>OX038870.1:35542827-36142827 GCA_943789525.1 Agriphila geniculea
CACTGTGAATCCAACACAACACGGTTGTAGAGTCACTCCAATAAAAAGTCGAGTCTATATGGACTTTGTGTCCCGATGTAATGGCTTCGGCGTATCTCGCTACAATAAGGGCTGCTTGAAGCTCGAGACGTGGCATCGAAGAGGGTTGCGGTGTAGACGGCTGTACTCGTTTTCATCATCCATTGTTGCATCCGCCTACATCTCAAATTTCGCACGCAGACACAGTTGTTGACACGCCACCACGTACGCAGGAAATTGTGACAGATACGCTACGTATGGTGTCTACCGACGCCAGTGATAAAAACATTGTGACTACTAACGCCAGTGATAAAAACGTTGTGATTACTAACGCCACGGAAGCAGTCGCCGACAACGCAATAGTTTTGAAAATAGTGCCGGTTGAGGTGAGCGGCCCAAACGGTACCGTTAGCACTTATGCGCTGCTTGACGATGGTTCCACGGCAACGTTGATTGATTCGGAAGTCGCTCAACGCATTGGTGTAACAGGACCTTCCGGTTCGATCAGGGTTGACGGTGTGGCTGGTATGTCTACAAATAAACCAGTGCAATACGTCAGGTTTTCAATAAAAGGCAAAAACAGTGCGGAATTATTTACCATAGACAATGCTAGGGCTATTGACTCGCTTTCCTCATATACTCAAAGCATCAGTCGTGACTCTTTGTCAAAATATACGTACCTGAGTGACATTATACCGCAGCTCTTACACAGTGACGTCACACCGAAAGTTCTGATTGGTGCTGATCATTGGTTCTTATCTGTTTCTCGTGAAACCCGAGAGGGTACTAGAAACCAACCCGTCGCTACACGCACAGCTTTAGGCTGGGTGCTTCATGGTAAAACAAATAGTTCTTGGGTGAAGCATATATTTGTAAATCAAACCGTCCCTTTCGAAGTTAGCGAAGAGTCCGCTATGGACCAACTTGTAAAAGAGTATTTTCGTCTGGATTCTATAGGTATATCTAGACACGAATTATTTTATAATAACGATGACAAGCACGCTCTACACATTTTAGAGACTACAGCCAAACGTCTTTCAACCGGCAGATTCGAAGTTGGTTTATTATGGCGAAAAGAAAAATTGAACGTGCCTGACAGTTATCCTCATGCACTTTCAAGGTTTCTTGGCATTGAAAAGCGTATGGCTAAGGATCCTGATTTTAAGAAAGCTTACTTCACTTTCATGCACAATATGTTGGATAAGGGTTACGCCGAAGAGTGCCCTAGGAACACTTATCACGA
Source organism: Agriphila geniculea (assembly GCA_943789525.1). NCBI lineage: Eukaryota > Metazoa > Arthropoda > Insecta > Lepidoptera > Crambidae > Agriphila > Agriphila geniculea. The sequence goes on from OX038870.1 coordinate 35,544,089, forward strand.
GTTTATTGATATTCGTTCACAAAATAACGTACGTTGGTATTTGCCACATTTTGCTATTGTACATCCTCAGAAAAAGAAACTTAGGATAGTTCACGATGCAGCTGCAAAGACCGATGGTATTAGTCTCAACTCACTTTTGCTTCCTGGCCCGGACCTTTTATTTATATTGTTCAGATTTCGCGAGGGCAGCATCGCTTTAAACGCAGATATTAAAGAGATGTTCCCACAAATTAGAATAAGGGTTGAAGACCGCGATGCTCTACGTTTTTTGTGGAGAGAACATCCCGGCCAGGAGTTATATATCTTTAGACGCATAATACCACGTACGCAAAATACCACCTTTCCGCAATACGCCATAAACGCACCTTGTCAGAACTTGAATTAGCTAGACGACTCATAGCATTCAGGCGATTACGAATGGCGTATAAAGACCACACTATTTTATATATTGTAGTAGACGCATAATCTTGGAATAATCATTTCAGGAGAGAAACTGTTGATGACCTGATGGTTAACACTCTGGACAAAATTTATGATACATCAATATCCGGCTCGAAGGACCAAAAAAATATGTAAAGGAATAATTTCAGGGAAAAAATAATTTCGACAGCCGTGCGTGTGACAACAACCATTTATCTTTTGACATTATATAAAACAAAAATAATTACAGTTTTTTTCTCATAAACCCAAAGACAAAGAAATTAGGTACATTAAAAGAGTTTTCAACAACGTTAAATAAATGTTTGTTTCAACATAAATCTGGTTTGATTTATTAAACTCACTTTGTTTCGATCTGTGGACACTTTATTTTTTTTAATCTTTCACTTTTTTACATTAACGGCGCCCAAAATTATAGTTAGTCCATAGATGACTGAGCCACGCGAATCCACATGACCCCTTTGCTCTACCGACTATAATCTTCAGCGGGGTAAATACCATCAATACCCCGGGGGAACAAATTTCATTACAGACTGTCTTAGATTAAATTATTCCTAGCTCAAACAAAGGGTCCTAAGTATAAGCAATTAAAATATTTTGTTTGTAAGTTCTTTTAATATTTTGTAATTAAATATTATGTACGATAAGAGACTTAAAAAGTAAATCACTTGTTCTCATAATTAATATTGCGCCAAGAGTTTAATAAAAAGTCATCTCCTAACGTAGTAATCTTGTAATGTAAATATATGAATTATAATTATATTATCTGTGTTATGACTACGATATTTAGAATTAAAAGGATTTTCTTTCAGGGAAAGGATGCCTGACCTTTTCAGGGGAGGTGTGATATAGTGTTATCGTCACGTCCTAAATAGACGTGATGGGAAATTAGAACTTCCCTGAAAACCTCAGCTGACCTTCCCGTAGCATAGCACGTATCATATGTATGTTGGTAATAGAAGAACATTCTACACATTTATTTATTTATTTTATTTATTTATTGTTAAGAAACAAACGGTCTCATAAAAAAATATTAATCTTAGTTTAGGTTTACATTCTAGACCTATAGTTTCCTTAATATAACTTAGATATATTTTTATATAAGCCAAATCTTTGCAAAGAAGCAACATTTTTAACGACAAAAAACCATTTATATAGTTACCATTTAAAGTTCTAGTGAAAGAAAAAAAAGGTTAACAACATTAAACACATTGAATACAAGACCAAGAACAACTACTTATTTAAAGTTGTTACATACCGAAAAACAACGAAATATTTTTACAATCATATTAAATCAATTTTATACTTAAATACAAAGATATTAACGTTCAAAATAAGTTGCAAATTTTGACAGTTTTGTATAACATGATGTACTGGTGACTACCTATACCCAAAGTAAAACTAATTTATTTGTTTTTTAAACGCTCTTAATGTACAGGAAAACAAGTCCACATCATCCAACTTATTATTACATAGTGTACAGGCACGCCTTATAAACATGTTCCTGCAGTAACACGTTCTACTAGGGGGGATATAAAATAATTTCCTTTTACGACATTTACGTTCTTGTCTACGAGGCACTCTAAAGGAGATATCTTGCAACAATGAGGGGGTATCGAGAGCATTATGAATTATTTTGTAGATCAAAACAAAGTCCACACAATCACGACGTACTTCCAAAGATTTAACCTTATGGTATTCAAGGGAGGCTTCATAATTAAAATGAGTATGGCCAGTTCTGTAGTCAAGTGTCTTTATAAACTTTTTCTGAATTCTTTCGATTCGGTTTATATGAACTTTAGAGTAAGGTTTCCAAACAGCACAGGCAAATTCGAGTCGACTGAGAATAAAACTGTTATACAAGATTTTATATGTTAAGGAATTCAGAAAAGGTTTCCCTACACGCAAAATAAAACCTAGCTGTTTGTAAGATTTTTCTACAATGGAGTCAATGTGAGGAATAAAAGTCATTTTCGAATCCATAATTACACCAAGGTCACGTGTTTGTGTAACTCTATTCAGACATTTTCCATTTAATTTATAATTATAATTTAAAACATTTTGTTTTTTAGAAAAAGTGATCACGTGACACTTATCGAAATTCAAAAACAAGTTATTGTCAATACAAAATTTCTCAAAATTATCCAAATCATGTTGTAGTAGTTCACAGTCATTTATATCCCGAATAATTCGAAAAATTTTTGTATCATCCGCATAAAGTAGTACACTTGAATGTGACATATAGTTGCAAATGTCATTAATATACAATGTGAATAAAAGGGGACCGAGGTGGGACCCTTGTGGAACGCCAGAACTGACATGTTTCTTTTGCGACGTGAAACCAGAAAGTACAACACATTGATTCCTGTTCTCCACGTATGATTTGAGCCAGCGGAACAGATCACCGTGTATACCAAGTCGCCAAAGCTTCACTAATAAGGTTTTATGACAAATTTTATCAAATGCTTTAGCGAAATCGGCATACACGGCATCCACGCTGTATCCATTGTCCATAGCAGTTAAAATTTCATTAGTAAAAACTAATAAATTTGTGTCCACCGAACGCCCTTTGTAAAAGCCATGTTGATTAGGTGTAATATGATGTCGAACTATTTCAAAAAGTTCTTCAGTAACAATTTTTTCAAAAACTTTGCCAAACTGGGACAGCTTAGAAATTGGTCTATACTTCTCTATATCTTTACTAACCGGACCTTTCGGAATAGGAGTAATCCAGGCTTCCTTCCATATAACAGGAAAACAACCTTCTGTCATTGATTTATTAAACAATAACGTAATTGGTAGAGCCAGTGCTGAGGCACATTTTTTTATGAACAGAGGATGGATTCCATCTGGTCCAGCTCCTTTATGAATATTTAATGAGTTTAAATGTTTATAAACAAGATTTACGTTAATGTTTATAGAATGTATATCAACTACAGCATTAATAGAAGGGTCCAAGTGATCGGTGGCTAGTGAATCTAATGTTGATTCCTCAAAAACTGAATGGAAATGTGAATTAAATAGATCACAAATTCTATTACCGTCGCTGGTTACTTCATTTTTATATTTCATTTGATCGGGTACACCCCTAGACGAAAATATAGATTTTATGTAGGACCAAAAAAATTTAGGGTCACTTTTAATTTTTTCTTCAGAAAAAGATATGAAATTTTTATAACACTCAGACTCCAATTTTTCTGATCGTTTACGCAATTCTTTAAAACTATTATAGTCTAAAGGGTTCTTATAACGTTTCCATAAAGCATGGTACTTGCGCTTTTCACTAAGCATTTTTTTCAAAGGTCTGCTATACCAAGCTGGAACCTTATTTGAGGAACGTAACCTGCGGCGGGGGACGTGTAAATTAATAAGTTCCCTTAGAAATACGTAAAATTTTGAGACAGAATCTTCAGTATTCAAATTGTTAAAGAATAAATTCCAATCAGTTTCTGACAACTCGGTATTTATGCTTTTATAATCCGCAGAATGAAAATTAGAAACAAAGTTTGAAGATTGTTTAAGGGAAGGTTGGTTATCTAATTTAAATTGAATAAAGAGCGCCCTGTGGTGAAAATCTTCCTTAACAAACGGGTTATCACAAGCATCAACTTGGCAATCACAAGTGCAAAAAATCAAATCAAGAATGCGATTATTTGAATTTCTGATAAAATTATATTGTTTTATTCCAGTAAAAGATAAAAAATCTGCTATTAGTTGCACTGCATAACTTCCGCTATAACTTATTTGTATGTCAGATATACTTGATTCCAACCAGTCAGCCTCTGAAATATTAAAATCTCCAGCAATAAGGAACAAATCAGTCGGATTATCCGTTATGATATCGCCTGCAATATCTATAAATGAAACATACACATGACTGGGTTTCATTCAAGACTACAACATAAAACCACTTCAACTTGTAGCTACTAGATAATCTCTTTAGCTTGTCGTATGCAAAACGTAAAGTTGTAGTCACAAAAAAAGCATACGACAGCTTTTTTTTTGTGACTACAACTTTACGTTTTGCCCGCGCAAACCATGTTTTCCTATTATGGCCCCTTAAATCTATTCTGTGACTATAATTAAAACTAAAAGTACCAGGCTAGCAGGAATGTAAAGGAGCTATCAAAGTACCTACCTGTTCATCAGATCCGGTCAGCATTTTCCCCACAGCTCTCACTCAACGCAGGAGTCCTAACTGCTGGAGAGTTGGTCTAACAGGGCAATCAGTCTATTGAAAAGTACCAGGCTAGCATGAATGTAAAAGAGATCTTATCATACATGTTCATCAGATTTGGTCAGCATATTTCCCACAGCCCTCAACGGGAGTCCTAACTGCTGGAGACTTCGTCTTTACGGTAGCAAATCCAAGTACAGAGAGTCGTTTTTTTCAATCAGTCAATTACGAAAAAGTTGGAGTTATGCGTATTTGGTATTTTGCGTAAATCAAAGTTGGTATTTTGCGTAAATCAAAGTTGGTGTTTTGCTTAGTTCGTCTTCTGCGTAAGTGGTATTTTGCGTTTATGGCGTATTGCGGAAAGGTGGTATTTTGCGTACGTGGTATTATGCGTCTAAAGGCGTAAGATACCTTACTAACATGCACGTAATATAAAAATAATAAATGTAAATAAGCAATAATGCACAACTGACTTGGAACTACTTAGTTTATTTTTGATGACGCAGATGCATTATTACTCTGTCGTTAAATGATGTTACAAAATTAACATTATTTTAGCGTTTAGTTTAGTTTAACTCTTTCTGCAATTATTTTTGATTTAATTTTGTTTCCATTTTTCCAATATTAATATTCATTTTATTTGATTGTATAATAAATATTACGATAAGTGATGTAAGTTCTTATTTGCCAGATACAGGTTATTTAAACCTAGTGCAGGCACTCTGTATTTTAGCTTTATGTACCTATTATTTACCTCTATATACCTACTATATACCTCTATATTTTCAATAATTCACTTAACTGAACCCCTCCGCCACAGTTAAAGCCGAAACGGCTTTTGTAGCGGTGTTTATTTTTATGCACACCTAACATTGTATTAATTTAAACAATAAACTAAAAAAAAATGTCTAGCTTTTAATTGTTTTATTTTGATGTAAGATTATTTCAATAAAGATTTATTACGTTATTACTTTATTATCTCTTATCGAAAGCAAAGGGCTCAGTATATATATCGCTCAGTTAGTCGGTATGTTTCTTTTATCCAAAAAAATAATATTTATTATAACACTGAAGATCAAAGTAATTATTACAAACAATACTATTCAAAATATTCAGAAAAAGTGAAAATATAAATTAAAGCAACGGGTTCTATGTTTTGTCCATTGATTTTAAAACTGGTGAATAAGTCGTCAGTAAACGTTTATTTTTATATACAGTTCTCGTAACAGCCAATAAAAATTTACTATTCGTTCCCAACTCCCAAAAAAAATCTGATTGCCATACTAGCACATCGATTCGTGGCTCAGTAACTTTAACTCTTATGAAAATATCAATTCTATTTCTGATTATAAACTTGATAGATCACAAAAAGTTTTAGATCTCAATGCTCTCATCTTAATAAAGAAGAGAGTAAGGCACTTTTAGACCGTTGTTACGAATACACAGATATTTTTCACTTAGAAGGCGAGCCTTTATCTTGTACAGATGCACACTCAATTAATACAGAAGATGCGCCTTCTATTAATGTAAAATCTTATCGCTTAACTGAATGTCACAAGGACGAAGTTGACTCTCAAATCCGAAAAATGTATAAATAAATATCCGCCCTTCAATTTTATCCTGGAGTGCCCCAGTCTAGGAAGTTTTTAAGAAAATGGATGCTTCCATCCAGCAAAAAGAAATAAACGAAACGAATAGTCATAAACAGTCGCCGCCTTAATGAAGTCACTGTTTCAGAGACCCATCCTTTGCCTCTCATTTTGTTTTTATCATCATCACTGATATACTCGAATAATTTAGGTCATTTTAAATACTTCAGCACCCTTGACCTCTCCAATGGCTTTCACCAGGTTAAGATCATCACTAAGGACGCGCTAAAGACAGGATTCACTGTCAACACCAATTCTGACGTCGCCGGACATTATGAGTTTACTAAAATGCCATTTGGGTTAAGGATGCTCTTTCTACCTTCTAAAGATTGACGAACAGCGTTCTTTCTGGTCTCTAAGGTCTTCATGCTTATAAACATCTCGATGACGTCATCATTTTGTTACAGGACCTCAAACCAAGCCTTAAGGAGACACCAAAATCAGTTACAGGAGTTTCCTTCTCTGATATGGTCGAAAAAGGCTCCAATAATTTTATTAAGACGTCGAACGTAAGTGCCGCCGTTGCAATTTACCCAAATGATAAAACATGATAAAAGCATCAGCATGATGGAACAAGTATGGAGCAATGAAAGAAACCGAATTAATATTTCATTAGTAAAAGCAGAGTTACAAATATTAACAAACTTTTATTTTTCATGTAAAACCTTAATTTTGTTTTAAAAAAACCCTCAAATATTAAATGCTGCTCAAAAAAAAGGTAAATATGGATTTAAAAATAAAAACTAGTAACTTTTTATGATTTGTTTTTCGAAACTCCACGCCTGCCCTCGATTTGTTAAAATCCTTCCGGGTTGACATTTCGTTACAGGACCTCAAACCAAATTTTAAGGAGACACCAAAATCTGTTACATACTGGCGTGTCCTTCTCTGACATGGTCGAAAAAGGCTCCAATGATTTTATTAAGACATTTAAGTGCCGTTGCAATTTACCCAAATGATAAAGCATGATGAAATGAATGCATCATCATGATGGAACAAGTATGTAGCAAGGAAAGAAACCGAATGAATATTTCATTAGTAAAAGCGGAGTTACAAATATTAACAAACTTAGATTGTTTATGTAAAACCTTTTATGATTTTGTGTTAAAAAAACTCTCAAATATTAGATTCTCCCGAAAGCAATGTAAATATAAATGTATAAATAAAAACTAATAATTATTTAATCTTTTTTTCGAAACTCCACCCCTGCCCCCGATTTGTTGGCAGCCCTGAATATTGGTGACGTACAAAAAATGGGCGTTGGCGGGGCGGGGCGATCGAGCGATGCACGGGCGGGAGGGGAGCCACGGCGGCGCGGAAGCGAAGCGACGAGAAAAAAACTATACCTTGTTCGCCAAAAGAAGATAGTACGGAAAGGATACGCTTGCACACGATTGGACGCAGCAGAGGCTAAGACCGCGTTCACAATGCGAGTCCCAATTAGTCTGTCGTTGCTCTCCGTACCGTTCAGACGTCTACCGCTGTTAAACCCTTGAATGCAACTAGTGCTTCATCACCGTCAACCTCATCAGCATCGTCTTCTCGTAATTCGAACAATAGTAGCGAAAACAATCGACGCGTAAATCATTTAAACGAGACTTCCGAGGACGAGGCGAAAGCCCCGTTGAACCTGCTCGAATATCTATAAATAATGTTATTTTACCTAAATGAAATAAATTACTAATTAGTCGTGTTAAAATAGAAAATCAGGAAATTACATTGTTAATAGATACAGGCGCAGCAATTTCGACAATAAATACGAAAATAATGAACTCTTTTAGCACGAAAAATAATGAGGCTACAATTAACACGGAAAATAATGAAGTAACGTTAAGAAAGCCCACGGAAAACTTAACTGTACCAAATGATAAACCAACACAGAATCGTATTATGTTATCAGGTCAGGTCGTACTGAACAGATAATACCAATTCACATAAAAAAACGTCGCGAATGATGAATGTTATATAGAATCAAGCAAAGTAAATGATAAAATTATTTAACCTAATGCCTTAATAACTGTTAAAAAATCACATAGCTTGTGTCATGTATAAACACTGTTTGCAAGAGCACGGTAATGGATATTCCTGTTCTAAACGCGGAGTGTATTAAATTAAAGGAAATAAAAATTAATTCTTTATCAACCAATAGTTATGAACGGTGTAAAAAGGTATCGAACCTTTTGCGAACCGAACATATGAATGATGAAGAAAAGAATAATGTCGTGAAGATCTGCAAAGAATATAATGATGTATTTCATTTAGAAGGAGATCGTTTTACCTTCAGTAACGTTGTAAAACACCGTATTGACACAGGAAACGCTCCACCAACTTATACGAAAAATTATAGGTAAGTACATAAAGAAGAAGTGAAAACTCAAATGAAAAACCTATTAGCACAAAAAATTATTCAACCTAGTCATAGCCCATATAATTCACCTATTTGGATTGTTCCAAAAAAGGTAGATGCTAGCGGTAAAGTTAAATGGAGAATAGTTATTGACTATAGGAAGTCGAATGAAGTGACTAAAGCCGATAAATACCCAATACCGAACATTGTCGATGTATTGGATAAGTTAGCAAAAGCAAGTACTTTTCAACTTTATATCTTGCTAGTGGATTCCATCAAATAGAAATGCACCCACACGATATAGAAAAAACTGCTTTTTCTACAGAAGAAGGACACTTCGATGCCATTCGGATTAAAAAATGCACTCGCTACTTTCCAAAGAGTAATGGATAACGTACTAACAGGACTCACCGAAGATCATTGTTTAGTATATTTAGACGATTTAATTATCCATGCTTCTTCATTAGAAGAACATGAATTAAAACTAAAAAACATATTAGATAGATTACGAAAATATAATTTAAAACTTCAGCCAGATAAATGTGAATTCCTCAGGAAGGAAGTCGCTTATCTCGGACATGTTATCATGGACAAGGACATCCTGCCAAACCCTGATAAAATTAAAGCCGTAAAATTGTTTCCTGAACCTAAAAATACCAAAACTATTAAAACTTGTCTTGGTATAGTAGGTTATTATCGCAGATTTATACCTAAATTCGCAGATATTACGAAACCTATGACGAACTTATTAACGAAAAATGTTTAATTCATTCGTTAAGGATGCTCTTTCTACCTTCTAAAGATTGACGAACAGCGTTCTTTCTGGTCTCTAAGGTCTTCATGCTTATAAACATCTCGATGACGTCATCATTTTGTTACAGGACCTCAAACCAAGCCTTAAGGAGACACCAAAATCAGTTACAGGAGTTTCCTTCTCTGATATGGTCGAAAAAGGCTCCAATAATTTTATTAAGACGTCGAACGTAAGTGCCGCCGTTGCAATTTACCCAAATGATAAAACATGATAAAAGCATCAGCATGATGGAACAAGTATGGAGCAATGAAAGAAACCGAATTAATATTTCATTAGTAAAAGCAGAGTTACAAATATTAACAAACTTTTATTTTTCATGTAAAACCTTAATTTTGTTTTAAAAAAACCCTCAAATATTAAATGCTGCTCAAAAAAAAGGTAAATATGGATTTAAAAATAAAAACTAGTAACTTTTTATGATTTGTTTTTCGAAACTCCACGCCTGCCCTCGATTTGTTAAAATCCTTCCGGGTTGACATTTCGTTACAGGACCTCAAACCAAATTTTAAGGAGACACCAAAATCTGTTACATACTGGCGTGTCCTTCTCTGACATGGTCGAAAAAGGCTCCAATGATTTTATTAAGACATTTAAGTGCCGTTGCAATTTACCCAAATGATAAAGCATGATGAAATGAATGCATCATCATGATGGAACAAGTATGTAGCAAGGAAAGAAACCGAATGAATATTTCATTAGTAAAAGCGGAGTTACAAATATTAACAAACTTAGATTGTTTATGTAAAACCTTTTATGATTTTGTGTTAAAAAAACTCTCAAATATTAGATTCTCCCGAAAGCAATGTAAATATAAATGTATAAATAAAAACTAATAATTATTTAATCTTTTTTTCGAAACTCCACCCCTGCCCCCGATTTGTTGGCAGCCCTGAATATTGGTGACGTACAAAAAATGGGCGTTGGCGGGGCGGGGCGATCGAGCGATGCACGGGCGGGAGGGGAGCCACGGCGGTGCGGAAGCGAAGCGACGAGAAAAAAACTATACCTTGTTCGCCAAAAGAAGATAGTACGGAAAGGATACGCTTGCACACGATTGGACGCAGCAGAGGCTAAGACCGCGTTCACAATGCGAGTCCCAATTAGTCTGTCGTTGCTCTCCGTACCGTTCAGACGTCTACCGCTGTTAAACCCTTGAATGCAACTAGTGCTTCATCACCGTCAACCTCATCAGCATCGTCTTCTCGTAATTCGAACAATAGTAGCGAAAACAATCGACGCGTAAATCATTTAAACGAGACTTCCGAGGACGAGGCGAAAGCCCCGTTGAACCTGCTCGAATATCTATAAATAATGTTATTTTACCTAAATGAAATAAATTACTAATTAGTCGTGTTAAAATAGAAAATCAGGAAATTACATTGTTAATAGATACAGGCGCAGCAATTTCGACAATAAATACGAAAATAATGAACTCTTTTAGCACGAAAAATAATGAGGCTACAATTAACACGGAAAATAATGAAGTAACGTTAAGAAAGCCCACGGAAAACTTAACTGTACCAAATGATAAACCAACACAGAATCGTATTATGTTATCAGGTCAGGTCGTACTGAACAGATAATACCAATTCACATAAAAAAACGTCGCGAATGATGAATGTTATATAGAATCAAGCAAAGTAAATGATAAAATTATTTAACCTAATGCCTTAATAACTGTTAAAAAATCACATAGCTTGTGTCATGTATAAACACTGTTTGCAAGAGCACGGTAATGGATATTCCTGTTCTAAACGCGGAGTGTATTAAATTAAAGGAAATAAAAATTAATTCCTTATCAACCAATAGTTATGAACGGTGTAAAAAGGTATCGAACCTTTTGCGAACCGAACATATGAATGATGAAGAAAAGAATAATGTCGTGAAGATCTGCAAAGAATATAATGATGTATTTCATTTAGAAGGAGATCGTTTTACCTTCAGTAACGTTGTAAAACACCGTATTGACACAGGAAACGCTCCACCAACTTATACGAAAAATTATAGGTAAGTACATAAAGAAGAAGTGAAAACTCAAATGAAAAACCTATTAGCACAAAAAATTATTCAACCTAGTCATAGCCCATATAATTCACCTATTTGGATTGTTCCAAAAAAGGTAGATGCTAGCGGTAAAGTTAAATGGAGAATAGTTATTGACTATAGGAAGTCGAATGAAGTGACTAAAGCCGATAAATACCCAATACCGAACATTGTCGATGTATTGGATAAGTTAGCAAAAGCAAGTACTTTTCAACTTTATATCTTGCTAGTGGATTCCATCAAATAGAAATGCACCCACACGATATAGAAAAAACTGCTTTTTCTACAGAAGAAGGACACTTCGATGCCATTCGGATTAAAAAATGCACTCGCTACTTTCCAAAGAGTAATGGATAACGTACTAACAGGACTCACCGAAGATCATTGTTTAGTATATTTAGACGATTTAATTATCCATGCTTCTTCATTAGAAGAACATGAATTAAAACTAAAAAACATATTAGATAGATTACGAAAATATAATTTAAAACTTCAGCCAGATAAATGTGAATTCCTCAGGAAGGAAGTCGCTTATCTCGGACATGTTATCATGGACAAGGACATCCTGCCAAACCCTGATAAAATTAAAGCCGTAAAATTGTTTCCTGAACCTAAAAATACCAAAACTATTAAAACTTGTCTTGGTATAGTAGGTTATTATCGCAGATTTATACCTAAATTCGCAGATATTACGAAACCTATGACGAACTTATTAACGAAAAATGTTTAATTCATTTGGAACAAAGAATGCACTGATGCAATAGAGATCTGTAAAGAACTGTTAACAACAGCTTCTATACTACAGTATCCGGATTTTGAGAAAGAATTTATTTTAACAACAGCTGCATCAAATGTTGCGATAGGAGGTATCCTTTCTCAAGGAAAACTAGGTGACGATAAACCAGTAGCTTATGCCTCACGAACACTAAATGAAACAGAACAAAGGTACTCTACAATTGAAAGAGAGTTACTAGCCATAAAATGATCAATTAAACATTTTAGACCATATTTATTCAGAAGGAGATTCACCATAGTGACTGATCACCAACCACCCACATGGCTTTTTCAGTTAAAGATCCTGGTTCACGTCTCATTCGTTGGAGACTAGAATAAAAACAATATGACTATAAAATAACATATAAGCCGGGAAAGAAAAATCAAAATGCAGATGCATTATCAAGACCGTTCGTTAATTACCTACAGAATAATTCTGATGACGAAATGTCTCATTTTAAGACACAATTATACGATGGCTCAATAAACCCCATTGATATAAATGAATCAACAGATTCTATTTTTGATAACAAACATCAACATATGATTTTGTTTTTACCTTGTGAAGTAACAGACCATAATGAAATCTATGAAAAACTGTTGAAATATTTTCCACAAGATATAAAAAACTTAAAAAATAAATTAAAAACAATTCAAGTTTTTAATGATCCGTATACTATAAACAGAACATATTATTTTTGTTTCGACAGGAACACGAATTCCGATTCAGAAATGTCAGAAAGTTTTTATAAAACTTTAATCGAACTAAAAATCGCTCTGATTGACGAAAACGTAACAGCGAGAATATGATAGAGACATAGCAAAACAATTATTATCTTATGTTTTTCACAAAAACAACTTTAACTTTGAGATTTGTGAATTAACAGATCACGCTACAATAAAAGACACTATGAGATGTTTAGTAGTTAACACTAAAATATCCTGGGACTTAGCACTAAGTATTGCCATATCAAGTCATGACTTATAACAATTCAAAACATACAACAACAGGTTATACACCAACAGAGCTAGTGTTTGGAGTAACAAGAGATCATTTAAGAAAAATTAGTACTGATACTACTGATAAGACTACAAATTTTTACTACAAAGCAATTTCACGCAAATTAAATAAATTGCATAATTTAGCTAAAGAAACTAATATAAGCAGCAAAGAGAGAGGCTTAGCAAGAGTAAATAGCAAGCGAAGAAGCCATACATATAGAATAAAAGACCTTTTGCTTTATAATGATAAGAAGAAAACAGGCACTAGAATAAAATGGACAGGTCCATACGAAGTAGTTAATCTATCTTCAAGATCGTTAACCTTACGCCTAGATAGAAATAAGCCATTAAGGCTCATATATATCTCAAAGCATGATTTTCCATCTTTTTTAAATGCATTTTTCTCCATCAATATTATAGTTACAGCAGTCAAAAAAATATATGTTAAACTACATTATATATCAGAGGGCATAGTTGTTTTACTTTTTTAATTTTTTTATTATAAGTTATGGAAAAAAAATCCTGAACCTATCTCCATTATAATATTTAAATCCATTTCGCTCGGTTAATATCAGTCAAAAATCATTATTTTTTCTTTGTTAATATTCTACAAAAAAAGACGCAGGGCATGGTTGTTTTAGATTTTTGATTAGTAGCCAAAAATAATTTCAATATTGTTATATTCCATTTCGCGCACGGTCACATGTCGTCGCGCCATTTTCTCGTCTAAAAAATCAGTGGGGGAGGAGGCGTATTGCTGGATGGACCTGTGTCGCGCTGCGCAATTTTTAGTGCCACAGAGTGCGCAATTCTCCAGTATGCCAATTAGATAGTACCCCTAATAACAGCCCTTGCGTTTTGTCGATTATAAGATTTATATTAGTCTAATTATCAACATAATAGGTCTTTACCTATGAAATTGCCGATTTGTATGGAGATTTTTCAAGAAGTTGCATTTTTCATAATAGCATTTTCTTTGTTCATTTAACAACCATGAACACTCATGTAACAAAACTTTTATGTACTAATGTTTGAACACTATGCTAACTTATTTCCATTTAAGATAAGCGAAAAAATAAGTTTTGGTTAAGTTACAACCCCTTCGGTCACCCTTTTTTTTGCTCACAAAAAAGAGTCACTTTCAAGATCTTTTTTTTAATGTCACGAAAGCTAAAATATAGACTTTATTTTTACTGATAGTTAACTATCATGATCATAATTCGATGTAATTAATATTCACGATTTTGTTAAAAAATTTAATTATAGAAGTTATTATTTTCTCTGTATGTGACAAAATATCGGCAATTTCATAGGTAGACCTAATATTATTTATGTTTAAAAAACATGACATCGAGCAATTTGGCACCAATGTTGCAGGAAGGGCGAGAAACCCTAATTTCGGCGTTCTTTGTTTTAAAAGTAGGCAATTTGTTCCCTAATTCCAACCAGGTACGTGATGTTAAAAAATAAAACAACCATGTTTGTATGAAATTAATTTTGTAACTATCAATAATGATAATAAAACACTTAAAGGCTCAAATTATAATTCCCTCAACAAGTCTTCACATTGATGAGATAACGCTGGCTTACAGCGAAAACGTAAAAAGTACTAGAAAATTTCGCCACTTCCACTAGCGACTCGGTAGCATAATTGGTCAGTGCATTGGGCCGTAATCCCAAGGGTGCGGGTTCAAGTCCCGTCTGAGCTGCTACGGGTGAGTCGTTTTTTTCTAGTATATTTTCTTTTAAATTTATTAGCTTAAGTCTTTGAAATTTATACATCTCTTGTAAATATTAAACAACTTAGAATATAATAGTAGTTTGTTACACAAGGGATGTAAGTGAGCTATTACAGAACAAGATCCAATTTGGTGCCCGTGCGAGCGCAGCTCGCAAAGGGCGCTAATAGCTACTTACAACCGAGGTAAGCATACTATTTTACATCATTCATGCGAGGTAAATTTAATAAAAAAATAAAAAAATAAAAAAAAATCTAAATAAAAATAAAAACAAAAACATTAAAACAAAAATAAAAATAAAACGTTAAAGGGTTATTTCATTTGAAAACTCGTAGGGTTGATCGGACCATTAAACTGAACAACTTTCATTATGAGACCAACCTCGAAATCACGAAAATAAATCAGCTGTTTTTGCATTGCAGAATTTTGCATACCTAGCTTCAACTGAAATATAATGCCGCCATTTTCATTGTTTTTTTTTCAGCCAAAAGTTTCGTCAGTTTACAATAAAAGAAATGAGATTGGTTCACTAAGGAGTTTTAAATGCTTGAATTGTAAAGTAACTTTACAGTTAAAGCATTCACCATCCTTGAATTGTAAAGTGATTTGAAAATGGAACGTTCTAACTAAACAATGCACTGTGTTGCACATGCCAACTTACACAGCCTCATACTATATAAGTAAATCCTAGTTACCGAGCAAGTATGATGTAAATATATGAAAAATAGCATCACAAAAAAAATACCGCAAAAAGTCTTTGGTTTAATATACAACGTGTTACAAAATAACCTCTAAATGCCGAATATGGTAGATAAGGACCATCAAACTGAATAATTTTCACTAGGGCACCAACTCTGAAATCGCGAAAAAAAAAAACGACTGTTTTATACATTTTAATATTTTCATTATTAATTTTTGTATGAAACAGCTGATTTTTTTCGCGCATTAGTTAGGAGTTTTTAACATTGAAAATGTTATTTCGTTCGCTCCAGTAGGTCCCTGAAATTTTCGCTGAAAGTGCGACTCAGCCGTGATACCCTGAGGTTTAGGGCCACAAAAACGTATAAGGGCTCAAAAGACGCGAAATTTAAAGTGCATAAGAAGATCTGAAAAATATTTTGAAAGAGTCAAAACCTTTTTTGAAATTGGAAAAAAACCGACTTTTTTCAACCGAAAAAATTGTGTCTTTTCACAAAAAATTTCCGATATCTCGAGAACGGGGCCGAATTTCAAAAATATGAAAAAAGCACCTTGCTATCGAACGAAGGAACATTTTAGGTCATTACACTTTTTAGGGTTCCGTACCCAAAGGGTAAAAACGGGACCCTATTTCTAAGACTCCGCTGTCCGTCTGTCTGTCTATCACCAGGCTGTATCTCATGAACCGTGATAGCTAGAAAGTTGAAATTTTCACAGATGATGTATTTCTGTTGCCGCTATAACGACAAATACTAAAAACAGAATTAAATTAATATTTAAGGGGGCTCCCATACAACAAACGTGGTTTTTTGCCGTTTTTTGGTACGGAACCCTTCCGAGTCGGACTCCGTGCGCGAGTCCGACTCGCACTTGGCCTGGTTTTTTTCGATATTAGTGACGGTCGAGGCTGTAGAGGTACCCTTAGCCGCGAGTTTTGCACGGTGCGAGATGCGATATCACGCGACGGGTGGTTCGCGTGCGGGCACGAGGATGTATGAGAGCTCCAAAGACGCGGAATTCGAAGGGTTTACGATGATGCAAAAATATTTTAGAAAAGTTGTTTTTGAAGACTAAATTTTTTTGTTTATGAAAAAAAAAAATTTTCGACCGAAAAATACGCGTTATGATTTTTATTTTTTTGAATAATCTATAATAGGTCGATTAATTTTCAATGCCCTTTCAAGTCGTGTAGGTACAACACGAGATCTGTGATTTTTTTGTAAGACGTTGTATGTAATAATCAACGAGTACAAGATCGTTTTAATTATTTGAAATTGAAATCTTTGAGGCGTTTTCTTTTCAAAAAGTGAAATTCAATAAACAAATA
The DNA here is from genome assembly GCA_943789525.1 of Agriphila geniculea. Classification (NCBI taxonomy): domain Eukaryota; kingdom Metazoa; phylum Arthropoda; class Insecta; order Lepidoptera; family Crambidae; genus Agriphila; species Agriphila geniculea. Next base: position 35,561,098 of record OX038870.1, read on the forward strand.
TATAAAAACATTTTAAAATAATATTTCGGAACAGCCTGTATATTGCCGTAAAGTTTTGATGACCGGCTGATGTTAGGTTCAAATATATTTCTAATATAAGTTCCTCATTTGCAGGACAAATATCTTAGGAATTGCACATTATTTACCTGGCTGTATTTAGGCCATTGGGCGCAGGATTAGTAATTCTAGGTTAATAGCACTACAAATTACAACCTTAAGACGAGCAAATTAAGATGAATTTAATTTGTTAAACGAAAGTTAAATACCCATCATATATCAGCCCGCGGCTGATTAAAGGAATTTATGGAAAATAACCCACCAAATTCCTACTTGGCCGACAAATTTAATTACAAATAAGTAGGTAATCTTAAAACGTTATGAATTTGATCTATTACTAGTTTTATTAAAACCATAAAAATAACATCTTGCCATCGTAAACAGACTTCCCAAAGTTCGCTTGCGTTGATCGTTCTCTAATGGTGTTTTTCGAGCACAGCCACTCTGTACTCAGTCTTTGTGAAAACTAATGCTCGTTGAGTAAATTTTATTGGTTAACTATTACTGTTTTTTCATAGCATTGTTTTCCATTTGGTAAAGTAGATTCTAGGCATGATGTCAAGATTTTATTAACATACCTACTCTACTCATATAAAATGTTTATGTTTTAGAATGTTTAAAGTTTAGGCCACAGACATAAGGGATGTATTATCCTGAATCGACTTTAGGTAAACCGCACATTATGCATTTCAACTATTATATATTATGAGCTTAGGTATTTTGTGCATTGTTTTTCAAATTAGGTTTTTCGTCCATAGGTGTTATGACCTTAGACCATTCTAATATGTAACCGATTAGACTTAGCGCTATCGCACACGGGAAACTTTTGTCTCCGCAACTTTTTTGTCTCTCACGTGGTTTGTATGAAAAGTTGCAGACGACCGTGTTGCTTCGTGTACGCGCTTCCATATAAACCCGTGGACTTGATGTGAGAGACAAAACAGTTGCTGGGAGACTAAGTTGCCCGTGTGCGATAGCGCTTAGAAAAAAGAAACCTTATTTTAAAAAATAAAAAGGCTGGTATTAAGGAAGAGGCTGTAATTAAATTACATAGTTCTTTATTTAGTAGGCCATCTGTACTTATTTTCTTTTCTGTGGCAGAGGCGCGCGATTATCCGCGATACGTGTAAGCTCAAGGCATCTCAAGGTCATTCAGCAAGGTCATTGATATTGATAAGAGCCTTAACGGTATCCATTGATAACGTGAAACCTTATTTTAGACGTTCTATTTCAGATGCACAACAGCTGTCTACTTCATCGGTGCCAGCATAGAAAACATAGGGAAAAATCCAGGATTATTCATGAACCCTATAGGAGAAATAAATAACTCAAATAATGCATGGAAATTAGTTACGTTTGGAAATTATAGTAGTATAATAAAAGCTTACGATAAGGTAAAGCCAATTATTGTAGAATTAAATAATATAGAAATTTCACAATATACGAAAAATCACACTACTCACTTTAGACCTTTAATAAAGACATTATGTTTAGATATAGAATCAAAATTAAATAGTTTACCTAGTTATAATCATAATAAAAGAAGTAAACGTGGTTTAATTAATCCTTTAGGATCAGTGTTAAAAACATTGTTTGGTACCATGGACAATGAAGATCGGAAAAAATATTCCAAATTAATTAAAGAAGTTCAAAATAGTGAAATAAAAACACAATCGTTAATAAAACAACAAATACATGTAACAACATCCATAATGGGATCTTTTAATAAAACACTGTCTTGTAGATTTCATATTAAACGATAAAATTATAAAATATAATAATATGCTTACCCTTAAAGAATATTCGACACACCGAAATCCTTAGGAAACGCGACGGCGACATTTGTATAATTTCATAAAAAATTAAATTATTATTTTATTTTCAGACCCTCGTCATAAAGTACTGAAGACCTGTTCGGCTTGCTGAGCGAAGACGACGAAAGCTTTACTGTTGAGAACTCTCAACTTCAAAGCGCAAGTGCTGAAAGTGCTCAGAAGCTGGGTGTGATATAGTGTTATCGTCACGTCCTAAATAGACGTGATAATATGGAAAAATAGAACTTCCCTGTAACCTTCAGGTAACCTTCCCATAGCACGGACTTTAGAATAGCAACTAGTATTTAAGATGAAGTATGTAGCGCAATACAAGAAAATTCTACACATTGTCTTTCATTCAAGACGGCGCACCACAAGTCCGTCGCATGGGCAGCAGCGTGACAACGAGAGTAGCCAACGGTGTGGTGCGGCGAGCTGCTGAGCTCGAGGGAGCTTATTACGTGGAGGTGCGGGGGTACAGCACCTCCGACGCGCTCAAGACACCACCAGAGCAGCAGTACAAGAAGGCGTTGGTCACAGTAAAGGCCCGCAGGCTGATTATCTAATTAAAAACCACCTAGCGACCGGTTTCATTTGACAGATGAATGTGATGCATTGCTACTTCTTTTTAGAGTAAAAAAAATATACCTACCACAAAAAGTAGCAATATATCATATTCATCTGTGAATTGAAACCGGTCGCTATTTGTTTTTAATTAGATAATTAGCCTGCTGGTTGGACCTGACTCGAGCGAATGGTACTGTTAAACCTAAGAATTAAATTAAAAACATGAAAATGTGATGTGCTTTGAAATTTTTTACTTTCTGCTTACAACATTAAAAAGCCATATCTCTAAAACTAGTCATTATTTCACTTTGCAACTAACGTTTCGATCAGCCTGTTACAGGGTATATTTACACAAAATTTCAGCCAAATTGACCGATTGGCGCACAAAATTATTATTTGGGGTCAAAGGGCCATGTTTTATTTTAATAAATTACATTTTCAATAAGGTTTGATTTGTGTCTCTGAGCAGCGATTTATTCTAATAAAATAAATTTTAAATAAGGTCTGATTCTGACTCCGAGCAGTACGATTTATTATAATAGTTTTCAAATAATGTTTGAGTTTCTTCTGATGTTTTTTGAAAAAATCACCCTGTTGGAATCGTATAGGACGACACCGATATTTTTTGTATTAAAGAATGAGACTTGGCACACTTGTTTCTTATGTGGACTAGAGTGGAAAACGCCCGGGAGACAGCGGGAGACACCCTGCTGCGGGGGAGGGGGAGGGGGTGAAATTTTCTAACGCCACGCGTACTGTTAGGCATAATAACTGCTAATTTATAGCTACTATGGCAAATCGGGTATCATTTTCGGATAAATAAAAGATGGCCAATCATTTTCAGAAATAAAAAAACACCTTCAGATACAAAAAAATGAATTGCCGTAATTGAAATGCAGAACATCTAAAATTTTCCAAAAAAAAAATATTCCAGTGACGATAAATTTCTAACGAATACCGATATCGGCTTGAAAAAAATATGATGAGAAAGCCATATTCATACAAATTTCAAAAATATAAGTTTCATTGAAATAGTTTCATAAAAAATGAGTTAAAAATATTATATACAGCGTGGCAGTGGCATAAATAAATCTTTAAAAACTCCCCATTTCTTATTCTAATTTAAAAAAGTTTCGTAAACGGTGAAAGCTACAGCAAAACTGTCGAAAAACAATATAATTCTTCATTAAATTTTCTACAATAATTTTCTTGGAAGTATGTTGATAAGACTTATAGTTTTCAAAACAAACTCACAATCATTGGGTAAGTAACGGAATTTAGGCAATTAATAAAACTATCTACAAATTAAAAATTACTTATCTACTCTTAATTTAACTAGTTCTATAGAATTTTGCTACAGCCAAACACAGGCTGAAAGAATGATTTCACTCACCCGAGACAGATTCATGCAGTTAGTACCAACTGGAATTTCTAGATCAAAGCGCGGTTTAATAAATCCTTTGGGTTCACTTGTTAAATTTATTACTGGAAATCTAGATAACGATGACGCAATACGATACGATCAAATGATCAAAGATTTAAAAAATAAACAAGATTTAATTTCAAAAAAGGGAACTATTATTTCCGAAATGGCGGGCATATTAGCTAATTTTACACAACTATAATAAAGATAAACAAAATAATAGAAATAAACAAAATAAAAGGAGTGTTAAGTATGGCAATGTTTAAGATATCCAGTCTCTACGTTTATTATCTGTGGTATTAGTCTACGTCTAGTTTATGAATCGAGGGTTGTGGTTTGTGGTGAAAAAAGATGGCTACTGTGTCGTGATAATGTAAAACTAAAATTAAGATAGAAAAGAGAAATAAAAGAAGATTAAAGTAAAAGGTGTTTTATTGGAAAAGTAAGGAACAAATCACAAAACATTAATAGCACGCTTCCACTGCGCCGCGACCAGAAAAGTCATCAAACAAAGGTATGAATTTTACGATACGAAAATGGCTGCCGTACAAGAAAAATTTTATCTCAATCTAAAACAATTCGACGGAAATAACTTTAACACCTGGTTGTATCGATTGAAGACAATATTAAATGAGCAAGAATGTTTAGACGCCATTCTGAAACCGGATTTTGCAAATGCAGAAAACAAGAAAGCCGAAGCGCGGGCAAGGAGTATCATTGTCAGTGGTGTTTCTGATAACTTTATTGAATACATTAGAGATCAGGAGTCTGCATACCTTATGATAAAGAGTCTGGAAGAAAATTTCCTAAAGAAAAATACAAGGAGCAGGATGTACATGAGAAGACAGCTGTCAGACATGAAATATGATGAAAAAAATAATTTGCAAAGTCATTTTACTGATATGGAGAGTTTATTTACACAGCTAAAGAACGCCGGTACGAATCTTACGGAAGAAGAAAAGATTAATTACTTATTATTGTCCATGCCTAAGTCATATGATATTGTTGTCACTACATTGGAAACCATGTCTGACTTATCTGTTAATTTTGTGAAAGAAAGGCTGCTTGGTGAAGAAGAAAAGAGAAAGAAAGGACAGAGAAAAGATACACAGAGTTTTTCATCAGCATTTAATTGTTACAAGTGTGGTGCTGCTGGTCATAAGAGGTATGAGTGCGAGCAGAACACCAGCGTTCCATCTTCATCATCTAACTGTAATCAGAGAAGAGGCAGAGGAAACTTTTCGAGCTGGAGAGGAAGAGGTACACAGTCATTCCAGGAGCGTGTCATAGAAGGAGGAAATAGTATAGCTTCAGGAAGAGGAAGAACATCATATCGAGGAAAGGGAAATCGCTATTCCAGTGGTCGAGGCTTTGGACACCGAGGACAATTTCACAGATCGTTCATGACAAGCGATAACAGTTATGGTAATGCCTTTATAAGTGAAATATCAGGTAACAATATTCAAAATAATTCTAAAACTTTTTGGTACATAGATTCTGGTTGTTCTGATCATTTAACAAATGACATAAATATATTTAATGATGGTTATACAGAGTTAAAAAATACAAAACAAATATGTGCAGCTAAAAATGGAGTAACTTTGAATGCTATAGGTATTGGTAACATAAAAACAAAAACACAAATTAACGGAGTAACACATTTTCATACTATTAAAAATGTTTATTATGTCCCAGAGTTAAGAAAAAATTTGTTGTCGGTTTCAAAACTTGAAAAAGCTGGGTATTCTGTAATTTTTGCAAATGGTTGTGTAGAGGTTTACAATCCAGATCAAACATTAATTATTGTTGGTTATCCAGAAGGTTCATTGTATTTAATAGAATTTAGTTTGAGAGAAAATTACTGTAATTATTCAAATAATAGAAATGAAAAAGAGATAGAGTTGTGGCATAGACGTTTTGCTCATTTATCTATGAATAATTTAAAACAATTAATTTCTAAGGATATGGTGGATGGACTGTCAAGTGTGAAAAATATGCAAATAGAGAATGTGATGTGTGAAATATGTATGACAGGTCGCATGACAAGATTACCTTTTAATAGTACAGGGCATAGGGCAACAAGGCCGTTACAGTTGGTGCATAGTGATGTGTGCGGCCAAATCACACCGGAGACATGGGACGGATATAATTACTATGTGACTTTTATAGATGACTTTACACACTTTGTTATGGTATACTTAATTAAAAGTAAATCTGAAGTAATTGAGAAATTCAAACATTATTATAATTATGCAACAAATCATTTTAACTGTAATTTATTGAACTTACGAACTGACAATGGGGGTGAATATGTATCTAAAGAATTTAAAGATTTTTGTTTTAAAAATGGTATTACTCTGCAACATACTGTTCCTTACAACCCTGAGATGAATGCAATATCGGAGAGAATGAATCGCACATTGATGGATAGAGCACGGACTATACTGATAGAATCAAAGTTGGATAAAAAGTTGTGGGGAGAAGCTGTATTGTACTCGGCTTACGTTACAAATAGATGTCCTACTGCATCAAAGGAGTTGACACCTGCTGAAATGTGGCACGGTAGAAAGCCAGATGTATCGAATATGAGAGTTTTTGGGAGTATTGCATACAGCCACGTTCCGAAAGAACTAAGACAAAAATTAGACCCCAAGGGAAAGAAAATGGTTATGGTAGGCTACAGTCTAAACGGATACAAATTGTGGGATGAAGATTCAGGAAGAGTCATTGTGGCAAGAAATGTAATCTTTGATGAAAGGGAAAATACAGACAAGAGTGTTATAGAGATACCTACATACTCGGAACATAAAGAAAATAATGAAGAAAAAGAAGATGAAATACGAAACAACATGGAAATGGATACAAGTAAAGAAATAAGGAGAAGTGAAATGAATGAAGAAGTAGTCAGGAACAAAAGTGATGAAGAAACAGAAAATTTAGGAAGAGGAAAAAGGAAAATTCAAAGACCTAAATGGCAGGATGATTATGAAATAAATTTAGAGAATGAAGAAGATGAAGTTTTGTTTGCATTGTTAGCTGGAAATATGGAAGATGCTCCGCAGACATTTGAAGAAATAAAGAATAGAAATGACAAAGATTTGTGGAATAATGCAGTTAAGGAAGAGATAAAAACTCTAGAAGAATGTGGTACATGGAGTAAAGTACATAAAAAAGAGGGAATGAATTTACTAGATACTAAATGGGTTTTTACTAAGAAAAGATTAGGAAATCAAGACATATATAAAGGAAGACTTGTTGTGTTGGGATATCAACAAAAAGAACATATAGATGATGTGTATTCGCCTGTGTTGAAGATGCAAACTCTAAGGACCTTATTAGCTGTTGCGGTAAATAAAGATTATGAAATTAACCAAATGGATGTCAAAGGTGCATTTTTGTATGGAAGAATAGAAGAAGAAGTTTACTTAAAACCACCAAAGGGTTATGATATGGAAGATGACAGATATGTACTAAAATTAGAAAGATCATTATATGGTTTAAAGAAGTCACCTAAATATTGGTATGAACGTTTCACAGATGTTATGATTGAGTATGGTTTTAAACGCTCGGACAATGATTATTGTTTATATATGAAAAAAGATTTATATGTATTAATATATGTTGACGATTTACTGATTTTTAACAATGACAGGAAAGAAATAGATAAAGTTAAGAAATTTTTGGCAACTATATTTAATATGAAGGACTTAGGAGACAAAGACTTGACATATTTAGGAATTTCAATTCAAAGACATAAAGACTATATTTTAATTAATCAAACTAAATATTTGAAAAATGTTTTAAGTAGATTCGGTATGAAAGATTGCAAGGGGATAGACACTCCAATGGATAAAATTTTTAAATTTAATGATCATGATATAGATATGAAGTATGAAAGGCAGTGTAGATCATTGATTGGTTCTCTCATGTATGCTGCTACTAACTCAAGGCCAGATCTTGCTTTCTCTGTGTGTTACTTAAGTAGATTCCAAAGTAAACCAAATGAAACTTTATGGAAGTCATTAAAAAGAATTTTGCGTTATGTAAAACATACTATCAACTATAATTTAATTTTTGAGAAAAACTGTAATGTTCCTTTAATTGGCTATGCTGATGCAGATTGGGGTAGAGATGTGGATAGGAAGTCAACAACAGGATATTTATTCAAAATTTATGGTAATACAGTTATTTGGAAATCTAAGAAACAATCAGTGGTTGCGCTAAGTACTACTGAAGCAGAACTTATATCTTTGTGTGAAGCTAGTGTAGAGTCTTGCTGGATAATAAAGTTGTTACATGATTTAAATATTGATGTCAAGACATTCACAATTTTTGAAGATAATCAAAGTACCATCAAATCTGTTAAAACTTATGATCAAAGAAAACTTAAGCATTTAGAAATTAAATATAATTTTATTAAAGATAAAGTTGAACAGGGTTTGTTAAATGTTGAATATATAAGATCTGAAAAACAACTGGCTGATGTGTTTACTAAACCATTATGTAAGAATAGTTTTAAGCAGTTAGTGAATAAGTTAAGGATAATAAACATAGAGCCTGAGGAAGAGTGTTAAGTATGGCAATGTTTAAGATATCCAGTCTCTACGTTTATTATCTGTGGTATTAGTCTACGTCTAGTTTATGAATCGAGGGTTGTGGTTTGTGGTGAAAAAAGATGGCTACTGTGTCGTGATAATGTAAAACTAAAATTAAGATAGAAAAGAGAAATAAAAGAAGATTAAAGTAAAAGGTGTTTTATTGGAAAAGTAAGGAACAAATCACAAAACATTAATAAGGAGAAATAAATGATATTCACAGATTTAAATTAGAAAGTAAAATTATCAAGATTCTCACTATATATTTTAATAACTTTTTATCAATATTTATACAATTGGATGAAATCGAAACAGCTGTTGCATTCAGCAGGGTAAAAGTGTTACACCAATCCATAATAGATAATAAAGAATTGTTAAACACACTTAAAGAAATAGAGAAAACTGATAAACTTGTTTTTCCCGCTAAACTTAAGAATCTTGTAAAAATAGAACCAACCATAGAATTACAAGCCTATATTAAGGAGAGACAAATAACGTTCATAATGCGAATTCCTTTAATAACTTCAGATATTTATAATTATTATAAAATTTTACCCTTACCTGTATTGAACAACCGCAATGTCACTACCCTTATCCCTCCTAAATATCCTTTCCTCCTTGTGAAAGAGGTTAAAACTCAATCACTTGCTCGCCCTTGCCGAGAAGTTGACGAAAACCTGTATCTCTGCTACGAGGACGATATAACTTCACATGTCGAAGATAACTGCGTCGCTAGTCTCCTGAAATATGAAACAAATTCGAGCACCTGTCACCCAGTTCCTGTGGAAATCAACACACTCCAGATAAGACCAATTTATGAAAATCGTTGGATAATACACCTGTTATTTTAAAAGAAACCTGTAAAGGAGAAATAGTACGTGAAACCTTGTTTGGTACTTACTTATTGGAGATTGATAAAAATTGCGAAGTCACAGTAAAGGACATCCAATTAAGGAAACAACACACTGATGGGCGCGAGACAAAACTATCAAGATCTCTTTACCTGAATTACCACAGTTGACCCCAATTGACGCCAAACCTGTAAATCTCGATAATATCGACATGGAAAACCTGCAACTATTATCATACGCGTTAAAGAAAAACAGTGAAAGTGTAGTGCAAAGCCTTGAAAGTGTCACAGTGAAAAGTGTTAGCATATGGACTATTATTCTCTACATTGTTGTAATTCTGCTTATTTCTGTAATACTTTTTGTATTATTTAAATATAAAAAATGTAATTTACGTAAACTGTATAATGCTCGAAATTGTCCAAAGCAAAATACTTACGACAATTTCGAACTTAAGGAGGGAGGCGTTATGGGTACGCAACCTTCACAAAGCCCTTAACTTGGAATGAGTAAATAAATAAAATACTTATAATCTATTATGACAGATATCTGTTATCGGTTTATAAATTATCGTTTGATTTCTTAAATAAATAGTACCGCTGAAATTCCTAGTAACGTAAATAAAGATTACTTCCTGTTGATGAGACGCATCTCAAATATCTATTATAAACAATCGATTCCTGAGAATTGACTACCTTCCCCTCTCCCTTCAGATGATACCTCAAACCTGTATAAATAACTAGCCGCCGCCCGCGACTTCGTCTGCGTGAAAAGGTTTTTTTGCTATCCCTCGGGAACAATACTTTTTTTCGGGATGAAAAGTACCCTATGTCCTTCTCTGTACCCCTTACAATGTGTATGCAAAATTTCATGATGATCGCTTCAGTAGTTAAGACGTGAAGGCGTAACAAACAAACAAATAAACAAACGGACTTTCGCATTTATAATATTAGTAAGGATGGCATCACCCTGGACCCACAACTCTTTCGCCTCTAATCGCGACCGATACTAGTTCCTTATGAGCGAATTCGCTCATTCGTATTAGATGTAATTAGTATAGTAATTATAGTCTTAAAAAAACATGTAATCAAGTTTCTAAGTAAAATATTTTATTTCAAATTTTTTATTTTAGTAACTCCCGTTCACCGAATCCTGACTACCTTTTCCTGTAGGAATTTGTGATTTTTTAACGAAATTACACAATTGATATAAAAAAAAATTCGTCTGTTTCGACAAGTACGAAATGCCTTATTATTTAAAGTTAATGTAAAATATATCCTCATTATAACAAATCTTTTTTGCAATAATATCTTTGGAAAGCATGGTATGTACTGTAGGTATCAAAATATTACGAGCGGCGGTAGAGCGCGGGCGGGATTACATACGGCGCAGCCACGACTGTTGCACCTTTATCACCTTTAAATTTTGTCAGTGTGTGCGTGCGGCGACGCATACGTAATTACGGTTTAGTCGACAAATGTCAACTTCTACAAATGACAACCTAGTTTAAAACGCCAAATTCTACAAATGTCAAATTCTACAAATGCCAACTTCTACAAATGCCCAATTCTACAAATGCCAACTTCTACAAATGCCAAATTCTACAAATGTCAACTTCTACAAATGCCAACTTCTACAAATGCCAACATTTAGTTGGAATATTTTCAATCACTTTTTGATTTTTGATGTTATATTTTTTTTGCGTTTTTATAGCGTATTTTCAATCATTTTTGGATTTTGGATATGTTTTGGTTTGTTTATAGTGTATTTTTTTTCAATCATATTTGGAATTTGGTTATTTTTCATCAATTCGTAAAATAAAAACGTCTCCAAAGTACCAGGATCATATAAATATGGCGAAGCTTAAGTTTAATAATGTTTGATAACTTTTTTGTTTTTTTTTGTATTATCATCACATTCGAAAAAAATCTTTTTTTTTCGTAATAAAAACGTATCTAAGTACCAGGATCACATAAATAATATGGAGGATGGTTTAACTATTCAAATCGGTGCGGAACTACTGGCACACAATTATAATCGCTGAAAAATTATTTTTTATTTATTTCTTATTATACAACCTGTTACAAAAATACCCCTAATCCCGGAAACGCCAATGAGTATTAATGAAATTGAGATTATGGGCGCTATTCTTTATTTTTTAGCTATAATATTTACGGAGAAAAACGCTGTCGAAGTTTTTCCAAAAATATCGACAAGAATTTGAAAGATTCCCAACACTGGCTGATCAGCTGTTCCGGTCATTAGCTTCTAAATCAAAGACTATCGTTTTTCAGACTGGTTACATCTGTAGATATTGTACCTACGTTTATAGTACAGTGACCTAGGTAAGCTAGTTATGACATAAGCGTATTTGAAATAAAATAAATACCTGAAACATTACAGTGACGTAATTTCTAAATTACATACACCATTTCGAAAAGACACGTAAGCGTCATCATCTGTATTCAAATACCTTGAATAAGTTAAGTAAATTACTAATTTTGCCTAAAGAGTTCTTGCTTTGATAGGTAATTTCAAACAGGTACCAGAAGTACTATCTGTTATTGTTTAATCTTTGAAATCTAATTTTTACACCACCTTTTTTACTCCTGGTTGTATTTTTTAAGTGGGTTCCGCAATTTCCGCATTAATAATAAAAAGTAAAAGCATTTTACTCTAACCAATTATAGTCACAGTTCACCTTATTATTTCACAGGTTTAGCTTGATGGTTTTCCCCTAAAAAAAATTTGCCATAATACCGTTCATGCTGTGCATGCACCCGAGATCGTCTGATGACTTAGAGTCTGATGACATCTATCTGTCTTTGTTAGATAAAATATCTAAATAACATTTGGACCTGTCTGCTGCTGGCTGGCACTGTCTTAAAAAAAATACCTAGCTGTAGTACCAGGAAAGCAGAGACGTGATGACGGCAGCTTTTAGGGATTTCAATAATATTTACGCAACCCCAATTGTGATTAGAAATAACACCGCTAAGACCACACCCACATTCAAGGTTGCCAACCGTCGTACGGTGTTGTAAAATACAATTAAACTCTATTTTTTTTAATCGAGCGAAAAAAAACATTTAAAAATTTTCGTTATTGCGCCAATCGTTTGTTTGCACATTATTCTTAAGGTATTTTATTGATTTAATCTGCACCAGAATCATAATAACACAACATTAATTGTAATAAAATGATAAAAAAAAATCTAAATTTGACGTTGTGTGTGTTTATGTCATTTTATGTCCCTCGAATAAAAAACGGACCTTCGTTGGTCTTTGTCTCCTACATTTGTGTATGATAATTTGATTTGCAGGAATTATTTTCCTGCAGACAATAAAATTATTTGGTAGCTAAATGGGAAATCGAATAGAATTAAAATACTTAAGTTACGTTCTTGCATCAAATCGTTTCTACTTTCCTGTATCCGCACATAGTTTTTGTAAAAAAAAAAGTTTTTTGTTAGGTACCTAGTCTGTTCTTTGCTTTACCTGTTACCCAAGTAATGTGTTATTTAAGTAAACTTACAACTTTTCATGATGTAAAACGTAGTTAAATCAATAATTTAATATGGCTTACTTTTATTTATTTGACAACCCTAATTAGTACCAGGCAGATAGAAATTGCAGCGCGTGCATTGCACATAAGGTGACAGCGCTTAAATTCGGCCACACCACACGGCTGTTATGTGCCGTATGCACAGGTCAAGTTGTTAAGTAATTTAGTTATTTTATGTTGTCGGCCTACAAAATTTTCGCGTGGAAACAGCAATTAAGTAGTAAATAGTAAATTGGCCATTAAGTGGGTAAGTGATTAAGTAAATAGAAGAGTGTGGCCACGCGCTGTACTTGCCACTTGCTTGCTGCTGATTTACGGGATTTCTCCCGATTTCGGTAAATATGGTCCGTAGTCGGGATTAAATCGGGAATCGTGAATCGATTCGGGACTTTTTTAATTTGTTACCATGACAGGGGCTTAGTGTGCTTAGCACGAATCTGATGTTAGCCTTGGAATTTAAAATGACGGCCGCACCTTGAACATATTTTTTGACAGTTGTCAAATTTAAAACGGAAATATCTCGGTTGTATCTCATCTTAGACTGATAGTGACCTTGAAGAAATGATAGGTCTTAGTGAGATCTTCATTTCAGATAACAGCTGTCAAACTTAAAACTTTGACAGCTGTCATCTGTCAAAGTTAAAACAGCGAAAGTACTCATCCTTGATTGATGGTGTTTTTGAAGAAATGAAAGGTCCTGGTGAGATCTTAGTTTTAGATGACAGCTGTCAAATTTAAATTTGTCGTCATCTTAAATTAAGATCTCACCAAGACCTTTCATTTCTTCAAAGACACCATTAATCTAGGATTAGTACTTTTCGCAATATTGCTGTTTTAAGTTTGACAGATGACAGTTGTCAAACGCCTCCAATGACCGACTGTATGAAGACTCTTCTCTAGGCTGTAATTCGAGTATTATGGCCTTTCGTAATTGGCAATACTGAGCACACTAGCTACTTACTTTTTAAACCGTGTGAACCACTTTTACTAAATTTTAACTTAAAATTAAGTTGCCCAGTTAGTTACTACTTAATCGCTTGCCCCATGTCAACAGGGCTATAAACAAAATAAATTTTGTGGGTATGCCTACGCTATTCTATGGGTTAGTTCAGCCAACCGTCATCAACCAAGGGCCGGTCATCGGCGTTATGATATTTTCTATTTTCGGCCACGTATTATGTACGTATTGTAGTACGTATTGTCACGTATTATGTTTGTCATTAATAATAAAGTACAGTCAACGGCACGCTGGGCTTCCACGACAGGGTAATCATATTCAATTTAGGGTGGTTTATTTTTTTTTTACTTAAATAGACAATTATCAAGGTTCAAAATAAATATTTGTATAGCCTGAAGTGCTGCTGACTGTACATTGTATTAGCTAAGTTCATTTTTGATAAGCTTAATATTATTATTGTTGATCATATGTTGTCGAATTTAGGTGAGTTTACCCTACCACACAAACCACTAAACACTGCCCCCGCGACGCCCACTGTGGTACAGTAAAAGAAATGGCAGTAGTCTAAAAATAGTTGTTACAGTTAATTCGTTAAGTGTTTTTTTAGGGTATTAAAATGTTTCTATGAGTAGTATTGATAGATTTTATTTTTTATTTTAGTGAGATGTAATGATAAGATAAGAAATACTAGAAGTTGTGAAAAAAATAAGTATAAAATATTTACTCTTGTTGGTACATATCGACATTCTTAAAGACTACATAATAATTATTTAACGTGGAATAAAAATTCCATATCAACGCAAAGACTAACTAAGGAGTAGTGTTGGAAAAGTCAGTCATGTCATGCCTTTTTGAATTTAATCTCTAAAACCATGATTTATTAAATAAATCATAAAAAAATGATTTATCGATTATTTTAAAAACCTAATTGATTCAATTTTGCATGAAACTGAACGGGCGATTAATGGAGAATTGTCGCACGGTGATTTGTGAATTTCTTTCGCCATTTAAATTTTTGGTTACGTGTTTTTTTTTCGTTAGACATACAAGCTGTGGGCAGCGCGTTTTTATGAAGTCCTCGTACTTTTATACTTTTACTATGGTGCAGGGCGGTCCGTACGTAGGTGTGGCGCGGCGCCAATCAGCGCGGCCCGATGGGTTCTATCGTAAGGTCATGACCTGAAATAGTGATGTGCTTCAACATAGTCGATATTTTTATTAACGATAAAAAATAGCTAGTTTTAGACGAAATTAAAACCTAATATTAGGAACTTAAGAAATTTACAGAGGACTCTTTATATGGTGTACTTCAACCACCTTTCGGGATTAGGGGTACTTTTGTAACACCTTGTATATTTCTTTACTTTTTTTGTTATATAACAAAATATAAAAACTAATAAATCAAAACCTAAAAAATGAATTTGTAAACTTGGCTAGATACAAAATAGATATCAAAAGTTATTGAATTTAACCTGCTCCATATTTATATGATCCTGGTACTTTGGAGACGTTTTTATTTAACGAATTGATAAAAATAACCAAATTCCAAATATGATTGAAAAAAAATACACTATAAACAAACCAAAACATATCCAAAATCCAAAAATAATTGAAAATACACTATAAAAACGTAAAAAAATATAACATCAAAAATCAAAAAGTGATTGAAAATATTCCAACTAAATGTTGGCATTTGTAGATGTTGGCATTTGTAGAAGTTGACATTTGTAGAATTTGGCATTTGTAGAAGTTGGCATTTGTAGAAGTTGACATTTGTAGAATTTGGCATTTGTAGAAGTGGGCATTTGTAGAAGTTGGCATTTGTAGAATTGGACATTTGTAGAATTTGGCGTTTTAAACTAGGTTGTCATTTGTAGAAGTTGACTTTTGTCGACTAAACCGTAATTACGTACGGGCGCGCTCACATACAAACCGCGTTCGTGCGTATAATGAGTAAGATGACTTACTTATTTGGTTCTACTATGACTTTGACCCTATATCAAAACTCAAAATAATACGTGATGAATGGAATCTTGTCATGTATTACGTTACGACAAGGGCCCTTATTGGTCGGGGCTAGAAGCATACCTTAAACTGTCTATTTACTTAGATACTATATGCAACTCCGTTGAAAACCAAATAAACGCACAAAAAATAAAAGCAACATGATATTACAACAGCAGAAACATACATATCAAGAAATACAGTACTATAACAATCCCCTGCTAAGCCAGCATTTTTATGAGAACGCTAGACGGCGTTGACGCCGAGGGCTAATCGACGGCGTCGGCAATATAGCAACTATCATGGACTAATTAGTATCCACCTGCTCACTCCTACGCAACTAAAAACAGAATTACAAATCATAAGCAATCAAATGTCCAAAGATCTCACGTTACCTATTAATATCAAATTTACAAGAATTGTATAAATGTCAAAACAAGAGTGACTGAAGAATACATAATCTTTGAAATATCAATTCCACTCGTAAGTCGAGACAGTAAGTTATCAAATGTATAATGTGGCTGTAGCCATAGCTGTCGGAATAATCTTGGTCTGGCTGTACAAGCGACGGTGAAGGCGATGTTGGCCGTGGGGGAACCCGCGGCCTCAGGACGACCGCGGGGCGGGTGGCTCGGGCGCTGCACGCTCGAGCGGCCACCTGCCACCCAGCATCAACGTGTGTGTGTGTAGTGTCTAGTGGTAGTGTGTGTGATGTGCCAAATGTGCATTATCAGCCAAGTGAAATACCGGCCCTTTATTTCCTGTCAACTCTAACAATTAATCATTTTTGTAATAATGATCTTTTCTGGAATGAATGTAACGTTACAGAAAGAGGAAAGAAAGATAAAGAGAGCCTACCTAAGAAGGAGGATTGTATCTAACTAGAGGGGAGTAAAGAGGAAAGATAGAAATAGGATACAATTACTGTTTATTTACAATCAGGACCTAAACACGTATAGCGAGAACTTAAATACTAAAAGTAAGGGGGTAAAAGAAGACAGTACGAGGACGTTTTTCTTCTGGGGAGGGGTCGTGGAATCTAGAGGGAATTTTCTTGAGGGAGGGGTGTAAAGGGGATGAACGCCGCGACGCACCGGGTCACGATAACGGGAGCACTCGCGACCGGTCGCAGCGGATGGTGGGACGAACGCTGGGCCGCGAACCAACCACGGTCACTGGAGCACTCGCTGACACGTAGTCGCCCGTAGCGGTTCCGAAGCGGGAAGGTCAGACGTAACACGAAGAAGCCGTCACGGAAGTCCCGTAATTCGCGCCGGTCTATGAAAGTGAGGAGTTTGAGACGTTTGTGCACGGGGAGTTTTCCTGACACTGGACACACTGATAATTACTGGCGCGGCGCGGGCCTTTGCCTAAGGCCCGGGAACGGCCAGAGCTCGCACGTACAATGCGCTGTTGAGCGTATGAATAACTGACGTTTCAATTGTGACAATCCTTTTATACTAAATAAAAATTTTCAAAAATCGAAAGAAAAACATAGAAGAAAAATAATACAGCATTTCAAAATGGGAATTCGTGTATTCGCTCGGCAGCAATACGAAAGAGCGGGACGAACAATAAATTGATAGACAACCTACGCAAAGTGTGAATAGCATTGAGAAAAAGCAAATAAACTCAGCTGTCACATGTAAACAAAGAGCTGTCAAAATAAATACAAAATTATAACCTCACTTTTCTACTAAGTATGAAATTTATGTATGAAATTCAACAAAATTGTATGAGAAAGGATGAAACTACAACCCTAATAAGAATCGCCGTAAAGAGACGAACACATTGCTGCCAAGCAAATGCTTATTTTCAAGGAATTTGGAAAGTTATGGCCAAAAGTACTTATTCTCTAAGGAACTTAAACTAATTAAAACTAGCTTAAAACTAAGAGTTCAGGAGCGACAGGCAGCACGCTACATTATTCCCCCCCCCAAAGAGAAAATTTTCCCTTCGGAAAATTTTCAAGAGTAAAATAAAGCGAATAAAATATGTACAGTACTTTACAAATTAACACCACTGTGCTTTAGAGACACAAAAGGGCATTGTCCTGCAGAGCTTAGCTACTCTGCAGCAAAGAGAATGAAGAGAGATTATACTTGATTACTGTCTGGAGAGCTTAGCTACTCTCCAACAGAGAGTAAACATAGAGACGATGTGCACTATGGCCGCCTGTATGCAGAATAAAAAAACAATTATGCCCAAATAAACAGAATAGTGTGCCTGCCGTCCGCATATACATGTACTAGAATAAAATACAAACAGAAATAAACATAAACCGAAACAAAATTACAACTTAAAATCTTTTATGTGCCATTTGCCTCTGGCTCCATTTTGGTCTTCTAAAATATAAACAAGAGGAGAAAGCTTACGTATAACAGTACATTTTATAAAACGTGGTGTCAATTTCGCGGAGAGATATGCACCCGCATCACTTTGAACATAATTTCGACGCCAAACAGTATCACCGACATGAAATTCTTTAAAAGAGCGTCTTAAATTATAAGGACCAGTGTTCTTAACATACGCATTATACAAAGCAACTTGAACCTGGTCAAAGTAAGATGCCAAATGCCCAAGATTATTAGCATAGATATCCCGGGGCATAAAAATTATCTCGTCAAAGTCAGATGTTGGTGTATAAAGAGAGCCAGTGGGAACATACTCCCGCCCATGAACAAGAAAGAAAGGAGAAAAACCGGTAGACAAATTTACACTAGAGTTCATAGCGCATTGAATTTTGCTGAGATGTTTATCCCAAGAGCGATGATCATTACCTACTAAGGCAGCTAACGCGGTTACGATAGTACGATTATATCGCTCGGTAAGATTAACCTGTGGGCAGTAACGAGGAGTAAATGATACGAACGGAATATTATAACGTGAGAGAAAATTTGAGAACTGATGAGATTGGAACTGTGAACCATTGTCCATTATAATAGTTTTGGGAACGCCATGAATAAAAAATACAGAGTTCTCCAAATGAAAAATAACATTCTCGGTCGTTGCGCGTTTGAGAGGGAAAATAAGTGTGTATTTGGAAAAGCAACAATTTACAACTAAAATATATTGATTCCTTTGCCTGGTCATTGGGAAAGGGCCCATTAAATCCAAGGATATGGATTGCCATAGTCTCGAACATATTTTCGGTTTTCCCATTGTCCCAAAAGGAGAGTGGTTCAAATGTTTATATGCCAAACATGTTTCACAAGAAGAAATAATTTTTGAAATTTGTTTAAACATACCAGACCAATAGTAAAGAATAGAGAGTTTTTTGTAAGTTTTAAAAATACCAAAATGAGAACTTGAAGCGTCACCATGAGCGGTTTTAATAAGGTCTTCCCTAACAGAAGGTGGGGGCACTTCCTTCCAAAGGAAATCTTGGTTTAGCGGTTCAGATGAATTAATACGACGGTACAACTTTCCGTCCCGAACACTGAAATAAGGATTTGAATCCGGATTTTCCCGACAATTGTTAAATATAGTATTAAAACGATCTGTTTGTGAGGTTTCACTAGGAGTAGCAATAGGTTCGATCATATTAGTTTTCGATCTAGAAAGTAAATCAGGAACAACATTTTCTTTACCCCTTTTATGTTTTAAAATAAAATTAAAGCATGACAGACGAAGAGCCCAACGGGCAAGTCTCCCGGTTGCATATAAGCAAAATCTAACTCTCGAGTTTTGATTGTGATCCCTGACTGGTCAAGAAACTCAGTAGTTAGGTTTTGCGCGCAAACTCTAACTCCCCAGTTTCGCGCTAGTTCGATAGTGATCTCTGATTGGTCAAAAAACTCAGTAGTTAGGTTTTGCCCGCAAACTACTGAGTTTTCATCTTTATTTTTTTTGCCAGTAGTAATGTATAGCGTGTAATGGTATAACTGATTTCAGGGACTTTGCTAGTTTAGTTATAACAAGATGTTTTGCAATATATTTTCATCGGTAATTTATGGCACTTAATTATGATTAGGAAAAAAATAAATCAAATTATGTTCAAGAATTTCCGTTGCTGGCTGTACCTACTAAGTAAGAATGCACTTTAAGTAGGTACTAAGTTGCAATTATGATTCGTTGCGACGCAGGTTTGGTTTTCTTGACAATCAATTTCGTCAATTTTATTCAGCATTCTTGTATTCATATGGATTGGAGAACTTGGCATATGCTACAGTTTTCCAAATTATAATATTGGGTCCATACCTATGAAATTGGCGTTTTTTTCTCACACACAGAGAACCATATAACTTTAGTGATTTAAATTATTTATCTGTTGCTGGATATTATGGCTATATAACTATGAAGTTGACGATTATGCTTATAATCGGATGTAATTTTAGTGTTCTGTGACTCCTTTTTTGTTGGCAAAAATGACCTCTTAATCTGTTGTAACGTAGCCTAAACTTATTTTTTTGAGTAAATTATGTTGCCTAGGTTATCTTAATGTTCAAACATTTGTACTTACAGAAAAGTTTTGTTGCAATAGCGTTCACAGTTGTTAAATAAATTGTGAAAAATGTTATGCAACTTGTTAAAAATTCTCCATACAAAACGTCAATTTCATAGGCAAGGATTATTTAGTTAAGCAGTAAAAAAAACTTTTGCGTTCAGATCTGGGTATACTGGATTATATTCGCAAAAACTTGGATGATTAGAAGTAATTTTTAAAAAGTAAAATATTCTACCACAGTCGTTTTCAAAGACAATTGAATTTTGAAGCGCGCTCATTGGTGGATGCGCACTCAGGAGTTATAGTTTGCGGGCAAAACCTAACTACTGAGTTTTTTGACCAATCAGAGATCACTATCGAACTAGCGCGAAACTGGGGAGTTAGAGTTTGCGCGCAAAACCTAACTACTGAGTTTCTTGACCAATCAGAGATCACCATCAAAACTCGAGAGTTAGATTTTGCTTATATGCCTCCCGGTTGGAGTGGACATATTTAAAAACCATTTCAGAGCTGCATGATCGGTAAAAACAGTAAATTGTTTGCCATTATCTAAGTAACAACGCCAGTGTTCAATAGCTGTGAGCACTGTTAGAGTCTCTCGTTCGGTTGTTGAGTAATTTTGCTCATTTTTATTTAGAGATTTGCTCATATAAGCAATAACTACCTCATTAGGACCTTGAGTTTGGGTAAGCATAGCGCCTACGCCAACATTAGAAGCATCACAATGGACAGAAAAAGGAAGATCAAAATCAGGACATGAAAGAATAGGAGCAGAGATAAGCGCTTCCTTCAGCTTGCGGAAAGCAGCTTCAGCATCAGAATTGCAAATAAATTTAGAAATTGAACCAGAAGTCAATTTATTAAGAGGAGAAGCTACAGAGCTAAAATTGGGAATGAAACGTCTAAACCAACTACACGTTCCCAAAAATTTTCTCATTTCCCTCTTATTTGTAGGAATTGGAAAATCTAAAATTGCCTGAACCTTGGCTGGATCAGCTCGTAAACCCTTGTTGTCAACAATATATCCGAGATACTTTAGTTCGTTACGAAAGAATTGACTTTTACCAAAGTTGATTGTTAGACCAGCATGAGAGAGTTTTTGATTAACTTTCATCAAAAGAGAAATATGCTCTTCAAAAGTATTACTAATGATAATTATGTCATCAAGATAGCAGAACACTTTATTTTCGAATTCTGGAGTAAATAATTGGTCCATTAAACGTTGTTGCGTAGCAGGGGCATTCGTCAGACCAAACGGCATTACCGTGAAACGATACATCCCTCTGCCGGGCACATAAAAAGCGGTCTTATCCCTATCATTAGGGTCCAAAGGTATTTCCCAAAATGCTTATACAATGTCGATACTAGAAAGATAACGAGCATCCCTAAGGTTATTCAAAATTTCACTTATTAACGGAAGGCTATAAGCATCCTTTTTGGTGATCGAATTTAATTTGCGACTGTCGACGCAGAACCGCCAATCGCCATCTTTCTTTGGTGTTATTAAAACCGGGGAAAGCCAGGGGCTTTCACATTCCTCAATAACGTCAAGTTCCAACATTTTGTCCACCTCATTCACGAGAGCCTTTTGTTTCTCTGGAGAGAGTCTGTAACAACGCTGGCGAATAGGTAGGGCATCGCCCGTGTCAATTTTGTGACAGATTAAATTTGTACTACCAAGCTTGCCATTCTGTTCAAAAGAAATATTTTTAAATTGATCAATGATATCCGAAGCGATAGTTTTCTGAACGTCAGACAAATGGGAAAATGATTAAACTTGAGTATCAGTAGAACTATTTATAGTATTAATTTGGGATGAAATATTTTGTAAGGGTATTTTGGGAATTAAGTCAAACTTCTTCCAAAAGTCAATACCAAGAATAAGGGAAGGATATATATAGGAAAAGACCAATGCTTTGATTAAATGAGTAGAACCGTTAAAGGTCATGGGCAAAAGCATATACCCAGAAGATTTCACAGTATTTTTATTTGCAACCATTACTTTCGCAGACGACTTGAATAGAGTAAACCCAAGGTTTACAAATTGTTTATGAGAGTCATTACCTAATACAGTGACACAGCTTCCACTATCCAATAATCCAGAAAATGATTTACCGGCTATGGAGACATTGGTAAAAGGACGCTGGTTGTCCATTTCCTCGACAAAACTTTGCCTAAGGCCCGGGAACGGCCAGAGCTCGCACGTACAATGCGCTGTTGAGCGTATGAATAACTGACGTTTCAATTTTGACAATCCTTTTATACTAAAAATTTTGAAAACTCGAAAAAAAAACATAGAAGTAAAATAATACAGCATTTCAAAATGGGAATTCGTGTATTCGCTCGGCAGCAATACGAAAGAGCGGGACGAACAATAAATTGATAGATAGATAGATAAACAATATCAATTCATTGTACTGATAAAGATCCAAAATTTATTCAGGGGGTCATCAAACTACAAATTAGGAAAGCAATAGATGACTACATATCTCAAGATGAAGCCAGAAAAGAGGCGATCAGCCTACCAATTCCATTGTTAACTGAAGATCAGTTGCCAGAAATTGAGCAAGCTTTTGCATCCCAGGGAGAGGATAGCTTTTACATGGACATTGAAGCAATGAACCTGCCACCAACTGATGATAATCCCATCTATCCAAATGTTCCTCCAACTCCATGTCCAAGATCACTATTTGTTTCCCTGATAAGGCAGAAATATATCAATGCCTTATATGATACTAATCCGGAAGCTTTTCCGAAGGAGTGGAAAAAATTAATCAAAAAAGATCCGAATCAGGCATGGCATCCCTTAAATCAAACCATAATTCCATACTTAAATTGTAGATTCAGTCGACAAGGGTTAGATATTAAATCAGCTGAAACAACATCGACTTATCTTTCAGTTATTGACCTTGAATCTCAATTAGTCAAAATTATTCAAGAAGTTAGAAAGACGTCCGATCAAGGAAGACAAGGAGTGACTATAGAAGGAGACCTTGCGAGATAAAAAAGAATATCGGATTATTAGTTTATGGTTACATAAAAATATATTGACACACAGGTAAATTAAGTATCTCGAAATTTTCTAGATAATCGTAACGTAATATCTGTCATCAAATCAAGATGCCTCTGGTTATCCTTCTTTCATCGGCCAGATGTGTGGAACTTGCTCTCGCTCATAAAGATGCTCCAAAAGACCAAAAGTTAGATGAGGTCTCCACTGCAATTATTATAACAAAAACAGTCACAACTCCCAAAGGTGAGAAGGCAGTTAATATAACAGTCCCTACTTATTATAATGAGGGAAATAACACCATCTTAATGTTAGAAGATGATATTAAGACTTTAACGTATGAAGATAAGAATAAAATATCTTGTGAGCAATTTCCATTCCCGATTGAAGACTTACATAAAACATAATTGGAATCAACATTATTCTTTGTTACAGATTGATGAAATTAAGATATTTTTCCCCTCTAACAAATCTGCAGCCGCCCAGATTATTAGACTCTTCCATTATGGACGAATGGACGTAGCAACCAAAGTAAGACAGGTAGAATCTTTGTTATCTTCTGAAGTATCCATTGATTCTGCCGTTTTTACTTACTTTCTGAGTTGCATAAATTATAATCTCGGTCTGGACTTCATGGCTCTATTTATTGACCAAAAGAATTTCGAATCAATTACCAGCTGGAATAAACTTTTCAAAGTATCAGAACGAGACCAAGCAGTAATAACACTAGCACCTAATAAAACAGAAATAAAAATGGATTTGGTAGCATTCCACACGGTGTATGGTGCATATGCTATGTGCAGAGCTGTTGAATCCAAACAAAACTTACCAGAATGGTGCCGGAAACGATATAATGCCCTAGTGTCTTTACTTCAAATGGCTTCAGACCAGTCCATTAACTTCTCAAAAGTCTTAATCTCTTTGCATCTCAAAGGCCAATTGTAAAACAAGCTATATATCATCTGATCAAAGGAAACTGCATGGTTGATTTTCCCCTTAACATACCTATTCAAGCACAAATCAGGATGCTTGTAGCCTACGCAGAAATGACAACTTACACATTAATTAATCGAGTCATTGATTTTGGTGTACCAATTTTGATATTGAACCCTCTTCCTTACCAAATTATTAAATACAGTGATGAGAAGAAACAAATTGAAACGAAATTAGTAAAAGATGGATATTCAATTGGAGATATCGAGTTTTTACACTTAATCTATGGAAACCAACAGTGCTTTACCTCAGCTAATTACCCAGATATGATAATAGCAGCACAACAGATTGAATTACATTTGAATCCTGAGCAAGGTAAAACCATTAAAAACTACAAAGCCAATATTGCCAACGCAAGGATCAATCGAAACACTATCAAGCAATTGCTTCATGCTCGCGACAGTACGGGATCCACAATGATGACGGCAGAAGAAGAGACCAAACTCAAGGCCCTTGGTATTGATGTTCAGGAGCTTAAAGAAACAGCTAAACGAGTACTTTTAGCCGTTGCACGAAGGAAGAGGATAGAGTTGACTAGCGACGATGAAAGTGATTAAAATCAAAATCAAACTTCGTTCATCCTTATTAAATGTAATTAGTTATAAAAAACGCGACACCAGAAGGTAACATTTTTAAAATTTTACATATATATTATAATCTCCTTATTAACCTAAATCATGAAACCAATTACTCAGGAATTGAAAGATGCTATTACAATAACTTTTGACAAGATTAGGGACAACATGCTTGCTGATATATCCGACGATGATCCGGCTCGAAGGACCATTTTATGTTCCAGTTAGGAACATAAAAACAATTGCAAGTTGATAAAATGATTTATATTGATATAAAACTTATTATAAACTGATAATAATGCTAAAATGAATGCTTTGGTGCATGCCCCGATCGCGACGGCAATTGATTGTGCACTTACTTTAAAACGTACGCGGTCGGCGGCTTCACACAGCGTGACGTCAACGGAGGTGTTCGGTGTCAGTTCAAAGAAATGCATCGAACATATTCCGGGCCGCCAAAAGATGCTAAGATGAAGATGTTAAAATGATGCTGTTAGTAAGAAGGATTACAAGAGTGATTTAAACAAAGTCAACTTACATTATGGTTAGTAGTTAATTAAAATAAAACATACAAATTCAAGATAAAAAATACATAAAATGATAACAAATAATTATGGAGTAGACGTTGTTTAAGACAGTTCAGTTTTTAATGATGCTCGTTTATTATGAGGCGACGTTGCCTTGTCCTTTTTTCGCGCACTAACACTCGCGTAAGTGTCATTTATTTCACTTGGCTGATAATGCACATTTTAGCACAGACATTGAGCAATTAAAGCTAAATAAAGGTTTATCATCTAAAAGCATCTTAAGGAATTTAAATCCGTTTGTAGATCAGGAAGGAATATTGCAAGTGGGGGGCAGGTTAGCAAATGCGGTACTTCACGAAATTATGAAACACCCAGCAATCATCCCGCATGAAAGCAGATTAACTACCCTACTTATTGAACATAATTGAACACCTTTTATCAAAACTGAAGCAAAATTTATGGAAAAGATGGAACACAGAATACTTATCACAATTGTCAGCAAGATCAAAATGGTTGAAACCAAAAGATAACATTAAGATAGGAAGCCTAGTAACAATACAGGATGAAAATCTCCCTCCGGCAAGTGGCCGTTGGGGAGAGTGATAGAACTCCACCCTGGAAAAGACAATCTCGTCAGGGTGGTGTCACTCAAGACTAAAAATGGAATTATCAAACGACCCGTGATAAAGTTATCAGTATTACCATTAAATAGCGAAAGCGATGAAGATCAAAAGCCAATTCAGCAAAAGCATAGTAATAAAAAGAAAACAAAGTATTCATTTTCTGCAATCGTCACAACAATGCTATTTTTCATGACATTGATAACAACATCAACATCAGCCTAGCATTTCCCAGCTACCGAACAATCAATCACTGTACTTTGACATAGTAGAACTAAATAAGTAAGCCAACTCGAGCCTCGAGCGAGCGATACGGCTTAAACACGAAGGGCTGTCACATCGCTAGTTTATTCAGTCGTCAAAAAATGCATAGTCAATCTCTATACAAAATATTTTTTCCTTGTAGGGTTAGCATCAGGGATCTGTAATACAAAGTTATTTTTTAATATTTTTTTGTAGGTAGACCAGCACGGCTAGCACAACTTATGAGGTGACATAGACAGCGACTCGACAAGGTTTCTCGTATCTAAAGAGTAATTACTGAAAAGTATTGGCAAAATATCTTATTATGTCTTCCTATTGTATATTTCCTCTTTAGTTAAAAAGGATAAGGCCATTTTTCCGGTGATAATCACTTATTAATTGAAGTCGCGTGCATAGAGTAACTTGTATTATGTCGCATGCGTGCTGTGCTGTAACCCCACCAAGACAAACTGTCGTCTTTTAATGTCAAAAAGTGACACGTGATGTCGCTTTTCGTAAGTTGTGCTAAATATAGCGACAAAAATCAAGATATAACTGACATTAGTTCGCGAGTTATGTCAATTTTAATATCAGTTGTGTTAGCTGCATGCGACATAAATGTATGAACGCGACGCGACTGACGCGACTCTTTCTCACTCGAGTCGCGCTAAGTCGTGCTAGCCGTGCAGCGCGTCTATCGACTAAAATAATGAAGTTAATGATAATTGTAATTTGACTGATGTATGTGATACATTGGCACTTTCATTTTGACACCAATAAAAACTTACTAAAGAAAAGTAGCAATGCAGGTCCTCACTTCCTGGATTGACCTGTAGCTTTTAATACAAATACAAAGTTTATGTTGCTGCTAATGATATTAATAAGGTACGTAAAAGAAATAAATTATTGAATAAGATGAAAATTACACAGAGATTACGCATGCAAATAATCGTTTAGTGTGGAGAAGTGTGTGTGTGTGTGTGTGTGTGTATAATTTTGGATATGTGGGAGTTTAATATGTGAGAATGTGTCTTGATATTACACTATTGGAGTATGAAGGCGTTGAACTTCCTCATTACTCAATTTAAACAGGTAATTAAATAAAGGTTGTTTTATTTGTCTGTTCGAATAAGATCTTAGGTTTAATTTATTCTGTATCATATTATATGCTCTAGGAGCCAGAAAAGTTGTATGATCTCTTTACAGATCTAGTATTGCAAGAGGGAATATGATAAAGTTTCAATCTAGAGTTGGGAACTGGAATGACGGGTACTGACTTTTGGTGAAATCTGCGAATAATTTGATACAAGAACAATTTGCGAACACTTAGTGTTTTAGTTTTGTCATAAAGCATTGAGGTTGGGTAACGGAAGGGTAAGGCCATGAGAACTTTTAGGACTGCCCTTTGGGCTCTCTCAAGTTGGAGAAGGTGCACATCAGCAGCTCCTCCCCAAGCACAAATCAGTGCTGCCAACTAAGTCTGAGCGAAAACGCGCTGTCAACGCTGTAAAAAAGCGCTAGATTGCGCTAAAATGGCATTTAAAAAAACGAACGAACTAACGAATGGTTTTACTATTTATTTGCTCTTTGCGAGAGCGTCGCCACCCCCCCCCCCCCCTTAGAGGTTAAAAAAAATTAAGTAGGTAAAAGAGAAAAATGAGAATTATCTATTAGAATGCTTGGTGTACCATAAAAATACTAATTAAGTATAGAATTTGTATAGTTTTAATAGATTCACCAAGCATTCAACCAAATAAATGCAGCAGACCAGCAGGTAAATACTTAATCTATTAAAATCTAAAAAAAGCGCTAGATTTAGCGCTAGGCGCTAAAACGCGCTTTGAGACAAAAAAAGCGCTAGATCTGGCGCGAAACGCGCTAAGTTGGCAGCACTGGCACAAATGCAATTACATAGTAAAGATTCACCTAAAGCCTTATAAATTTTAATCAACATTGAAAAGTTTGCTACTGTACGTAGATTTTTAAATACAAACATTAACTTCCTAATTCGACCAGAGATCAGAGACAAGTGAGGCTGCCAAGTTAATTGATCATATGCATGGATAGGTGTGAATAGACAGAAAAAAGGTATTATCGGGTTTACCAGGGTTTAAGATGCTGAAGCAGATATAATTGGTTTTGCTTATGTTGAGGGATAGTAAGCTATTTTCAAGCCAGGCTGTCACTTTAGATAATCCTGTTTCTGCTATTTAACGGACATTTTCCCATGTGGATCCACTAAATATAAGGGCAAACATAAACAGCTCACCATTGCACAGTTGCATATTACAGAGTTCATTAATATAAACTAAGAATAGCGTTGGGCCCAGGATACTACCTTGTGGAACTCCATTTGTGAGTCTGCTTGACTGGCAGTGAGAAAATCACTACTCCTAAAACCCGACTCCTTCCAACACTCCATCTGTTACCTTAAGTCTCCTGGTAACAGATATCCTGTTGTATTTATACAGGATGGATTTTTGAGACGGTACATTAAATTGTGGCTGATTTTGCCTTTGCAATATTAAAACGTGCCATTAAACTCTTTCTCTGACGTGCTTGTGATTATTTCTGACCGACGACGGCGCAGACTAGCGCTTTCAAGTTGGTCAGGATAAAAAGACTCTATGGAATCATTTAAGGTATGAGTACTAAAAACGACAGAAATCGCCAAAAACTTTTCCCATACATTTTGTACTGAAAAACGGTAAACCATCTCGAATTATTTTTTATTGCCAAATGATCCTATTTCGTACTGTGATCAAAATGCTTTTTAAGGCCAACTGAAAGGACATCAGGCAGAGTCCCATCGAAAAAAACCAAAGAATGTATAACGTTTCTGTTTTTTTCAAAATGTAGGCATGTAATTAGTAAGTCATGGAAAATATTCAGATTTTTACGAAGACTTATGTTTTAAGAGTTATTTACGTTTGAAAGTTTTTTTTTGGTAACCCCGACACTAAATAGCAACACCAGTTTCACGACAATACGTTTCTTTAGCTGCGTTAGTGATACAGATTAGCACCACAATGTACGAGTTGGAACCAGATCAAACGGAAAATCTGTGCATATGTCGCACCGCACGTAACAAAACGCTTTTGACAGTTGAGTTGACTGACATCCGGCAGACTTTTTTATCACTTGTGCCACAGAACAAATATACTCAGGGGAGACTTGTGAAATCGCTAACAAAGATGTCCGTTTCATTGATATGCTTTTGTTTTTTTTCAATAATTAATGGAGTTCAAAAATAATGTTGCTACTGTTTTATGATTCTAGTAACATAAAGTGTTTATAGATAACAGAATCATATTTATACACTTTTGGGTCTCATGTGCCTGATGTCCTTTAAGTACAGAAACTACAGTAAGTGACAACACCGGCTTCACACGCAAGCACAATCTTCTACAACATTAGATCTAAAAAAATCTGTTTCTATACTCAAAATTCAGTTATCCTTAAAGAGTATTTTGATCACAGTAAGAAATAGGATCGTTTAGCAATAAAAAATATTTCGCGTTGATTTATCGTTTTTCAGTACAAAATGTATGGGAAAAGTTTTTGGCGATTTCTGTCGTTTCTAGTACTCATACCTTAAAAGATCCCATAGAGTCTTTTGATCCCCACACGAAATAGGATCGATGGGCATAAAACATTTTTTTTTTTGGTATTTTAGCTTTTTTTTTTGCTAACGGTATTTTTTTCTAAAATCTGTGAATGCAGTTCAGAATATCTTAAAAAGTTATGGATGGTCTCCTAGGAACGTTTTCCCGTAACTATAACGGTTAAGGTACCTGCCCTTAATGTACCGTCTCAAAAATCCACCCTGTATATTTTTCTATTCACAATTTATGATAAGGTAGGGCGGTAGGAACTATAGGGACTTAGATTGTAGGGATCAAGTGAACGTAGGGAATCTCTCCACCCCTTAAATTGTTATGTTCAGTTTGCCGGTGCCAGTAAAACAATAACACAACTACTCACTAACACTTTCATTTTACAGACAACAAATTTACATTTAACATTGACATTAGTCGGCAAGCTGTTCAAACGTTAAGTAATGATTCAATAAAAAAATTAAATATAATTTGTTGCTAGTAAAAATAATAATGCACTTATGAAGAATTTATTTTAATTTGATTGTAATATTTTTTTATATAGTACTTTTCTTTTGTATTTATTTACTGGTTTAATCGATTAGGATTTGTTGCTGACGATAAGTTAGATTAGTAAGTAATATTCGGAGTACGAGAAAATTTTCGTAGATAATGTTTTAAGTTTGTTTTCTTAAAAAACGAAGTTTCTGATTTATAAAGTGATTGCACAGAAAAAGTAACTGTTATTTTTAGTGGTGTAAGTATTAATGTTTGTTTTTTATTTTAAAGTAACTTTGTACGGAGATTGATCGTTGATAAAGGTTACTCTAATTTTACCCTTTTGGTTTGACGTGAAATATAAATTATTATGTGTATGGACTTATTTTTTAGGCAATACAGCTTTCTTTAGATCCTAGCGTTTTATTTCGTTTCTTTCCATCAGATAATGGCGATCCTTTTAAAACTTACAATTATTTAAACAGCGCGAAACAATATTTACATGTAGCAGGTGGGAGTACGCCGCAAAATGTTATGTAATTATTGAGTAAATAAGAAGGTAGAGCAGCTCTAATTGTATCTATGATAGCGCATAACTGAAACAAAAGTTTTTTTTTTATAAAAAGTAAGTTATTTGATAAGTATAATAATAATATTACATTAGTTTATGAGGTCATGGAGGCTTACATCAATACTGCACAAAATGCATTACGAAATGGTGCTACGGAAAAAAAAGGGGAAATAGTTTACCTTATCATAACGAAATTCGAGTCCAATTGTAGTTTTAACGAAACGGTTACCAAAATTTTGCGATTAGAAGCGGAAGGGGGTTTGACAATATAAGACAGAAGTTTTCAAATGTTATTCCACTGCCTAAAGTAATTACTCAAAACAACTTCCCACAAAATAATTTTGGGGGAGCAAACCAAATGGGGTATCCCGATACAACAAAGATCCATTATCAGGCAGCCGAGCCAGAATCAACAGCACCGGCATAACCGACGTAATCCATTGGTGCCAAACCCAAACAACGTGTTTAGTAGGCCACAACATGGATACTTCAATAATAATCGGAGAAATGATGATCAACGAGCATTGTTGCCAGTTGAACCGCAGTATCGCACGCAAGATGTTATTTTAAGGACCGCTGCGCTCCTCAACTTAAACCGGGTAAATTTAGGTAGAGGTTTAGTGACTGAAGAGATGTTCTACCACGAAAACAATATTAATTTAGGTATCTTGGATTACCAAATGATTGAGGGTGTGATAGTGCTAGTAGTACAAGTGAAAGTGTTCAGGATTTTCACATGGATCCAGATCAAAGACAAAACAGATAAGAGTTTAATCACGTTAAATCTTATCTACCATATTTCGAGATGGACAATCCAAAACTAAAAATATTAATCGATACTGGTAGTCATAGATCTTTTATCACTACTAATGTGCAACAAACCCTGTTTTAGTTGCTGCTACGCCCATTACAGTCCGAGCAATAGAATCGGGAGGTGGAGTACCGGCAAAAGTGATGGCTGCGATGGCAGCTATGATGCTGACTCCCCTATAGGAAGAAGAAGTATTAGATGGGGATGACTCTCTAACCATGTATTTAGAGATAATTGCTTACTTCTTTGGCAAAAAGTCCTTGACCGACAACAGTATTTCAGCAGAACTAGCAGCTAAGGTGATTTCTCTTATAATAGAGAGCTGGGCTCATCAACCCAAGCAATACAAGCAGAGTTAATACAAGTATCTAATTCGCGGCCCATAGAACAGCTGACGAAATTAACAGACATTGACTCGGATAGAATACTTATAGAATTATGTTCGCTGTCATTTTATTGATGGGAAAGAACCTGGTGCAAAACTCTGTTGCTCCGTGGTTGCAACGCCGCGTTAGCAACTTTGGGCCGATATAATATTCCAAAACTACCGGAAGTAAAAGTCGAATCGATGAGGGCAATTTATAGGCGAATAAGCTCTCTACATAAAGTGAGAGCTGAGATTTTTCGTATAATCCAGAAATCCAGCTCGCTGAATGATATAACGTCACAACTCTCAACGGTGGCGCTGACTCTCTTATCATACACGGAAATGGGACATATTGAAATTAGATTTGAGTATCTGATAGCGAACTACGTTGAGGTCTTGCAGTCTAGATTTTGCAGGGCGAAAACGTGGCCAACTTCTCGAAGGTGCTCGACTTCAATGCTGCAGTTCTGGTGTCTGATCGACCAGTTATAAAACTATTGTATAGTCCTCAACAGACCAAGGTCATGCAAAGGGAGAGATTCCCATTGTTGATAGATGCGGCATATGCTCTGGCAAGTTACAATGAGACCCAGCTTTAAGAATAACCGAGAAGCAGGTGGGGATTCAAGCCAGAGAATCCACAGTGAGGTGCTCCGATACATCAAAGCAATGGCAGAGCGCCAGGCAGATTTGATGTTGGGGACGACATTCTCGGGGCTGTCTGATCGATTGCTTACTGCCACTGAAAGAGGGCAGATATTTTATTATCTTTCCAGATGATTGAGGCGTATTCCAAAATTGATCTCACGAAGCAGTTAAAGAAAAGAGTTAAAGTAGAGCATCGTTTGAAGTCCCTACCAATTCTTAGAATAAAACCCAACATCCGGAAGACTCTTGAGGTTATAGTTTCAATATGTCTACTAAATGACAATTTAGCATCCAAGGCCAGCCCATCGCCCAGGGGGAGGGCAAGTTAATATTAAAGAGTATGAGAAAAATATGAATTGTAGGTACAGTCAAGAGCACATAGTGAATTTATTCAAGTTTTGAGATGGGGCAGGATTTAACAGAAAAGCAAGTCAATTGCACGGCCCTAGGACTTTGGTTATTGCAGTTGGCTACATTTTTAACCTCTAGGGGGGGGGGCAGCGGCCCCCCCCTGCTCCCCCCTGGCGACGCCCTTGTTAGCATCGAGTAACTCACCTCAGATACACGATTTAAAGACTAAATGTCTGAAGTGGTCTGAACAATGTTGATTGTTTAATATTGCTTATTTGGTGTTTTTCTTTTATGGTTTTTGTTTTTAATCCAACAAATATATGTTTGTTTTTCTTTTAATTTTTCCGACACGTGACAAGAAGTCAATTTCCGTTAAGTATGATGTTGGCAACTCTTGTGTATTTCGCAAAATCAACAATTATTTACCAATAAAATTGGAAATAATTCTATCAATGCTTCTGAAGTGCATCGCGCCTTGTGACGTCGGAATAATCGACGTGAGTTCTCGCTCCTACGCTACACCTCATTTCGTGCTTTCTTTTCTGAGTGAGTTCCACGTATTAGCACTATGTGAGAAATAATTATATCTTTCGTTAAGAGACTTCGTATTTTTTTTTTCAGATCTTACTTCGGTCTTCGGTCGAGTAGCGAGTCCACTTGGCTGTGTGATTTTAAATTTAACGTTTATCTTTTTAAATCACCAAGAAATCGACTCATTCACCAATTTTTACTCGCTTTGTGTTATCCGTATAAATAGGTAATTTTTTTCAGGTCGGACCCAGAATTTGACGATGTTTTCGAGATCCCTCCTGCGAAGGCGAAGGCGCGAACCGGCAAGTGCTCGAAACTCAAGCTGAGTTAGTTATTTATTTAGTTTAGAATTAGGTGTCTATGTGCAAATGTAAGTGTTGGTTGCCGAGCTAACGTCAGTCTGGGTTTGAATCCGGTGTAGAAGAAATTATGATTGGCTGATAGACAAGCATGATTATTTTCGTTCACTGGACATCAGTTGTTAGATATTTATCTGGGATTTATTTACAAAGTTTCTGATATATGGTCCATAGTACAGGTTTGTTTGTTTAGTTTTTAACTAAACAATGACTCTAACAAGTCTGAAATTATTTTTTTCCAGAACCGACTCTGACGTTGAGACGCATTTCCGAGAACCTATCAGCAAAGCTACTACTACAACAGCTAAAAGGCGACGAGTCGGACACCTTTTAAGTAAGTTATTAAAAAAAAAAATTCAAAATAATTTATTCAGTCTAGGCTGTTACAAGCACTTGTGAATGTCATAGAAGCTACGCCATCGGTTCGCAAACCCTAAGCGGGAGATCTTGTAACGAGAAGAACCGGCAAAAAACTCGTCAAGGGCTGCTTTTTTCTCCCTGTATATTTCATACAGAGTCGTCAACATTCAAAAATGAACTCCACGTTTAAAGTGAGGTCATTTTCCATCACAATAATTAACAAAAGTTTGCACACAATGGGTAGGTAGGTTAAAATTGAATATATCTACTACATTCAGATAGGTAAATGTGAGAGTAAATAACTTTCAACTAGTTGAGAATTTGAGAAATCACTCTGTCTGCTACTCGAACCAAAAAACACTTGATGCAAGACATAAAAATAAAAACGCAATTCTTACAATTCAATATGCGTTAAGATAGGTACTCAGAAGCAGACCCATTCCCACTGGCAGCACCCGTTCACGAGCATGACGCATGGACCAGCCATCGCTTCGCTCAACCATATTTGAGGGAACGTAACGACCCGCCCCACACGACACCACCGCAGAAATGATTAAAGAGAGCATGACATACTTAGGCTACCCATCCTAAGGCACCGAATCGAAAACTATTTATTATGTATCATGATAGTTTTGATGTAAAAAACGTACGTGTATTATAAGTGATCATCGCTGTAACAAACTTATAGAAGAGGATGTACAATCTGGAGCTCTATTATCGAAAGAAGCTCTAGATTCAAAGCAAAGTAAAAGACTTAAAACATCACAAAGTACGTGTCGATTTGTCTTATTTAAAAACTGCAGACTAAATTGAGAGAACAAAGACCATTCTATCGGACATTATAAAAATCTCTTGCACTGTTAACGGTCAAGTCAACATCGAGAAACAAAGGGTGAAAGGGGTCTTCGTTATTAACGTCACGAACACATATTTATCTCTGGAAAAAGACTCTTCTAAATCTAAGGGCCATCTTCAGAAGAGGAAAATATCACCCAAGTCCACCGGAAAACATCTGAATGAGACCCTTAGCTTCCATAGAAGGGGTATATTCTTGCAAGTCGATTCTCTGGTATTCCACCGAAAAGACTCACTCTGGATTCTAGGGGTTTTTGGATAGTGCCACAAAACTAACAGTGTAGTTTGTAACAATGCCTGTCAGATAGTAACCCTAGGTACAGTTGGCTTTCGCTCGAGCCACCCGGAGAAATCGATGTTAATTAAACCAGTAGCCCGGATATGCACTACTCAAACCCGTAGACTCCGGGTCAAACCCGGAGAGAATCGTAGCTACATGAATGTTAATGTCCAAAGCTCAAATAAAGAAACGTGCTTTAGGAATATGTCCTGGTAAGGATTATACCTATAGGTAGTGCAACAGCTGATCGCTGCCTAAATATTTTGCGAAATAAGCTTGAAGCTTATGAATGAATGAAATGAATTAAGTAAGAATACGAAAGTTCCAATAAAAGATAATAAACGTCCTACACAGGTAAGTTCTCGTCGGGATTCTGACAACCCTCAACCAGACCCTTCGACTCGACCAAATTATAAGAATCCGGGAATCTTATCGGAATCTAATCGGAACTAAGGAAGTTCAAGCTGTAATATGGTAAATTACACTATCACGTACTTAAATTATGGAATAACAACGTCTTCCCTAATCTTCAAGGCATCCTTCCTTGTGGCACGTATCTTTAGATAGTAATTAGTATTTAAGATTTTTGTATCTCAGATAATAATGTTAATTCTACACAAGACATCGTTTGTTTTCGGGTCTCCGTCCCATCGCCACTGCATGGCGACCGAGGCAGTGTCACTA
Organism: Agriphila geniculea; assembly: GCA_943789525.1. Classification (NCBI taxonomy): domain Eukaryota; kingdom Metazoa; phylum Arthropoda; class Insecta; order Lepidoptera; family Crambidae; genus Agriphila; species Agriphila geniculea. The sequence goes on from OX038870.1 coordinate 35,597,254, forward strand.
GTCCGCGCCGCGAAATGACTAGTAGTCCGCCAAGTCTACAAAACATCGGAAAAATAGTGGTGCACGGGTATACTAGAAGAAAATAAAAAAGGAAAACTGTAAGTTAAAAATTGCCATTACTATAGGAAACCCACAATGCAAAGATAACATTATAAGGTAAAACACCCAATCTCCGACAAAGCACCATTGTTCGACATTTAAAAACAAATACCAAAAAAATAAGAGTAGTTTCACATTTCTGTACGCATTTGAAGCATAAATAATAGACAAAGATTATCTACCTGCCATTGCGTATGACGTTTCATACATTCGGCCATTTTGAAGAAAATGGCGAAATAATATGTTTTGACTGCGAGAGATCTTGAACGAAAATCCAGTTTTATTAGCGAAATCATTAAGGAGGTGAGTACAATATATTGCCCATAACTTTTAAATGGTTTGCTTTATTTAAAATGTTAGTTATTTATAAAGGTGGGGTATAAATTCACAACTTTTTAGTAATTTCTTTACAAGGGTGAGGTTATAATAAAATATGAAAACACGCCTGTCGGTAAATGGAATTTTTTTCTTCGCATGTTCCAATCTTCGACAAATGTCGAATCATTTTTTATTATTATTTTGTGCACCGTATTTTACCATTTAGCTAAGTTTTATCAGCGCTGTAAAAAGAAAGTTATTTCATTTAAATCGTCAAACTGTTTCCAATGATCGACAGCTGTGTCGATGATTGGATATTCCATATGTTCCAGTTATCGACATAATATTTTTTTGCAGGCATGGCGCCTAAATATTACGCCTACCCAAATTGCACATGCGATAGAAGCAGTCGGAAAAGGATAGAAAACTGTAATGATAGAAAAAGAATAGAAATCATCGTCATCATATCAGCCGCACGACAGCCTCTACTGGGTATAAGCCTCCCTCAAGGATCTCCACGTCGATCGGTTCTGCGCTGCCCGCAGCCAGCGGCTTCCCACGCCCTTTACCAGATCAGCGGTCCACCTTGTCGGAGGTGTGCGGTCGAAATTCCAGAATCATTCCGCCTCAATGGCCATCGGTTTTTCTCGCTATGTTTCCAGCCGACTGCCACTTCAGCTGAGCAATCCTGCGAGCGATGTTGGTTACTTAAGTTTTCTTGCGAATCTCCTCATTTCGGATTCGATCACGCAGGGAAACGCCGAGCATGGCTCTCTCCATCGCGTGCTGGGTGACCTTGAGTTTCCTTATGAAACCCATAGTTAGCGACCACGTTTCTCCATCGTAAGTCATCACTGGCAATGGCAACACACACTGGTCATAGACTTTCGTCTTGAGACACTGAGGTAAATCGGACGCGAAGATTTTTCGACGCTTCCTGAATGATGTCTACAGAGAACTCTGTCTCGAAGTTAGACTTACCTAACTGGACTGCCTGTCCTAGGTATACGTAATGGTCAACAACTTCAAGTGTTCCCAACATGAACTGGAGCGGACACAACATTCGACATGATTTGCGTCTTATCCATGTTCATCATGAGATTCCATTCCCACTCTTTGGGAAGCAGTACGGAGACCTTCGAGCATTGTGTCAAGTCTTTCAAGGTCTCAGCCATAAGAACTATATCATCGGCAAAACGAAGGTGTGTTAGATACTGGCCATTGTTAATGCCGAGTCCTTCTCAGTCTAAGAGTTTAAAGACGTCCTCCAACGCAGCTGTGAAAAGTTTCGGAGGAATAACATCTCTCTGTCTCACACCTCGCTGCAGTTGGATAGGATTTGTGCTCTGTTTCTGTATTCGGATCGACATGGTAGCATTTTCGTATTAGTACCTACCTCAACACCTCGATATACCTGCTGTAGTCATATACTTGGCACCTTTGGAGAGACTGTAGCACCGCCCAGGTTTCTATCGAATCAAAGGCTATCTCATAGTTCACGAACGCCAAGCAAAGTGGCAGATTATACTCCTCGGTCTTCTGTATAACCTGCCGCAGCAATGAATGTGGTCTATATGGTGCTAAAGCTTTTTCGGCATCCAGCTTTTTCGGGAGGTTGGAAGTCGTCAAAGCTACGAGAGAGACGATTCGTAAGGATTCTCGAAAACAACTCATAGACATGGCCCAGAAATGAGATGGGTCTGTAATTCTTTAAGAGAGATTTGTCACCCTTTTTAAAGAACAAAATCGCCTTACTTATGTTCCATGCCTTCGGCGTTTTGCCCTCGACGATGAAGGAATTGAAAATCTTCTGGAGCCCTCCAGAAGTTTAAGTTCGGCTTACCACCCGCTCTCAGAAGTTCTGTAGTGATTCCAACGTCACCCGCCGCCTTGTTGTTTTTCAGCTGTTTGAGAGCCATACTAATCTCGTACAGGCTGACGTCCGGGATATCTGCGGTATAGTGTTGGGTAAACTTGGCTCTGGGGTCTTTCGCCTTGCTTTCAACAGGTGTCTGCGTAGAATATAACTGCCCATATAAACTCTCGATCTCCCTCAGGATTTCAGGCTTCGATGAGATGATGTGACCATCGGCAGTTATCAGCTTCCGTCATCTGGCTTTGCCCAATAGACAGATCTCTCGCGAACACTTTGGAGCTGCCGCCGCTGTCTACGCAGCCGGTGTGTCCAGGCAGGCCTTAAGTCGATAATTGGATGTCGATGAATAGAACATGTTGATTATTAGATCACGATTATTGGAACATGTCGATTAATGGGTGTCGATATATGGGATTCTGCTGTCGATAACTAGGTTAAAAAAAGCCTTAATATAAGTTGTTATTTTTTATATACATAATAGTATTAAACTTGTTTTTACTTTAAAATACTGAAGAATGAACGTCAAAATTTCACCCAGTGCATTAAAGTATCATGTAATATTATAAAGAAACTATATATTTAAAAAATGCTTCAAAGCGTACCTTAAAGTGTCGATAATTGGGGGTCTTACCTTAGTTAGTCAATCACTAACACAGTCAGCGGCAGCGTCAACTCTCTCTCGAACATTGGCCGTTGGGATTGAACTATCGGAAATCCTACTACCGGCCATTGTCGTAGTACTGGCAGGCTAAGTAGTACTTCTAGAGGAAGTTGAACGCCGAGCGGTTCGACGGGCAATTGGACCAGCGCAGAACGTGTAAGCCAGCACAATTTAATAGAACTATGCCATCTGGAATTTGAATGGGCGTGAGTGTTTTTTTTTTCTTTTCTAAAATGTGTCACACATGGCAAATCTGCCGGAACTCTTGAGTGAGCTTAAAGCTATTAGAGACTCTATAATTAAATTAAGTAAAGACAAACGTTATTCCACTCAGGGACAGAATAAGCTTTAAGGGCAAAAAAATAAAAATAATTTTTGAACAAATATATTCAGAATTATGTAAAAAACGGATAGATGCTGTAGAATTACAAATAACAAAGACAATCTCGTCAAAAATTGTATGCCTTTTTGAGAAAATCGAATTGCTTGTTAACTCAGACTATCCAAAAATTAACATGGCCACGTTTGTTATTATTTCTGGATAATCTGAGTGCGCGACTTTAAGATCGACTTAAAGTCGCGCTCACGCTCCTCCCAATAGTAGATTGCGACGAAACGCAAATTAACCAACTAATAGACGGAATAGAATACTACAGTAGTACCCTTAAAAATGAGAATCCGCCTCTCTTAATTAATTTTGTACTATAAACCCGCATTTCTAGCAATGCTAAAACAAAAATAATAAGTTCTATGTGTCTGTGGCAGACTTAATAAAAGATATAAAACAAAATCGATTAAGTCGTATACAGCAATTTTAGGATGAATGCTACGATGTAGACAAGGAAACCGGACCATAGAAGTGTTCGGTAGCGAAATTGAAAGAATGACCAATGACTTGAGCACAGCTCCGGCTAAATGTGACGAATCGGCATATAATTTATTAAAGCCGATTAACGAAAAAATGGCTATCAAGCGTTTCGCTGACGGTCTGAACAATGCGCGTACAGTACAAGCATTATAGCCGCATCTAGGTCCGTAAGGACAGTTAGGCAGGCGATAACTATAGCCTTAGGCCGAGAGCACTTTGGATGCGTTTTCGTACGAATTTTGCTCGTGCGAATACACAACCCCGACCTTCCAATTACTATGAGAGTGCCCATACTGGGTGCGAATTAGTCGTACGTATACGTACGTATACTTTCGACGTCCGAATACAATCCGAACATGTTGAGAGTTGGAAACACATTCATGCGTTAAAAAAGTTTAAAATAGATGTAGAAAAGTTTATTAACTTAATTTACGAACACAAATGTTTGTGGGATCAGAGTGATTCAATCTAGCATTAATTTTCTTTCATTAAAATGTTGTAATTTTTCACCGAAATCATGTAATACTATTTTTTTTTATTTCACGCATCTATTCGCTTCTACGACATTGACAATGCCGCCGCAGTCTCCGAGCATAACAGTATTATCTTAAGGATCAGATTTAGGTTAGTCACCGTGCTCTTCAACCAAAGACGATTTCACGAATGCGATATCTGTATCTATTTGACGGAGAAAAACGTATTCAGTGTGCGCACTCAATTCGTACGACCACGATCTTACGTTTACAAATTCTTATCCAAAGTACTCACGGCTCGGTTACGAAACCACCAATTAACGACTATGTTAATTATGTTTCGAATCCGCGACATGAAAGATAAGTAAAAATTATCAAATCGGCTAAATTACAGATTTATTGAAACAGCGTCCGATAACCAATGATGCTTTAAAAGAAAGACTTTTACCAATCTACGAAGAATCTGCTGCCTTGCGGCCACCACCGATACCGTCGTGGAAGCCACAATAATCATGCAGATAGACGAAGCGACCAGGGCCCTTCGACCATTATATTAGCAGAGATAGCCAAATTGATTACCAGATTAGCAAATATTGAGGGACGACAGGCGGAAAGACCGATCAAGAACTGTCAGTGCAAAAGAAGAGGAAAATGCATGTCTCGAGACCGTAATTTTAGAAAAGGTCATTCACTATCTCAAGGACCCAGTAGGCGTACACCAGACAGCCCAGATTGGCTTTGTCCAGCCGTGCGCATGGAAGAAGCCGACGGAAAACTAACTGAAGAGCAAGCTGTGGCGGAACTGCGGAAGCTTGCGCTATCCAGCCATTTCACCGCCTTTGCGTCACCGACTCCAACACAAGGCTGCGTTTCCTCATTGATACAGGTGCTAAAATTTCAGTTATACCAGTTAAAATAAATTGAATAACGTTGAAAGTTCTGATTATAAATTATACGCCGCTAATGGAACTGAAATTAAAACTTATGGCCTACAAACTCTAGAATTAAATTTAGGTTTGCGGCGAGCCTTTAAATGGGCTTTTGTAATAGATGACATACAGCAACCCATTTTAGATGCCGATTTTTTTAATTATTCATAAAGAAGGAATACGGAAAGGATGCACGACTTGCACGAGTACTGACCATCTATGAGCCTCCGGGAATGACTTTCCCTGATGTACGTTTGGTTCGTACCAAGTCTAAGAAACTGAAGCTGTACGATGCTTCAAGTGATAATAATAACAAAAATCATTTTGAGGAAGCACAACAAATGGGGTATCCGATACAACAAAGACCCATTATCAGGTAGCTGAGCCAGAATCAACAACACCGGTATAACAATAGGTAGTATCACCGATGTAATCCATGGGTGCCAAACCCAAACAACGTGTTTAATAGGCCACAACATAGATACTTCAATAATCGGAGAAATAATGATCAACAATTATTGTTGCCAGTTGAACCGCAGTATCACGCGCAAGATGTTAGTATGAGGACAGCTCCTCAACTTAAACCGGGTTAAGTAAATTTTAGGTTTAGGTAGAGGTTTAGTGGCTAAAGAGGTGTTCTACCACGAAATCAATAATAATTTAGGTAATTCAAGGGATTACCAAAATGGTTTAGGGTGTAATAGTGCTAAGAGTACAAGTGAAAGTGTTCAGGATTTTCACATGGATCTGGATCAAAGATAAAACAGATAAGAGTGTAACCACGTTAAGTCTTATCTACCATATTTCGAGATGGACAATCCAAAACTAAAAATATTAATCGATACTGGTAGTGAAAGATCTTTTATCACTACTAATGTGCAATAAAAATATTTTTCTAGTTAATGACAAGAAGCTTACGGATGCAGCATCAGTAATTCCTGTATAACTTACCGGAAGACATGATTAGAATAGTTAGACTGAAAGGATGTGCTTCATTAGAAGAAGCTCTAAGTATTGTGACGGGGAGGAAGAAAATTTCCAATATCAATATAATAGTAAAATAAGAAATCAAATCCACCAGTACCAAAACCTTTCGTACCACAACTATCGACGTTTAGACCAAATTTTATTCCAACGAATAATAACTTTAAATTCGGAGTTCCGTAGAACCAAAATAATTTCAGATTAAACTTCGTAACAAATAATAATAATAATAATTATTTGTTACGAACAATTAACAAAATAAGAATAAATCCTCAAACACTAATTTTAAATTCGGAAACAACCCACAACAAATCAATAATTTCAAAATTGGCATGAAATGAACAGACCATCCACCAATCCACCTATGCTAAAAATAATTTTAGACCGATAGCTCAAAACATTCCCAATTATAGGCAAAATAATAATTACCTATATAATAGTAATAAGAGGTAAAATGATAAATTGTGATCTGTTACAACGATTAGGGGCCATGATAAATATGGACCAATAATACGGAAATACTCATAATATATAACCTCCTTTTCGAAATTCACTTAGTACCGCGAACAGAAACTCATGTGAAAATTCCTACGGATCTAAGAAACGGTGACGCAATAATTGATTTCAAAAACTTTGGTGAAGGAGTTAGGTTGGGATGCCTAGCGCCTTAGTCAAATGTCAAAACGGACACGCGGAAACAGTCATGCAAAACATATCTGCAAAACTTATAACTTTGATAATTAATAAACCTTTTAAAACTATTAAATATGAACAATCAATCCCGGTAAATAATTTAAGTGAAGGAAGTAGACAACATGGAGTTAGACAAAATAATATCTAAAAACCTAAATTAACTTCGATTAGACCATATGACGTCAGAAGAACAAATAGCAATCAGAAAACTTTGTGAAGAATATAAAGACATATTTTATTCCGAAAAACTACCTTTATCTTTCGCGATTCGCGAATAAAGTAAAGCATCAAATTAGGACTAAAAATGAGGATCCAATATATGTTAGACCTTATCGATTATCACCAGTACAAAGTGACGAAATCAATAAAAAAGTTAAAAAATTATTAGAAGATAATGTAATTCAGGAGTCACTTCACTATGGAATGCACCGGTTCATTTGGTACCAAATAAAATCGATGTCTCAGGTGAACGGAAGTACAGAATGGTCATAGATTATAGGCGTATAAACGAAATAACAACTGATGATAAATACCCCTTACCGAATATAGCAGATCTTTTCGATAAATTAGGTAAATCTACATATTTTAGCACCTTAGAATTGGCTAGTGGATACCATCAAATAGAAATCGAAGAGGCTGATAGGCAAAGGACACTTTGAATTTCTTAGAATCCCATTTGATTTAAAAACGGCACCAGCCACATTCCAAAGAGCTATGGACAATATTCTGAGAGGATTACAGGGTTTGCATTGTCTTGTATATTTAGATGACACCATAATATTTAGTAATAGCCTACAAGAGCATTTAGAAAAATTTAGAAAAAATATTCGACAGACTTAGGGAAACAAACTTAAAGGTTCAATTAGATAAATCCGAATTTTTGCGTAAAGAAGTACTTTATCTAGGACACACTATAACATGTGAAGGTCTTAAACCAAACAATGATAAAATAAAAGCAGTCTTAGATTATCCCCTTCCAAAAACACCCACGGAAATAAAAAGTTTTCTAGGACTAATAGGATATGACAGAAAATTCATTAAAGATTTTACAAAAATAACTCGACCTTTAACTTCATGTTTAAGGAAAAAGAACGGTATGGTGATAGATGAGAGTTATAAATCAGCTTTCCAAAAAGGTAAAGAATAACTAACTAACGCACCACTTCTACAGTATCCAGATTTTACAAAACTTTTTAATCTTGATCAATAGGAGCCGTTTTATCTCAAGGTACAATAAGCAACAATAAACCAGTAGCATACGCGAGTAGAACATTAAAAGTAGCTGAATCAAAATAGAGTACGATCGAAAAAGAACTAATAGCCATCGTGTGGGCAGTAAAATACTTAAGACCTTATTTGTATGGAAAAAAGTTTACAATTTATGCGGCTCATAGACCTTAATCATGGTTAAACTCTATGAAAGAGCCCAACAGTAAATTGTCGAGATGGAAAATTAGGTTATCTGAATTTGATTTCGATATCTTCTACAAAAACGGTAAACAGAATAGTAATTCAGACGCGCTGTCTAGAATAAGAGTTAACGCTATGATAAAAGACAATTCCAGTTCTATGCAAGTAGATTCTCTGACTCATCTAGGTCAAGTACTCCGATTACTATATCCTCGAATTCGGAAAAATCTGTAAAAACAAATAAACTTAATTCACCATATTCCATCAGACCACCAAGTTATAGTAGTAACATTTCAGCACCGGAAACGAAAGTGTCGGAAACAATACACTCAGCTAATGATATTGATACGAGCGGTGCGTGTACCAATTTTAAATGAAGCAATAGACCAGCGGTTCCCGAATTCTTTTGGCTTCGGAACCTTTTTTGGTTAACCGATTTTCGGCGGAACCCTAGCTCTAGTAAGAAGTAAACTAACTAGGGTTGGCGCTTTTAGAAACAGAAAATAGGACAAATACAAAAAAAAATTGTGTCTATTTTCTAAATATACGTTGAAATCATTAAAACTAGCAGTAAATCTACTGTAGAGTCTGGTAACTGGTAAATCCTTCATTTACCAGTTACCCAGACATGTTGACAGATTGTTGTATGTGAATGTTTGTAATTAAAATACTCAAAATCAATGAAAACAACCGGGCGGGTCAGCAAAGTAAGAGTGTAATAAAAAAAAGGCTAACTAGGTACTTAGGTAAAGGGAAAAAGAGACTTTTGATCACTCGTTAATTCCGCGTCATTTTTGCAAGACATGTCTTTTGCAATTCTGCTTTCATAAAATCTACAGAGCAACGGTTTCTGACACTAGAACATTTAAGCGTCATTTTAATTTATTATATTATGATTTAGTTTGACTTTAAAAGAAGGACTTTTAAGATATAAAATATTAATTTAGTTAGAACAAAAAGATAAGTAGGATCTTGAATTTATAAACTCTTGAATTTTCGCGGAACCCCTGAGAGCCTCTCACGGAACCCCAGGGTTCCGCGGAACCCTATTCGGGAACCGCTGCAATAGACACTAATCTAATCAACTATTAATATTTACATGGAAAATAAATAAGTTTAAAAGATATATCTAGAAAGAAACAAAGAATCCTTGAAGTACCTACATTTAAATCGTAAAGACTTAATAAAACAATTTTTAAAAGAATATGTAAAACCAAAAACTAAACAATACATATATTTTGAGAACGAAACCCAACGGAAACAATTTTTATAAATAATCATTGAATTATTAAGAAAAGATTGCGTACAATTCTTTGAGTGTACAAAACAGAACGCGTAGTGTTTGTAGACGATGAGGAAGAACAGAGACAAATAATTATTAAATATCATGAAGGAAAAACATGCCATCAAGGCCTTAGAGAAACCCTTATACACATTAGAAGAACGTATTTTTGGAATAACATGAATAAAAAGATGTGATGTAAAAAGATGAAATACGCAACGCAAACTCAGTCGAAACCATTCCAAGAATTATTTATAGGTCCATTTTCAATTGAAGGTAAAACTTACTTAACCATTGTGGATGCCTTTAGTAAATTAGGACAGGAAATAGAAGTACCTAACAAATCCACCCCATAAAATATTTTTCATTCTATGGGAATGGGACCCCGAACAAAATTAGTTCAGACCCAAAACGGTGCGAATAACGCCAGTACTAGTGAAGTGGTGATGCATTTTAAGCTCTATGGAACAATATTTTTCGCAAGTTCATAATGGTGGCATTAATTTTCGTATTACTTTACGTACTTTTGCATTAGAAAATCTCGTGAAAATACTCGTACCTGGATAGAATCAATCAGAGCCATTTGAAAAGCGGCTGATAATGATAACGTAAGCGGTACAGTGCAAACCCCGCAGCAGGTCGTTTACTGGTCAGGATAATACTGAGATAAATGTAGTGAGGAAGATATTTTTTTTGTAGTTGGCTATTGTCACGAGAGGGGGCCAGGTGAGCCCTTAAGGGTGTTATTTTAATATTGCAGGCCTCTCGGGCATATACTTTCTAATTTTTGAATGTAATTTATTTTTTTGTGTGATTCCGCAAAATGTAACAATAAAGTATTGTAGAGTAAGTAGAGTGATAAGCAGTTATCGGAGTAGGTAGATTATTCGTCAAAACCTCAACGGACCTCGGCGAAGAAATAACAAGAAAAAGTGAATATTATGTTAATTATTTTGTTAATTTAATAATGTTAATTCTTCACGAACCAAACTCATACCCTTCCTTCTTTAAGACTATTACTGCTCTACTGAGGAAGACGATTTGTCGGAATACGAGGAAAGTTCCTGCCCTTCGGACACAGCCATTTTAGGTAGTGACAACGAGTATCAAAACCTCCTGGAACCCGAGAATCAAGAAATCAAGACACCAACCCAGAGTTAGACTTCGAGGACAACATCCCGCCACTGGGAAGATACTGCGAAGCCTGCACACGTTATCACGTTTGCCAACCTGAGATATGAAAAGAACATTCTTTTTAAATTTGTAATATTTTGTAAGTACTAAATAGATTTCACCACCGTCTTTAATTCCATACTCTTTATTAATATTGTTGTTTGTTACAAACAAACATACATTTATATTTCCTTTGTGCGATGTAAGACACTTTCGCGATTCGTCACATGAGATATTGGCTACTTTATCAAATAGCAACATTAGGTTTAGGACACTTTCAGAATTGGTCATAATATCTCGTAGTCGCATAATACATATGTCACAATATGAATTTGGCAAATTAGTATCTAGAGACACACCCCCACTTATACCTACTTATCTATTAGGTATTCTAGGTTTAAAAAAATATGCAATAATATCATAGGTCGAAATATAAACGTCATCCCATAAAAAATGAATCGGGTTGGCAATGTTTATATTTCGACCTATGTTTTTAAGCAAAAGTTTTACAGTTTCATGGGTAGAATCACTTGACAGCTGTGGGGAATATGCTGACCGAATCTGATGAACAGGTATGATAAGACCTCCTTTACATTCATGCTAGCCTGGTACTTTTCAATAGACTGATTACCCTGTTAGACCAACTTTGATTAGCTCCTTTACATTCCTGATAGCCTGGTACTTTTAGTTTTAAGCATAGTCACAGAATAGATATAACCTAGCTAGGATAGCTGAGTATTATGCGTCCCTTTAGGTTTAAAGGGCTGAGTAACCTTAGCGAAATAGTTTCTTCGGCCACTCCACTTCAGTGACAAAATAATTCTAAGTCCCTAAGTGTTTTGCGTTTATGGGATTATACGTAGTTGGTATGTTACGTATTTTTTTCTACAAATCCGCAAAACACCACAAAATCTCGAGTTGGTATTTTGCGTTTGTGGTATTATGCGTATAAAGGCTTATTACCTACCTAAATGGTGGGTACCGACTTCCTATTAGATTTTTTCTGGGTCATTACAAGTTCTAGTTTTATTCCCAACTAGCGACCCGCCCTCGCTTCGCTCGGTGTAGTGTAGAATTTGACACCATTTAAACCTTCCTCTTGAATCACTCTATCTACCTATTATTAAAACCGCATCAAAACCGTTGCGTAGTTTTAAAGATCTAATCATACATAAGGACAGACAGCGGGAAGTGACTTTGTTTTATGCTATGTGGTGATAATAAGTTACCGCTATAGGTCAGAATCCGTTAATGTGCGAATTAACTAGTTAATGTACACATGCACATTAACTGATTTACACACTTTAACGGTAACATACAACACTTAATAGATAAGTAAGTATAAGTGGGGGTGTGTGTCTAGATACTAATTTGCCAAATTCATATTGTGACACATGTATCTATGCGACTACGAGATATTATGTTATGACCAATTCTGAAGGTGTCCTAAACCTAATGTTGCTATTTGATAAAGTAGCCCATATCTCATGTGACGAATCGCGAAAGTGTCTTACATCGCACAAACCTTATATTTCTGTGCATATCTTATAGGTAATTGCATTTATATTAAGAAAATTATTTTTAATAGAATTTCTGTGTAACCTTATAAGTAAGTTACTATTTCTTTTTATGAAGGACAAAAATCCAACGACGTCAAATATGTCAACGCCAAATATTTCTAATTCTTTTGTCAGTATCGACACACTCTTAAGATTTATCAAAACTTTGAGTATTGACACAACGGAATACGAGGAAAGTTCCTGCCCTTCAGATACAGCCGCTTTTGGTAGTGACACAACGGAATACGAGGAAAGTTTCTGCCCCTCGGACACAGCCGCTTTGGGTAGTGGACACAACAGAATACGAGGAAAGTTCCTGCCCTTCGGACACAGCAGTTTTGGTTTGGGTAGTGACACCGAGTATCAAAACCTCCTGGGACCCGAGAATCAAGAGGAAAATCAAGACTCCGACCCAGAGTTAGACTTCGAGGACAATATCCCACCACTGGAAAGATACTGCGAAGCCTGCAGACGTTATAACGTTTGCCAACCTGAGATATGAAAAGAACATTCTTTTTAAATTTACTGTAAGTACTAAATAGATTTCACTGCCATACACTCTTTTTTTATTGTTGGTTGTTACATACAAACATACATATATAATTCTGTGTATAGTTTATAAGTTACTATTTTTTTAATGACGGACGAAAATCCAACGACGTCAAATATGTCAACGCCAAATATTCCCAATTCTTTTGTCAGTATCGACACACTTTTACGACGGAAATCGCGATGATTTGAGCTCTTGGTACTGCGATAGGGCTTTTGCCTTAGCCGACAAAAGCCAGAATAATAAATGAGTTTATTAATGGAATCATTATCAATAATTTATTAATGGAACTTGAAAACTGTAAGCAGATACATAGTGAAAATGTTACTCAATAAATTCATAAAACCAGAAACTTGTTTAAAGAGACTTCGTTCGATAAAACAATCATGAGCTGATTCTATACTATTGCCTGGTCAGATAGCTAGTTCTAATCAATTAGCTCTCCAGACTTTTCTATTAGAAATAAATCCCCAATTATCACAAATGTTGGGATCTAGAGAACCACAAACAGATAAAGTAAAATTCTTCCAGTGCTATGCTAAATGATGCATTTAGCATAGCACTGGAAGAAGAAAAATTCAACATATTACAAAATTCAAATGTAAAAAATGTAATATTTGTAATAAATCAGGACATACGAACTTCCAATGTAAGCGTAATAATATGCCTCAAAATTATTATAAATTTAATCAATCTGCAAATTTTTATTAGAGAGTTTTCCATATAAATACAAAAAGTAATAATACTCTTTTCTGCAATTTTTGCAAGAAAAAGAGATATCTTATTAAAATTTGTTTTAAATGTCCAGAAAATAGAAATAAAAATCAACCTCAATATAAAGGAAAAAATACTGATAATGTTAAAACGAAAACGATGAATTAAAATTAATTTGATCATTTAGACTCCATGGGACTAACGGACGAAACCGACTTCGTGGGTCTGAATCAATTTGAAGACGATGAAAACAACATTTATATTTTAAATTTTAAAAAATACGAGTTCTATAAAAATTCTAATAGATGAAAATAGAAATCAACCTTATTTTACGTTCCTTATTGACACTGGAGCTTTGTACTTTGTAACGATGATATGCAACATTGTTGCTAATCACTAAATTACTTATGAGTAAGATCAAATGTCAACTCGACAATTAAATATTTATCAAGTGTTTTTGTGCCGCTTGTGCCGCTTTCGTTTCCTCAAATTGTCAAAATATGTTATTGTGCAACTATGTAACACAATGGTAAGCATTGTATTCACATCTCTTATTTATTTAAGTTACTTATTTTTTCTAAGTTAATTAGGGTGATAATTCTCCCTTAAACTGTATGTCTCTTAACCCCCAAATTATTGTATTAATTCCTTTGTATATTATTTTCGGAATACTTAATTACTTTAACCTTATAAACCCGATTTCTCTGAAAAACGATTAGGAAACAAGATAATGTAAACTCGATAACGAACTGTAGTAGCTAGTCTTAATCCATTTAAATATTCTACTCCAAAATATTACATTGAATATTAGTTTTAATAAGACAATTTAATTTGTCAAGAAAAGTTTTATTCAAGAAGGGGAATACATGGGAACATTTGTCTATCTACAGTCGCATCTTAAAATAAAGGCTTATTCTGCAATCCCAAAGACTGGGGATATAACATAAATTGTTGTCAGAAGTGTGGGAGGGATTATTCGACTTTTGGGAAACCAAAATTTAATATCAAAATCTTTGTGATTAATACCCAATTGCCATTTTCAGAAGACGATACCAGGAGTACAAATATAATCTCGGATAGTGAAGAGATCTCTATCTTCGGTTAGCGACGAGGACTCTTCAATTTCGGTTAACAGCGAGTCATCGACGTAACTTGAGTCATGGCTAGCAGTAAGAGATGCGTTGCCACCACTAGAAACACTAGGACGGTATTCGCCGCTGCTATTGCCAGAGCCGCCAGAAACACTCCGCCGACGCTGGAACTTGGACCAATGGCGATACAACCACAGCAATTTGTACTTTTAGTTCTATAAGTTATCCAATTTCTCATTTCATTTTATTTTTGTGTTTATCTTGTGTTCTTTTTATTCTTATTTTGTGACTTAGTGTTCTCTTTATTCTTATACCAATCTTTTTATTCAAATAATCAATTTAAATTAAACTTAAATTACTTAAGAAAACAAAGTTGGACCTTCTAAGACTGAATCTTTACCGTCTGTTGAAAATTTAAATAAATTGATATAATAATATATTGACACGTTAATAAGATTCATAAAAATATGTCGGAGCGTGAGCGAGCACCGTACTGCTCAAGATTATTGGATCCCCTAGCGCCATCTATTAAGTGTAGTCGTAACTATCAAGTCGGAAACGTCAAGTGGCTCACTTGGGTAAGGTCGATACGGCGAGTGTGTGATCTGTGCAGCAAGCGATGTCTTTGTCAATGACACAGTTTGACAGTTTGACGTGTGACAGTTGACAGATTTGATGTTTGTCAGTTTGACAGTTGACAGTCTTGACGTTTCCGGAGGCGGGAAAATGGGAAGAGCGCGATCTCTGGATGGTCTGTGGGACATTCTGTTACCGGCAGCCGTAGTGAACGGTCGTGGAATTGAATTCGCCTCGCTGTGTCGAACTTGCCGCGTTTACCGACTTGAATCCGTGTGAATCTGTTCGATCGTCCGTTATTTTGTGCTATCTTGATTTTGATTGTAAGGATAGAGGTTGTGCATTGTAAAGAGACTATTATTTCATGCTCGGCGGTGCATAACCTTATCCTGACGACACCCAGCTCGTCCCCTTCGCCGTTATCAGAAGTTGGGATGCAATCCAAATGTCCCACGTGGTGAAAAAAGTAAATCAAATGATATGAGGTGTGATAACGAGACACGTGCAACAGAAAATCAATGTGATTGACGAAAAATGGCGTCTATTATGGAGCAGTAAAATCGCAATTTTATGGCTTTGGAACAAGTTATGCGTGCGTTTACTTCGAGTGCCGATGTTCGTTCCTGATTTTGACCCCCACATGGAGCGATTTCAAGGAGCTGTTAATGCAAAGGTGACGCATAGCAGGACAGCGCAGCATCGACTGATTTCAAGGATAACAGGTCATGTGATCGTTCTACTTTTTCTAGTGCTTATTCTCATGTCAAACAACAACCAAATGCGCCTGTGTTTATCTGCTTCAGGTGCTTCACCAGACAACAGTTGTGCAATGCAACTGCAGTGGCAACAGTTGTGGA
This sequence comes from Agriphila geniculea, assembly GCA_943789525.1. Taxonomy (NCBI): domain Eukaryota; kingdom Metazoa; phylum Arthropoda; class Insecta; order Lepidoptera; family Crambidae; genus Agriphila; species Agriphila geniculea. Next base: position 35,613,367 of record OX038870.1, read on the forward strand.
GCTGAGCAAAGCAAATCAGCGCAGGCAAGGTGATGGAATGGCGGCAGCGAGGCAACGGTGGCAGTACGATGGCGACGCATTGGTGGGTGCAGCCAGCGTGGCGAATCTACAAGGTCATTTTATAAGGGTCAGTCGTAACAATTTTATTTGGATTTTGTTTTACAACTGAAAAGTCACTAAGTAATTCTGTTGGTTATGATTATGACAAAAAAGAATTGATTGGCGTAGAAATAGAAAAATTACCAAGAAAACGGTCCATATTGAGTCTCAATCTGTTTCAAAAGTATTCAAGGGAGTTAATTTAACTAAAATTAAAAGAGCTAAGTAATTTGTTGTTGGTGACATCATTCACCAGAATTGATATTGGAATTTAGAGCAAAAATAAGGAAATAGAATAAAATCTTTCTGTAGTAACGTCATATTCTGTGGTAATGTAATGTTAGTACTTTTCTGTTGTAATGTAACCACTTTTCTGTTCGAATTCACTGCTAACAGTTGGTAGATGCATCAATGTTTCTGAATATGTTTACTATTGGTGTAGTGTTAGTACAGTGTTAGTACAGTTTTAGTACAGTGTTAGTACAGTGTTAGTACAGTGTTAGTACACTGTAAGTGCACTGTTGGTAGTGTTAGTACACTGTTAGTACACTGTTAGTACACTGTTAATGCACTTTTAGTACACTGTTGTACATTGTTAGTACACTGCTAGTACACTTGGTAAACTGATAGTACGCTGTTAGTACATTGTTAGTATACTGCATGTACACTATTACTAAACTGATAGTACACTGTTAGTACACTGTTAGTACACCGTTAGTACACTGTCAGTACACTTTTAGTCATAGTGTGGTGAATTTGAGTAAGCAGCTGTTGCTAGGTAGGAATATGAATTCAGTTTAGTCACTAGTGTTCGTAATCATGAAATTAATTAGTTCCTGATTTAACAAAGTTAGACCCAAGTTCAGGGGGCCGTTTAAATTCTAGAAATACTTGATAACGATCGTTATGTTTTAAAAGCCCTAAACTCAAAGCGTACTTACAAGTACGCACATGATAGGTTAAGAAAGATGCCTGAGGGACAAGTACCTGATGACATCAGTGATTCGGAGTGTTCTGAAAATTTTGAGTCTTAACTGATTATTTTATTGTGTCCTCTTAAGTCATTTTTGTTGTGTAAGATCACAGGGATGATCTTATGTGTGAGATCACAGCGATGATCAAATGTGTAAGAGCCACAGGGATGGTTCTGAGAAGTCACAGGGATGACTTCATTTATGAGCTACAGGGATAGCCGGACTAAAGATCACAGGGATGATCTTATGTGTGAGATCACAGGGATGATCAAATGTGTAAGAGCCACAGGGATGGTTCTGAGAAGTCACAGGGATGACTTAATTTATGAGCTACAGGGATAGCCGGACTAAAGTGGTACACAGTAAATTGATAATTCAGTTGTTTGAAAATAAAAAAAAAATAAAAAAATAAAACAATTGGGTACTTGGCCCTCCAGCATATTTGGCTGTAAATTCTGTAAAAAGTTATTATTAGTTATTATGGTGATGATGGGGAATATGGTGATGATGATGATGATAATGATAATGGTGATGATGGTGGTGATGATGATGATAGTGATGATAGTAAGCGAAGAGGCTGGACCTTCAACTAGTTTTAATTAGTTTAAACAATACTCATTTTTTGTGATTGTTTATTCAATAGTATGCAAGTTGCTCAGATTGGTTACATCTTTCGAGCATTCGTAGTCGTAGGCGTAAATCGGGCCTGATTTCCCGTCGCATTGCGGCCACGCTTGTGAGTGGCGTGCGTTTAGCTCAAAGATGTAAGCGATCGCTGTTGAGTCGCCGGATAGAGGCGCTGTGTTGTTAAGGGTACCGGATGGAGGTAGCCCTTGTTTTGGGTGATGACCGGATAGAGGTTGTCATTGCTGGATGGGAGCATCTGAATTGTAGAGTATTGCATACTACACTGATTACACAATCTATTTAGTTTGATTTGGAAAGATTGGGTTGATGAGTTTTGTTGAATTTTAAGTGAATAGTTATTTTGATTTGTTTACTTTCATCACTGTTATTTCATTAGTACCTATGGATTTTGAGTAAGCAATGTTGTTATTTTGAATAAAGTTGTGATTCACAAATTATGGTATTACAAGGCCTGACCCTTTTGGTCAGGAAGGCCGAGCGATTGAACATTTTACTGTTCAGGTATTATCTCTCTTTGCAGGATCTTCACCAGCAACCTCACACGAGGACGTGTGAAATGTCAAGATGGCCGTGTCGGAGCGTGAGCGAGCACCGTACTGCTCAAGATTATTGGATCCCCTAGCGCCATCTATTAAGTGTAGTCGTAACTATCAAGTCGGAAACGTCAAGTGGCTCACTTGGGTAAGGTCGATACGGCGAGTGTGTGATCTGTGCAGCAAGCGATGTCTTTGTCAATGACACAGTTTGACAGTTTGACGTGTGACAGTTGACAGATTTGATGTTTGTCAGTTTGACAGTTGACAGTCTTGACGTTTCCGGAGGCGAGAAAATGGGAAGAGCGCGATCTCTGGATGGTCTGTGGGACATTCTGTTACCGGCAGCCGTAGTGAACGGTCGTGGAATTGAATTCGCCTCGCTGTGTCGAACTTGCCGCGTTTACCGACTTGAATCCGTGTGAATCTGTTCGATCGTCCGTTATTTTGTGCTAACTTGATTTTGATTGTAAGGATAGAGGTTGTGCATTGTAAAGAGACTATTATTTCATGCTCGGCGGTGCATAACCTTATCCTGACGACACCCAGCTCGTCCCCTTCGCCGTTAAATATATGATGGTAATCGTGCAGATTTAAGTTCTTGGTTAGCCAATTGTGATAGATCATTTACATTAGCAGACCGATCATAAAAAATCATTCTGTTCGCGTTTGTACAAAACCAACTAACAGGTAGAGCGCAATCAACCTGTAGTAACACAATATTTTCTCGTTGGGAAGATCTTAAGGATTTCTTTAAGTCACGTTTCGGTAATAAAAAACATGAGACGCATTTAGAATTGTAAGCAACTACAAATCGAAAGTAATTTTTCAATACATACATAAAATCGAAAATTGCTGAAAACGACTTTTAAGTCCTATTAAACAATCTTGTGTTGAACCTATTTTATTACCAGGACAGATAGCTAGTACCAATCAATTAGCGCTTCAAACATTCTAATTAGGTTATTGAATTATTATTTTTCGACTTTAGGCATCATTTTTGTTTGTTTAGGCTGTTTTTATCATAAATATAACTAACCAATAATCCAGAGATAACATTTTTAAATACCTGGATAGTCCGAAAACTAAGATTAAGTATACTTAAAATATTATATAATACGTAGGTATTGTACTAAGGATTATTAAATAATTTGTTTCTCCCATCAATAATGTAAATATTTTTTTTATTTTACCATTAGTTTTGTTAATATAGTTATATTATTGGCTTGAAATTAATTGATTGAACCAGCGCGGGTTTATTTAGGTAATTATTTCAAGGACAGGGCCGAGTTACAGTACTGATAGATATCATTACCGTGGAATGGGAAAGAGTGTCGGCGCTAGGGTTGCTAACATGTCTAAGGCGAAATATAGAAAAATCAATACAACTGGTGCAAAAATAAAAATGAACGCATTCTAGACCTAGTGCTTACCAATAAATATACAACTATCTCACCGTGCCTTTCACCCCTCACCCCTGAGGACCCGCACCACAAATCCATTTGTATAACATTTTTTCCTGATACTAGTATCTCGCTTAAAGAAAATAATACTTTTAAATTTTGTTTCCACGCAGGTGATTATCAATCAATGAGTTCGGCCTTGCTAAACATAAACTGGCACGATATCTTAGAAAATATGAGCACCGAAGAAGCCGTAACTTATTTTTATACAGTCTTAAACGAACTCATTCGAAAATATATACCAACAAAAAGATATAAATCACAAACTTCTTACCCCCCCTGGTATTCGCGCTCATTAATAAAACTTATATGTAAAAAACTTAAAGTCCATGCAAAGTGGAAGAAATATGAAAATCCACGAGACTACCTTGAATTCAAACGTCTAAGGCGCATGGAAAAAACCCTTTCCTCCGATTGTTATAATAAATATATTAACTTTGCGGAAGACGAAATAACTTCTTGCCCTAAATATTTCTGGACATTTATAAAATCTAAATTTTCAAAAAACGACATTCCCCATCATATGCGCTACGAAAATGAGATATCTTCGGATGGTGAAACCATATGTAATTACTTTAATATTTATTTTAATTCTGTATTTGTCCACGATAGCAACGATAACGGTAATTCTTTCTTTACAACTGGTTCATCATCAGACCATATTATTGATATATCCTCGATAAGTATCTCCGAAAATACAGCGTTGAAACATTTAAAAGAAGTGGACACCCGGAAGAGTGCTGGTTACGACAATGTTCACCCATTATTAATATCCAGATTAGCTAAAGAACTAGCCGTACCCTTAACGATTATTTTTCGCAAGTCAATACAAGAAGCATGCTTTCCGCAGATCTGGAAAAAGTCTCTAATTACTCCTGTCCATAAGGGTGGTGATAAACATTGCGTAACCCAATTTAGGCCAATTTCAAAATTAATAATATTTGGTAAAATTCTTGAAAAAATTGTAACAGACACAATAACTAATGTTGTCAGTCGTCATATATCACCATATCAGCATGGGTTTTTTCGAGGACGAAGTGTCGATACTAACCTTGTTTTGTACACTGACCATATCCTAAATGCAATGGATGCCGGCTACCAGGTCGATGCCGTGTATACAGACTTCTCCAAATGTTTTGATAAAATTAATCATTCAATACTACTACACAAATTGTCAAGTCTTGGTATACAGGGTAATCTCCTGCGCTGGGTGGAATCCTACATCCGTAACCGTAGCCAGGCAGTTGCACTAAAAGGTTACACATCTAAATTCCTTGATGTTACTTCTGGAATACCCCAGGGCTCCCATCTTGGCCCACTTTTATTTAACCTGTATTTTAATGACATGCACAAATGCTTTAATGGCTCTGATCACCTTTGCTATGCTGATGATACCAAAATATTCCGAGTTATTAAATCTCACCATGATTGTCTCCTGCTTCAAGCTGATCTTAACTCATTCCAGGAATACTGCGACAGAAATCAGTTGATTTTGAACCCCCAAAAATGTTGTACCATTCTTATACTCCAACCTTATCATCTCTCGGGCCAAAATCTCATGCGAGTCTCTTATGTCCGTGACCTTGGAATCACTTTAGATTCAAAGTTACATTTTAACTTGCACATTGATGATATCCTAACGAGGGCTTATAGAAAATTAGGTCTTATACTCCGCCTCTCTAAACCCCTCAAAAAAGCGTTCACTTTAAAAACACTTTACTTTGCATATGTCCGCAGTCTGCTGGAATTTGGCTGTGTGGTGTGGAGCCCGATGTATTCAGTGCATATCGCTAGATTAGAGAAAATCCAGAATAAATTCCTAAAAGCTCTCGAATTCAAATCCAGAGGTTTCTTTATTGATTATGATATAGCTCTAAATAATCATGGAATTATGACTCTTGGAAATAGGCGACTATACTTGGAATCGATGTTTCTATATAAAATAATAAACGCTCACATTGACTCAAGTTTTCTTTTGGAAAAAATCGGATTTATTGTTTCACGTACTTCGTCTCGATCAAATAGAACCTTTCACGTGCCTTTTAGTAATTCAAAATACGCTAAAAATACTTTCTTTAGACGCTCCTGTGACAGATACAACAAATTATTTAATAAAATCGATATCTTTACTGATACTATTGGTAAGTACAAGGCTGAATTACGTAGGTTATTTCTTAAATCTGCCTCATAATCATATTTTTGATTGCACTAACCCTCACTATATCTAAAACCGTAACCTAAAATGTTATGCTAGTTAAATTTTATTTACAAACTTATTGTACTTAATTTAAGGTCTTAGTTAAATAATACTCAAAAAAAAAAAAAAATTTTTTTGAACATATATGGAACTCAAGGTCTGTTTGTGGACATTTTTTGCTTAAGCTAATACCTTTATAAGACTGTATGTTTCCTTTAAATAAATAAATAAAATAAAAAAATCATTACCGTGGAATGGGAAAGAGTGTCGGCGCTAGGGTTGCTAACATGTCTAAGGCGAAATATAGTATTTTTCAAATTAAGCTAAAAAAAATAGTACACTTTAAAATAATATAGTATTTTATGGAAAAGGCAATTAGGCAAATATATTATTATATTTTACTTTTTTATTTTTATAAAAACTATATTTTTTGCACTTTTTGCATTTTTGAACAATGTTTTGGTCAAAATCATAAACCTTAAATAAAATAATCATAAATCAAAATAAAAGTGTCATATTATTTTCTACAATCAATATTAATTAAATATAAGTAAATTAAAAACTCGTTTTTAACTTACTTACGATTGTATCAGTGTTACTGATTAAGTTAAGACATGGACGAAAATCGTCCATGGTTAAGATTAAGATGTATTTCGTCCATGGATTAAGATTTAATTAAGTTGTCAATTTTATATTGACAAGTTTGGAACGCAATAAGACAGATAGATACGTTCAGAATTCAGTTACAATACACTATACACATAGTATTTGTTGTATGGTGTGACTATACACTTATCGTATGGTTGGCAGCCCTAGTTGGCGGCGCTTGGATGTAAACTCGTGTAGCCGCAACACAATCCACGGATGGAAACCACGCCCTAATCAAGCTTCCACCAAGGTGACCTCTGTTGGGAAGCGTGATTAAATCCGTCTGGAACGTGCTTTACTCCCTAATTGCGTGTATACAATAGGTAAAGTGATAGACCCCTCATATTCAAATTCAGGATATAGTGCAGCAAGTTAAGTGTTGTGGGGCCAGATTATGTTTTTCCGAATCTCCCTGAACCATCATACGACACTGTCTCCTTTGATTTTAACACTCACACAATCATGCCTGATTTGACACCTGCTTAAATATTCAACGTGACACCACCAACAACACAAGATGACATTGTCAAATTACAAGATTTATGGAATACTATGGACGGAAAACAAGTTGTACCTTTTAATATACAATCCGCACTTAAAATCTACCAAAAGATGAGCCTCGTGCATAAACTCCGGGCTAATATGGTAAGGATCTTATTCTATTAGGACTCATCGGACATCCTTCTATTCGAGGAGCACTGTATGTAAGTGCTATGCTAAACATACTCCAATGGGCAGAAATGAACTAAATCAGGATTGTCAATGAATTACTTACTGTTCGGCCGGTACTCCGATCCGAGCTGCTTGCTATGAAACAACTACAGGCAGGGCTCATGCCTGGGTGTACACAACGAAACGTGGGCACACATAAGGACCCTTGATGAACACATAAGGACCCTTGATGAAATTGGGATCCTTTTGCCAAATACTCAAACGAAAGCTCTCCAAAGAGACAAATTCATATTGTTAACGGACGCGGCTGACGCCGTTGAAAACCACATCTGTTCTTCCTAGGCTAACTACCAAGGTGACTCCGCGGGCACGCTCGGGAAGACAATAAAGAAGATTGTCAAAGAACATCTTAACAGCATCAACGCTTCTGGAAGATCATTTGTGAGGTCGACTCAATACTCCCGCACAGACAAAAGAGTCATTGAGAAATTATATCGGCTAACCAAATCCCTGGTTAAGAAATAATTATCTTTAAAGATGGCACAACAACAAAAGAACATCAGAACGACCATCTCTGCTAAATATTCTAATCATGTGACGTTTTACATTCCATTTCACGCAATTACTTTATTAAAAAAAAGGGATAACTATCTTTCTTTGCAATTCTCAAATATTTGCGATTGATACCAAAGCATTTTGTGAGCAATATCTACTTATTTGTGCTTTTAAAAGATAATATTTAAACCTTTTCTTGCTCTTATCTAAGCTTTAGCTTGGCTTGCAATTGAATGAAAAAAACACTGTGATTTTCTCAAAATTTTGCCAGAAGTATACTTCTATTATAAAACGAAGATGGATTGATGCTAATCATACTTTCGCTAATTTTTGACGATTCTCACACTGGCAACGCGCGCGGTCGCGGGGCTCCCGCGCGCGTGTTTTACTTTGTATGTAAGTACATCAATTTGTATAGAAAACCGCTTGGTCCAACACACCGAGGCCGCGCCTAGGCGCGGGAGCGCGCACCGCCGGCGGCACGCGACGTGCGCGCCAGCAGGCGCGGAAATCGCGGGGTACAACAACACACTGAGCTCCATACTATCGTGCCGGTTTTTGTACGTAAGCGCGGGGCCGCGTCTGACGCCGACCGGCGCGGAGGCGCGTCGAAAACCGCCCGAATTGGCGTCACGCTGCGCCGTCGCCGCGCGCGTCAAACGCCAAACCGCGCCCCGCGACGGCGCGCGCCGGCAGTGTGAGAATCGCCTTATTAAAAAGAAGTAACAAGACGAAAAGTGGTTTAGAAAGTCCCATAGTATGGCTCTGTTTTTTCGCTACTGACGGAAAAAAAAGTAATTTATAAAACTTAAGTTTCTGGTTGAGGCAGAGCTTGGTAACGGAGCGTCAGTGCATCAGCTCAACAACGAACTTTCTCGTAATTTTTATTTTTACATAATTCTTAGCTTTACAAGATTGATTTTTTACTCAATTAGTCACCGAGAAAGATGTCTTGCAATCAGTGCAATGCAGTTGTATCGGATTGCGTTTTGTGTGGGTGGTGGGAGCCGAATAAACTCAGTTTTTGATCGCAATTCGCCCTTTTAATAACAACTGTCTCGAACCGTCAACAATGCATGGTGACCCTGCCAGTGCTACATGTCGGCGGCGCTACGCTGCGCAGACGGTTTATATAGACGTGAAAATAAAAACCTCGATATTATGGTGATCGAGTTTCTAGAGGGTCGTGCGTGGCCTAAATCTAGGAACAGTACGATCTAAAGAAGCTCGTGCTTTGGCTGAGCTACGCCGGGATTTTAAACTCTGAGGGGCCAACAAGAACTGGCAAACAACGGTCTAACAATATTTAAGCGCTTTAGATATTTTTACAAAGATCCCTAGGCACCCAAATTCTGCTGGTGCAACCAGTAGAATCTCGCGTAGATAAGATACCAAAAATAACAAATTTGTCAGTCAGCACCCTTAGGTTATAAATACAGCTCTTTGATGTAAATATCAGTTCTTACTCAACTACCAACAAACAAACACCTAATGTAGCTAGGTTATTAATAAAGATATATTTTTTCTTAGTCTTTCCCGCGCCTAGTTTAAAACAGTGGCGCAGTCGGTTAGTAGGATAGCTAAGAAGTGATTTCAGGCTCATCGCGAGAAGAGATCAGCCCATTCAGCGAACCCGAACATTGCGGTATACAACAAGGGAGCGAAAGAAAACTAAATGAAGATCGTCCTGCTAATCCTTTCATATTTCTTTCCGTTAACTGATTGGGTATAACCTTCCTTTATTGTCCACTAGCGGCCGCCCGCGACTTCGTCCGCGTGGAAAGGTTTTTTGCTATCTCTCGGGAACAATACTTTTTTCGGGATGAAAGGTACCCTATGTCCTTCTCTGTACCCCTGACAACGTGTATGCAAAGTTTCATGACGATCAGTTCAGTAGTTAGGACGTGAAGGCGTAACAAACAAACAAACAAACGGACTTTCGCATTTATAATATTAGTAAGTATAATTGCCCGTTTTTAATCTCAATCCTTATATATTTCTTGTTGAACATTGAACTAAGTCAGGTAAAATGACGGGAAAAAATAAATTAAATTTGAACCTGTTGAAATTAAAATTGAACCCTGAAAATATGATTTCAATGGGTGAATTACTAAAGATTATTTCTAAATTTAGTGAAAACGTTACGCGTTTATTATTATTATTATACAAAAAAAATCTAAATAGTTTTATAGCCAACTATAAAACTGCGCAAAAATTTGCCAGTCGAGTTAGAAAAAAAATTTGCTACCACATGCTTTAGCGCGATTGGAAGGGAAAGCAGCAGCCTTCGCCAATTCTGAGAATTGGCGAAGGCTGCTGCTTATTCTCGCAATTTCGAGGATATTGATTACTTTTTAGAAGAGTTAAAACAGCACTTTGGAAAAAAAATATAAGTGAGCTTTTACTTGAATCACAGAAAGGATCTATGAGCGGATATGAAGACTTGTTCATAGAAATAAGAGACGAACTCTTGTTCCCATGTCATTTCATCATCTTGGAACCTAATTGCTGAAGAAGATTCCCATACCATTTGACCATCATTATCACGATGATGGGAGAAACTGTTTGCCTTCTCCTCTCGCTCTCATTGCCTCGCCAGGGGAGTGCGGTCCACTATCCTCCAACCCACTAATATATTCCAACAATGGACCCCCTGTTTTGTATTCCCTGCCACCTGTAACCATCGTTACTGTGGTATACAATCGACCTATACGTACCAGAATAGCGGGATGGCGTATACGTGTAATGGATGTTCACTGCGTAACACATTTCTTCTTCTGGGGATCTTATACCTAAACAACTCACCAGACAAGAACCTCTGCTGTGGAGTTTCCAGATATGACGCAGGGCCTAATTTGTCCTGGAGGTACATTACGGTTTACAACTCAGAAGGAGCTAGAGGATGAGATTACTCTACTGAGGAGTACTCTCCTGGCCCACAGAGACCAGGGCTCACGAGAAAGTATGTTATCTGGAGCGGGCAGAATTGATATCTTTTGAAGGTGTAATCACTGTGGATGGCCATCCTAAACCATCTTGCACAGGGAATGTTTGCATAATATCCCCCTCTAAAAGATTCTTCCATACCAATTCGCAGCCACCGCACGCCACGGAGGCTGTCACCCACTACAAACGGAAAGCATCTTGTAATGACCAACTCTGGATTGTATAGTACCCAGCCTCCATGCGGCCTATCCTCTTAAAGCAGTAAGCCACACAGGAAAAAGGACTCGTGACCCAATACAAGAGTAAATCAGGATCTCTGGTAACCATAGAGAGGGGTCATCTTCGAGGTACCAAGCAAGAGGACTCAGCCCCTATAGCAGACACAACCTTACTTGCCAAGTTTGTCGGACTGGAATCATCCCTGGATGTGCTTCAGAGAGAGGTCACCACATATGCAAGAGCGTGAAGAGCCTTTACCAGTCTATACTGAGCCTGACACAAACATCCACACAATGATGACAGGTTTGTGCGATGTAAGACACTTTCGCGATTCGTCACATGAGATATTGGCTACTTTATCAAATAGCAACATTAGGTTTAGGACACTTTCAGAATTGGTCATAATATCTCGTAGTCGCATTATACATATGTCACAATATGAATTTGCCAAATTAGTATCTAGACACACACCCCCACTTATACCTACTTATCTATGAAGTATTCTAGGTGTAAAAAAATTTTAGTAGGTTATATCTATTCTGTGACTATGCTTAAAACTAAAAGTACCAGGCTATCAGGAATGTAAAGGAGCTAATCAAAGTTGGTCTAACAGGGCAATCAGTCTATTGAAAAGTACCAGGCTAGCATGGATGTAAAGGAGATCTTATCATACCTGTTCATCAAATTCGGTCAGCATATTCCCCACAGCTGTCAACGGGAGTCCTTACTACTGGAGACTTCGACTTTACTGGTAGCAATTATAGGAAGTGATTCTACCCATGAAACTGTAAAACTTTCCCTTAAAAACATAGGTCGAAATATAAACATTGCCAACCCGATTCATTTTTTTATGGGATGACGTTTATATTTCGACCTATGATATTATTGCTTATTTTTTTACACCTAGAATACTTAATAGATAAGAAAGTATAAGTGGGGGTGTGTGTCTAGATACTAATTTGGCAAATTCATATTGTGACTTATGTATAATGCGACTACGAGATATTATGACCAATTCTGAAAGTGTCCTAAACCTAATGTTGCTATTTGATAAAGTAGCCAAAATCTCATGTGACGAATCGCGAAAGTGTCTTACATCGCACAAAGGTGATGACACAAACATCAGCAGAGAGGACCAATGAGGCAACCACTGCTTTAGAGATAAGATCTACCGACGTTAGACGAGAGAAGAGACATTACACAAGCCCTTTAAGAAAACTAACTGATTAACATGGACAGCGACGTAGAGTCGCACTCTGGTTTGATGACCAACCCAACGCACAAGAAAAGGACACTAATGTGTATTCTCGTTGTTTTGTTGATTGTTTTAGTTCTAGTGGGGATTAGAATAGTAGTTAGAAACGAAACAAGAGTTTTGCAGCTGAATACACATCAGTCAGACATGCTAGATAAAATTTGCAAAGCTACAGTACAAGATTGTTAATTAGGTACAAAGATGAACGCATATGCTAAAATAGAGGTAGACGAAAGGTCAGCCGACCTTTTTAAATCCACATTCCAAGCTCCACTGCCGATGTCTGGGTCGGCGACATCCACTCTCGGTGACTTACCGATACGGACTGACCATGTTTGCGCACGTGGTGGAAAAAAAACCAAAAAAATCCCCATTTGCCGCTGCATCCCTATATACCTGAACAGGACTGATATCCATGCCCAGTATTTGACAGGTCAGGTCATTGATTGGCCATGTATGATTGCCATTGATGAATGGAAGTTACAGAACACAGCAGACTGCACAGCAGAGCATATATACTAATCGAGTACATGACCATCAACGGTTTCATGGAGTCCAGCCGGTCAGTGCGGTGCCCATTTCCTTTTTAGGAATAGAAGTCTTGTTGGCCTCTATCAAAAAAAAGCCAATTTATCATATGTTGTTGGATACCAGCTTGCGAAGCAAGATGTTGGCTCTTTATTTACCAAGATTGAAATGCGAGCTTCATCTTGATCTTCATCTGATGCACGAGATCATAGCAATTCACGAGGCGAAATCGCACTATCAAGAGAGTTGAAAGGGATTTGAAGTGGTTAGAACGACTAGCAGAGAAACCCACTAGTCACAGGGATAAGTCTCAGAAATTTTGGAGTACTAAACTCAACACTCCTCTTAAACAGGAAGAGTATTTCAGTAAGTCTGACAAATATGCCAGCGCCTGATATCTGAACACATATTATCTTTTTTCCATGAGATAACAATGACGGACGATTAATTCAACTTAACTAAAAAACAGATCAAATTAACCTGTGACGCAAAGAAAACCGATTTAAGTCTAAGATAATCTAAGATACTCAAGCCTAGACTTCGTGAAATGGAACTCAAACATGAGGAAAGAGGATCATTTAGGTATTTTCTAAATGTTAAACAATTTATTCGGGTTCACTAACTGCATCTCCCGGACTTATGACATGTTTTCTCTATCTTTGATATATCAGAGAAAGAGAAAATACACAACTTTACGGGCAATTATTTTCCACCACAACTAAACGGGAAATGGGCTTTATTGAATGCTCCGAGTTGTGTAATCACCTTGGGGGGCATTGAAGGTCTCCGACAAAAAGGGTGGACAGTTTGTTTGCTGTACTTGGTTGCTCAAAAAATAACTGGTTGGCTAGAATTAATGGGCCAAGGCGACAACCAAGTAATCAAAATATTATATCATCCCCCTAAATTAACAAGAGACATGAAAAATTCTTGCTCAGTTTACAAAAGATGTTAGATAAGTGGGTCCTTTTGATTTTGATTTAATAGTAATATAAAGATATAGAACAAAAAATATAGTAATATAGAATAAAACTAGTCTCTCGCCGCATGTACCTTCCCAACTCGGAAGAAGAATATGTTGGATTCATGTAACAGGCGAGAAATACGCAAAAGATCCGTGAAGGCTTAAATCCTTATTCATGTCTTTGTAGAGGCACGCAGGGATTATTAAATGTTTAACAGATATATTAAAATTAATAAACTCCGTAAAACAAATTAATGTTGTCTTTTTCAAACAAATTAAAATCAACTACGGACCCGCTCCGTAACAGTCAGTACGCAACGCAGTTCCCAGCAGAAGATACAATTTGCCCTAAATAAGGCCTGAATCGAATGTTCGTTTTTCTGACTTTACATAAATGTGTATTAACAAAAGCATAGCGGGAATATATGAACACATTTTCCCGTTATTTCATGAAATGACTATGACTGATGATCAATAACTTTAACAAAAAACCTTAGAGTGAAGGCAAACCTTTGGTCTTTTTAAGCCATTACTTAGACAAGCTTAGACTTCGTTAAATAGAACTCTAGCATGAGAAAAGAGGATACTCAAGGTGTTTCCCAAATGTTCAAATAACTTGTTCAGGTTCATTAACAGCTCTTTTTCTGTGATACACCTTGCGGACAGTTATTTTCTAACACAACCAAACGAAAAAGTGGGCTTTATTGAATGCCCTGAGCTGTGAGTTAATCACCTTGGAGAAATTGAAGGTCTTAGACAAAAAAGCTGGACAGTTTCTTTGCTACTTTTGGTTGCCTAGAATTAATGGGCCAAGGCGACAACTAAGTGATCAAAACAACACATTATCCCCCTGGAAATTAACGAGACATGAGAAATAGATAAAGTGGCTCCCACCGAATTCATAGGTTTGGTTTTGATATTAATGTAATATAGCACAAAGCGAGTCTCTCGCCGCTTATACTTTTCCAACTCGGAAGAAGAATTTGTTGCAAGTGGGACTCATGTAGACAGGCGAGAAAGACACAAAAGATCCGTGAAAGCTTAATCATGTCTTCTTAGAGGCACACAGGGATTATTAAATGTTTAATAGATATACTATTGAGCTACCAGCACCTGGTGACAACCATAAGTATATTGTGGGTACTGTACTGTAGATCTGTAATAGATCTATTAATGAAAAATGCCTTAATATTCCCCAGTATATTCAAAGGTTTGACTAATCTTGATAAGGTCTTCACAGAGACGAGTGCCGGTTAATGTAAATGACCTCTTACTCTTAGGCAGTGCGGTGAGGTCGGATGAAGAAGAGCTGCCATCTCAACTTAAGACGCCACTCAGGGTCTTCGTATATATGGCTCGGCGACAGTTTAAACCCACTGAACACATGATTCGATTATTGAATCGAAGAACTATAAAAAAATGTGAGTGAAGACAATAATAATTAGTCTTTAACAACAAAAAAGATTACCCGAATGTCCCATCTATCCAACGATATGTTTCCAACAATAGAATCATCTTTATCTGTATTATCTACAAATTTTACAGCTGCTTATAAAGCTGATGTTTATACGATTATCCTTTTACCTAGGGCTGTAGGCACTCTTACCTTTATCAGCAGGTTCAGGATAGGTTTAAATCGGAAAGACTTAAACATATACAACAATAATAATTGGCTTAGTAACTGTCTGTATACTAAGATCCTCATAACATGGATATTTCAATCTTCCATATTGAAATATCCAGGATCAGCAACAACATCTTATTGGGCAATTCGGGAGTGAACAACTTACAGAGTCGAAGATACAACTAAAATTCATTCTAGATCTTTAACGGCATTCTTGATTTGACCACTAGTACATCTCCTCCCTCGTTGTTTGTTACATCAACTGCAAAGAAAAAACCAACAATCTTAGATGAGAATAACCCATATGCTTTGAGATTTAAACGGTCGTTGAGTGATACGGAAGTTGGTGGCAAATATAACATAGATGGATGATGTCTTAATACAAGAAATCCGAGACAACCCGGGAGGCACCTACCTAATTCCAAACTAGAGTCCTTGTATTGAGGAGTTAATACCAGAGATTGGCTAGTGATGGAACAGTGGGTCCCACATGGAATACTCAGGTTATACCTATGTACCTATATTGTACCACACTCTGGCGATATAGATTTAAAGGGTTATTACACTACACGGTATTCAGGGCTAGTTAGGGTCCTAATTCAGAATACATTGCTTGTTTTGATTGCATCACTTGCTAAAAAGGAGCTCAAAGAAAGCAATGTATTCTGAATTAGGGCCTAACTAGCCCTGAATACCGAGTACTGTAATACATGCATTAGCTGCTGAAGGAGGAAAGTGTAACATTACCCTCAACACCAAACTCCAGAAAACCATCATAGCAATTTCAATGGAAAAGTTTGTAAACTTAACTCCCCATCATATTAGGAGATAAAAAGTTTTATTGAGACAGTTCTGCTCGGTAAGACTCCATGGAGGCACCAGCCTATCAATACCAAACACAAAAGCTCAGAATTGAATAGTCGTATCTAGCATTCATACATTAATAGACAATCAGCACGCAGTATACAACGCTGTAGACAGACACAAGACATGACTCTTTTATACGAGCTAGGGAGGTTTTATACCGATCTGAGAATGAAAGACAGGAAACTGGATTTGCGTTGCCTGGTGCTGTGGCTTGCAAGGATAAGTCAACCTGTTGGCGCATATCTCCAACTACGTGCAGAGACGCTCTGTCTCTAATGCTATGCCAAAAACGACCACACCTATCATTGAATCGATGAAATCAACAGTTGATGACAAGCAAGACCTCTCGGCTGAATGCATGTGGCAAACCTCAACGGGGAGATTTTAGTGTCCCAGACTTATTGCTCATGCTACTATCTTTATCTCCCACACCACTGCTAGTTTACAGCTGATCAAGTCGATTATCTTCAAATAGACGGTCAGCTCTATCAGTTAAAACAAGTAACTATAAGAACAGGTTATGAGATACGAGTAAATGTTACCTGAACGGCATGAGACCATACAAAGGACTATCTATAAAGGATTGGATACCAGATGAAAAAATTTCGGCGTCTTTCGCAGAAAAACATACACCGATATTACTCGGAAATGATGCAAAACCCTGTTACCTCTGTGGGTCTGTTTGATTGACTTCTGCGGAGATGTAAGCTCTCTTAAAAGCTACATGTATGACCCACCTCGCAAGTACATAATTTTCATTTATTACACTTTTCATAACCTTTAAAACGGTTTATAGTCTAAATAAGTAAGCAAGGTTCTCTAGACTGTAAAAGTAGGAACGTGATTATAAGGAATAATAACATCTTCCCTGAGACCTTCAAGTGTCTTTACTTTGGCACGTATCTTATAATAGTAATTAGGATGAGAGAATGTAATGCAATACATGTTAATTTCACATAAGACTGTTTCATTTCGGGTCTCCGTCTCAACGCCGCTGCAAAAGCTAAGATTAGCGTATAAGCAATATATATTTTCGACAGAAAGGCTATGAATGAATATGTAGACTAATTTTTTGTTAAATCAATTTATCATGAATAATAAACAAGGCATGTTAAGAGAATACAATAACAAGAACCGAGTATTCCAAACTCAAAAAATAAATTAATTAAAATAAAAAAATATTAAAAACACGACTGCCCTGCCAAAAACGAACTAAAAAGTTAAACAACAAGTGTCATTGCAGTCGGGGGACCTATTATGGAACAATTTTTGAACAAAGAGGTCCCCCGACTGCAATGACACTTGTTGTTTAACTTTTTAGCTCGTTTTTGGCAGGGCAGTCGTGTTTTTAATATTTTTTTAATTCATTTATTTTTATTTCACACATTTAAGTGACATATTTTATAGTTTTGGAATGTGCTCATCAAGGCCTTTCATTTGAATTGTAATAATAGAAGAAAATATATTTCTTTCACATTTGAAAATGGCGTCGTAGTCGTATATTGATTTTATCTAAAAAAATATAGCCAGTATCACTCGGGATGCTGCAAGGATTCTAACGATACCCCATTTATCCAAATCAATACAGGCATTTAGAAGTTATGGTGGAATAAAGAAACTCACATACACACAAACATACATGAACCCTGAACACATATACACTCTTTTTGCTTTGGGCAGTCGTGTAAAAAAGACACCCACCATATATCTCCAAACCTGCTTGCCTTTCAGGCAGTGTAGAGCATTTGTATTGTGCAGATCAGTTGCCAACAAAAAGGACTTCAAGCTTTGGTATCAAAGATATATTTGGCATCCATGTCATCAATTCAACAAGTGTCTGAGACGAATCTTCTTATCAAATCATCATCTTGACCTTCAAAAAGGCGGAAATTTAGTCAATGAAACTACAGTTGAGCAGTCCGCCATTCGAAGGGGTGTCTATGAGATCATAAAGAGCGAGCCTGATTCCAATCGTGCGAGCGCTATTTAGTCTCAGATTAAAATGCTCACTGCCCTGTCCGAAATGACAACCTACTCTCTAATTCAAAGAGTTTTTACACAGGAAGGTGCAGTTATAACCATTCAGCCTTTACCTAAACAGATTCTGCAATATAAAACCAAGAAGGATTAAATTGACGAGAAATTGAAGAAAGATAAAAAATCAGAAGTAGATATTATTTATCTGCACTTAATTTACCCTAACATTCAGTGCTTTACGGCTGCTACCTATGCCGATCTTGTAGTTACGGCTCATGCCATTGAAGAGGTCACCGATCCGAATAACAAGACCCTTGTAGGGATTACAAAAGCTAAGACTACAAATGCTACCATTAACACTTCGTAAATAAAAGCCTTCCTCAAGAACCGTTCTCCGAAATGGTGTTTGATCATGCACAGAAAGCCTCTCTTATTGCTGTTCTCAGAGAAGGGGTTGAAGAACTCTTTAAAGAGGCAGAAAGAAAAATGGAGCTGATATATAAACAGCTCTTAAAATAATACATACAAACTACGATCTTGATGAGAAGTCTCTAGTGGCAGGCAAAAAAGCTCGTTGATAAACATGTTTGGGACGACTTGGAGCTGCCGCAGTCCGCAGAGTATCTCAATTTCTCTGCGGACAACTTTAAATTGCAGAATCTTTATTCACTAGAAATTTCTATATTTGCGGTAAGGAAATTCCGAGGAAACTGGATTTGAACACTGAGCCACAATAAATACATTGACATGTATACCAAATCATAAACCTTACATGATCTTATAGGTTACTAAGTTATTAGATGTGTGCCAAAATAAAAGGAAATGAAGATTGATCCACAATTTTTTGATTGTAAGATGAAGAGAGATTTCGAAGCCTGTCACAAGAAAAGAATGCTATGAAATTCTTGGAGCTTTATTGTGACGAACAACTATGAATTAACATAAACTTGACGATTGATTGCCTTGCCTTCACTATAACGAGTATGACTAATGTTAATAAATTGAATATGAATAAGGAATATCTTTAGCCTGTCACAAGAAAAGAATGCAATGAAATTCTTGGAGCTATATTTTAACTAACCCAATATGGATCCTTGTTGTCCGAAATAAACTTTCTATTATTATTATTATATTGTGACGAACAACTATGAATTAACATAAACTTGACGATTGATTGCATTGCCTTCACTATAACGAGTATGACTACTGTTAATAAATTGAATATGAATAAGTAATATCTTTGAAGTCACTCTGTTTTAGATTATAAAGATTAAAGAAATTAACAGTTTTATAAATATGACAATGTCAATAATAGGAATGTATTAAAGAAATGTTTTGTAGTTACACATTAATGTATTGTATGAATCCATATCGACGGGTGAAAGCCTATTTGGTTTAAGCGACATTTTTGGAACTTTACAGGAGAGCGTTTCAAAGTTTTTAATTTCGGAAAAAAAAAAATTAAAACAAAACGGTTTGTTAATTTTGTCTGAAAGTGTTACAAACTAGTTTCGTTTTAAAAGTCTCAAATTCCGGTTACATTCTTCACTTTGTAAAGATAAAAATTTTGAAAAAAAATGTCGCTTCATTCAAAATAGCCATATAATGGAGTAAGGTAAAATGATTTAACCGCCACTTTATTCTGCTGACAGTTCCAAGCAAAATGGCTTAAGTGTTACTTTGATTGTCTTTCAGAGTCTGGCTAAGTGCTTTAACCGACATTCTATCAATTGGATAGAATAAATCTATTTTGTTCAAACTCCAAAATTAAATATTTTAGAGTAAAATCATAATGGCTTAAACAACAATTTGAAAACAACAGCATTTGTCTTAAATCGCATCTGTTTGTATAACTTTTTAAAGAATGGTGAATGATACCATGCAATAATTTCTCATTTAAAAACTTCAATGTTATTATTATTTATTATTATTATTATTATTTAGAAGGGGGGACACCAGCGAAGCCAGACGGGTGATCAGTCACCTTGATTGGGACCATTTCACCCATTTCCCCAAATCCCCGGAGGGAGAGGTGGGTTATCATTTACCCCACCGGCGTCGGACCCTCGAACCTACCTGTACGCTTACAGTACCTGCTGAGTTGACTTATCGTTAACTGCTTTAGATCCTCTTCCTTAAGCTTATCCACCCCAAAGAGCTCCCAGCGCAGTGATGCGTATATCGGGCATTCTGCCATGAAGTGGTAGCTTGTTTCTTCTTTTTCTTTACATTGCGGACAGATGGGATCCTCTGTCCGTTTGATCACTGATAGGTGTCTGTTTAGTGGACAGTGTCCTGTCTGTACACCTACAATCGTTCTTATATTTCTCCTGCTTCGTTTCAGCAATTCTCTAGTTTTCTTCTTGTCAACCGATTTGATGAAGATCTTGGACTGTCTACAGTCCTTTCTTTCCATCCATCTTTGGTTGGTTTCTTTGATTGTTCGAATTTCAATAATGTTCTTAGTAATTCTATGTGTGATTGGCAGTCTTGGTTCAGGGCCAATGAAAGGTTCACCAGCCCCTATCCTAGCCAATTCATCGGCTTCATCATTGCCTTTGTTACCTTCGTGTCCAGGTACCCAGGCAATTTCCACCTCAACCAAGTTTGCAAGTTCCTGAATGCTTTGTTTGCATTCCTTCACCAAGGCTGAGGTAGTCTCCGTTTTGTCAAGGGCTTTGATGGCAGCTTGACTGTCACTGTATATTATTATTTTTCCTATGTTATGGTTGTTTATCTCACTTTTGATCATGTGCGCACACTCCAGTATCGCGAATACTTCCACCTGGAATACGCTGGCGTATCTGCCCAGATTGAAAGTGGCTCCTTTTGTATCGGGTTTAGCTATGTATACCCCAGCACCCGATAGCTTAGTCGATTCTTTTCTTGACCCATCAGTGTAGCATACCGCGGTGCCGCGGTGCTATCCAGATCGTCTTGTTCTAGTTTCCAGTTTTCTCTGGATCTGATGCTTATTCTGTACTTTTTGTCGAATATCCTTTCCTTTTTTATTAGGTCATTATTAACCAGTATCATAGAAAGGTTATCTTCGTACTTCTTCCCTATTTCTGCGTGACCTTTATCAGTATGTCTTCCTATCCATAGATTAGTGCTTTTCAGCTTAAACCATTGTTCTGTAGCTCTCTTTTCGATTTCAAGATCTATAGAACTAAGGCCTAGTATCATTTCTAAGGCGGCCGTGGGAGTTGTTCTCATGGCTCCTGTTACCATGATGCTAGCTAGTCTTTGTACCTTTGTGAGTTCTTTTCTGTTATATTCTAGTTGTGCCTTATGCCACCGTACTAGTGCTCCGTGGAGAATTCTCGGTAGGATGATTGCCCTATAGATCCATTGGACCACTTCGGGTTTCATGCCCCAATTCTTGCCAACGGCTCTTCTGCACTGCATGAGAGCTGTCATTGCCTTTTTGCTAGTTTCTTTTATGTGTGTTCTATAACTTAGGGTGCTGTCTAAGACTATCCCTAGGTATTTAAACTCCTTTACTATCTCAAGTTCTACATTCTTAATGTTTATTGGGATCATGCTATCAATCTTTCTTTTATTTGTGAACAACATTAGTTTAGTTTTTGTAGGGTTGAGGTTCAGTCCCTTGTCCCTACACCATCTCAATGTTGTCATAATTCCGCTTCTCATTATATCTCTGACCACGCTTAGAACTTTGCCTCTTACAAGTAACAGGCCGTCATCCGAGTACGCTTGGATGTATATGTGCATAGCAGTGATCTTTGTAACTAGTTCATCTATTAAGATACACCATAGCAGTGGAGACAGACAACCTCCTTGGGGAAAGCCTCTTCTAGCTTTGATGGTGTATTTGGTGTCTGATAGTTCTGCTTGTATAGATCTGTGTTGTAACATGTTGATGATCCAACCTGATATTTGCTTTGTTACACCTTCTCTGTTTAGGGCTTCCACTATAGATTGCGCAGACGCTTTGTCAAAGGCGCCTTCAACATCGAAGAAGCACGCTAAAGCGTATTCTTTGTTTGAAGTTGATCTCTCTACTGTGACTGCCATGTTGTGGAGGGCTGTCTCGATGGATTTCCTTTCCATATAAGCATGTTGGTTGTCATGTAGTGGTCTTTTACTTTTGCCTATAGTTTCTCTTATATGTCTATCTAGTATCTTTTCCAGTGTCTTCAGTAGGAACGAGGAGAGGCTGATACATACCCGCGCGAGTCAAATACGTCGGCGGCAAACAATCATTGTTTGATGCAACGTTGCAAAATTGACACATAATAATATTTGCATGTCTGAACGGACATAGATATCACTATTTTGAGTTTTGATAAGTGCTTCAAGTAACACAAGGAAAACTTGAGATATGTTGGACCGACACTCAATTAAGTTATAGAGTGCGGATAAATTTCTGAAACGACATTATAGTCAAGTCTTGCATACAGACGATAATGATTTAAACAACATGTTATGATGAAAATATATAAAGGCAAAAAGGTTGAAGCGACATGACATATTTTTTTTAGATTCAAGCTAAATGTTTTAAGCGACAGCCTTGATGATTTTTATGTAAAGCAAAATGTTTTAAGCGACGGTTACTCCTAAAAAGTAGTTGGAGGCAAAACGCTTTAACCGCCATCGAGTACTATTATTGTGAAAACACAAACAGTTTAAACGGGTTTTAATCAAACATTTGTATGGTTCATATCCACTGTCTCTAAAAATGGCATTGATTTTTTGGCGTTTCATACACCAATGCTCTAAAATGAGACCGAAATTTTCATTGGTTTAAGCGCCAAAAAAGTGCTCCGATATTTATGGGACCTAGCTCAATCGACGCAGAAAAATCCGCTGATTCCAAATATGTATATAACTCTATATGGCCCTAGGTGTCGCTTAAACCAAATAGGCTTTCACCCGTCGATATATTACCATGCAATGAAGATGGGACCAAGTAAATTTACTTTTAGTGAATTCTATAAACATGCTTCAAACTTCAATGCTAAAACTTATATTAATGGTGTTGGCTAATTCACGCCTTCCTATAAAATGTGCGTCTTGGAATGACATACAAGGAACATTTAAACTTTATATGTATTGTATAGTTTGTGGATGCTTCGGCGTGGAATAACCATTTCTGAGAGGAGACAGATGATATTATGGCGCGATCACACATTCACGCGAGTGGCAAGGCAAATGGCAAACTAATACCTAATCTGTGAGAGTGTGAGCTATACTGCGATTACACATTCGTGCTCGCTATACGCCTCTCCACTCGCCTGCCAATCGGGTGAATGTGTGCATACGGCATTATAGTTGAAAGTCTAGACAAAATATACGATACTTCTATCTTCAGTAAGACTTATTTAACCTACCAGAAGATAATTTCCTGTGCCTGATGAAGAGGAGATACATACGTGGAATGGGCAGGCTGGGTCAATTGAAGGTTTAAATTAAAACACTTGGGTTATAGTCTACCTAGGCAAAAATTATCAAAAAAAATCTACATTGAAGAAAAAGTTTGTTATCCGGCTGAAGATGGGAGTGGTCATAACCAAAGTCATTTCGTAAATTATTATTAATAAGCCGTACTTTGCTATACCTTAATGGTTACTAAATCATGCACTTCATTATTGATTGTATTGTAATACTTCTCTAATTTGTATACTTATTACTTACACTTAGTTGCAAATAAACATTTGATTTGTTTTGAAGTAAGATTGAACATTTCAAGTGTGAAAATAGAGGGTATCGAGAAGTATTCTAGCAAATTCTAGCAGATAAATGCGCCGACCGACGCCTGCCGTCGGCGCGTCTACGTCTGCCGCTGACGAGTATCGACGACTCCAGTTGGCAACGTGCCACCCGTGTATAAGAGAACCCTAAGTCCGTCCCCAGATCCACAGTGTAACTAGAAAAATTACGAAATAAGCTCATCTAAAAAAAGATTTATGATATGCAACAGATGGTTAGATGATTATGCGAGAAGTTTTTGCTCGTATATAAAACATGCTGAGAGAGGTAAGAAAGATCGACGAACCACGGCATCTGGATCAGTGGCAATGAGGTCACACTTAATATTGAGTAGTTCCGCCTCAAACTTTCAAAGATGATCCCCGGAAGTACTATAAGAATTGAGAGGGAGGAGAGGAAACGAAAAATAATAAATGAATTGCAGATGTCTTAATTACAAGAAAATTTCACTGCAAGCTATAGTCTTCGAGCCACAGAAGACGCCACAAAATGGAACGAGTGTTTGAATCCGTTATTGTTTTCTATATTGTTCACAAATTGGTTTGATAATGTAATACGAAGAAAGCACAACCTCCCTCCGATCATACATAATCCTCTTGATTATGTATGATCGGAGGGAGGACTTTGGAAAAGATCTGTTATCTATTAATAAAACGAATACATTTAGGAATAGGTTTCATAATTAGAAAATCTGAGTTTTTTCACTAGATTACCTTGGATGTCCCAAAAACTAGATTACCTTGAATGTCCCAAATACTATTATCAGAAGTTTAAGGTACAGTGACGATTCAATGATGCTTTTATTACACACTCCACCGAGTGGAGGCATATACGACCCAATGATGTCAGAGTTGATTAACATTGTTGAACCATCCCATAACGAAGAGTTGGAATAATCAGTACGACGTGGGCATAACGAGTGGGTGATCAAGAAGTCAAACGTACGAACCCCTACTGGTTCCCCTAGTGGCATCATAGCAAACTAAGTAAAAATGTAGTAGTGTTAATTAATCCGATTCTCTCTTGTTTGGTTTGATCGTTCAACTGAAAAAAAAATATCGATGACAAATTGGAGACCCTACCCAAGGCCTTTAGGGATATACCATTGGATCAAAAGATTGGTGTGGAAAAAAATATCGAGGAAGTTATGAGCGCAGATTCAAGGCCTCGTCGCAGAAAAGATCAGCCAGCTCACTTCTCTTTAACAACCAATCTTTCCACTCACGTAACTATAACACCAACCAGCAGGGAAAGGCATTAAGAGGTAATGAAGACTACGAAACTTTTCTATTTATACAGAATTGTATTGCCGAAAATGCTATACAAGTATACCAAATTCACGATGTAAATAGTAAATGAACCTACTCTGCATCCACAAGCTTCAGCCCTGGATTAATAATCCAAAATAAAGAAACTAACCGGAACCAAAAATAACCAGTCGATCTCACTCCATGCATCCAGTTGTGCATATTGGGAGTTTCAATTTCGATAAGCAGACGACTATCATTTTCGCGACTTCATGAGAACCTGGAGTCGTTTAAGGCAACCAAACAATGAAGATTCAACAGATAGACTCAGTGGAGCAATTTCATGTCCGAATTCAGAGGGTGTGATCTTGATTATTTGATAATAGGTTCTCTACGAGAGAGTAAGCAACGGAGAGATTTTAGTATCCAAAACAAATGAATATCCAGTATCCTTTTTTTAATTATTTGACAATTAATGTCAATCAAAAAATCAATAAAAAAGTGACCGACTAGATGAAGTCTCCCAGTTCTTTCAACTAGAAGTTAGCAAAAATTCAACTGTTACCCATGTTTCAGGTCTAGCCAAGGTAATGGGCAATTGGAATGAAGAAACATATTCTCAAATAATAAAAATGTATTTTGTGGCTGCCACTTTTACTACCTTCCAAAATAATTTGGTCTCGAAACACTCCTACCAAATCCATAAATTGGTGACCCCTACGGAGCACATCAAGCACTTTCAGCAACGCAGCTCAGCCATCACTCCTCATACTTTTTCCAGCATCCGCAGCAGAGTCACACCACAAGCAGAAGAACAGCAAGCCAGCACCAGCCCTTCAAGTTTCCGACGCAGCATCATTGACGACGCTACCTGGACCATCGGCAACTCTCGACGGCATTATCCCGATCTAGTCTTCGCAACCCATGACTGGAGCATCACTGGGCCCCCTTACTCCTTACACTGATTTGTCCCTTTTTTTTGAAATATAGATGTGACCATCCGCAGAACATTTTTTTTACAATTCCCGTACCTTTGAAAGAGACGTGATGCAGAGGACTAAACAGGAACTGCCCTCAGAGAGCTTTATATGTTTGAGATGATCACGTAAATATACAGTATGTCTACAAACTTAATTACTCACAAAAGAGTTATTTTATTTATTTTAGCTGACTGTGACTGACATGACAACTAGTTGACATTGCCAAAATGCCAAACTTTTCATTTTTTTTTATTTGAGCAAAGGCATTACCT
The DNA here is from genome assembly GCA_943789525.1 of Agriphila geniculea. NCBI lineage: Eukaryota > Metazoa > Arthropoda > Insecta > Lepidoptera > Crambidae > Agriphila > Agriphila geniculea. Next base: position 35,639,768 of record OX038870.1, read on the forward strand.
ACGCATACAGCCGTAATAGTGATTTATTGTACTATTGCTGTAAATTTAAATTTTAAATTATTATTAAAATTAAAATGAAGTATTATAAAAATTCCGCAATTGGTTATTCCTGACTCCAAAGCCAAAATCTACCAGAAAATATATAATTCACAACAGTTTTGGAAAAGTTTACCAACCCAATTGAATGCGTTACCCGACTCTATTGTAGCAACTCAAAAATATATAACTGACTCAGTTTCCACATTGAATCACAACAATGAGATTATAAAGGAATCTCTGGATCACATGAGTTCCGAGCAAGTTTTCACATAGGCTATTCTAGACAAATATTTACTCTGTTTCGCGAGAAAGATTGACAATTTTATCACTCCTAAAAAACAGATGAAGTTAACCGGGAACGCAAAAAAACAATCTAAATCTAAGACAAACGTAACGTAACATACTCAAGCTTGGATTTCGTTAAATAGAACTCTAGCATGAGAAAAAAGGATACTAAAGGTGTTTCCTAAATGTTAGACAACTTGTTCAGGTTCACTAACGGCTCTTTTTCTGTGATATACAGTTATTTTCTATCACAACCACAACCAAACGGAAAAGTGGGCTTCATTCAATGCCCTGAGCTGTGCCTGTGGGTTAATGAAGAATTGAAGTTATTCCCATATTGCAGACAGACTGATCCACCAAAAATATCACCAAAACTTAGGATATCGCGGTAACGAGGCAATCTGTTATTCAATGACATGTTTAATTGACCCGAGGCGCCTCCTGACCAGGAGACAGGTGGGGCGCGAGCCGCCAATTGAACTAGTTCTATGAGTCCCGATCTTCGGGCACAAATCACAGGGCCGCAAAGACCATGTATACGGGATCCTCAGGTTGGAGTTTGGTATGTGTGGAATTATTGGGTGACTGATCCCATTCTTGCAGAGCACTTAAAATAATTTGGAAATCCAGGAACAGTAACATTTCTTATTTATCAGCGAATATTTGCAACGAGTTCATTGACGTAATGGGAAAACAGGTCCAAAAAAAATTATAGATGAAGTTAAATTAGCAAAATATTTTTCCATTAGCGTTGACAGTACGCCCGATCTGTCTCATGTTATCTGTCTCTTATGATTTATTTCGGGGACATCTTGTCAAATGTTGGAGCTTTATTTCTAAATATATTGGCGACCTCTTCACATTTCACGACCCCCACAGGGGACCTAGTTCCATTTTCTGGTTCTGGGACTCACCCATTGACCCCTTATCATTCCCCAAGTTTGGATAAAACCTATACACGCTTTATCAGTGCAGAACCATCGGGAAGTAAACAACTCAAAGAGTAATGACATTATTCCTCCGCCAGTTGAGGCCCCTCCAATTAAATTAGTAGAAGAAGATGATGAGACTGAAATTCCACTCACCGGAAGGATATCCAGGATATAACTGCTTTTAAGAAGGCCGTTATCAAAGCCTTCATGGCGGTCAGGATCAAGGACTTCAAAGAATACGGAGATCTCTCTTATCGAGGTCTTCATTTACTACTACTACTGCAATTTTTTTGGTTTTTTGCCTATTGAGGAAAAAAGCCAAATACACTAACATTATACAGACATGGTGGAAAACCACTTTGGGAAGACCCTGCCCCCTCCCCCCCTCTCCGACATTAAATAGGACCTTGGATCAGGCACTGTCTCCATCCAATTCTGCAGGGAGAGAATTAGGGACCATTGTGTTGTACCTCCTTCAAAATAGTACTTTATCTGTGACGGATACCCTGGTGGGGTACCTCGGCCAGAAAAACTTCAGAATTGAAGCCATATTAAAAGGCGACATGCATGACGCATATTGCGGGGTCCAGACTGCCCCTCATAGCCCTTTTCTATGCCGTAAAAACCAGTTTTAACCGACTTCAAAAATCCGCAGAAAAATACAAAAATACAAATCTGGACTCACTTGACCAATGCACAGAGCTATCTGGACTATAAGAACAGCTTTTTCAAATTATTTAAATTTTTATTTTTCTATGAACTTTGAATTCATTTTGAATTTGTATTTTTTTATCGAAAATGTCGCCGGTGTTATTCACCACGCAAGTTACTAAACACCCCAGTTTACTGTATTTTTTTACTTTTAAGACCAATGGTATTAAAATCATCATTGTACCTAGACACAATATAGAATAAATAATATTTGATAATATGTTGAAACAAACACCCCGGATGGAATATGATATCACTCCATCAACAGTAGTTACCAAGGAATTTTTATCACATCGACGTTAATTTGTTGCCAACTCTTCGGAATATTTTAAATTTCTTTTTTTTTAAATTGCATAAATTGTCTTTTGTAAAAAATACAATTATAATAGTTTTGTGACACTAACTTGCAGTTAAATCACAAGAGAACCAAAAAAATCCACAAAAAAATACAGAAATACAACAAGGTACTGAACCCACTCGACCGATGCACAGATTTTTCGAATTATTTAGATTTTCTGAGCCACTTTTAATTGTGATTGTTGGACAAATTGTATACAACCAACACAACAGACTAACCCAAATACCAGAGCATGTAACAGACACATCAACAAAACTAGACCAACACTTTTTGCTGGTGAATTTTATATTAACCAACACTAAAGAAGGGGACCCTCCGACCAAACGACTGCAAGAACACTGAGGGAGGATTGAGGAGAGGACTGAGCTCATGTCATGAGCTGAGCGCTCGCTTCAAATGACGCCTGAACATTCTCGAAATCAAGACAATGGGTTCTGTTGTAGTTTGAAATGAAACACCCCGGATGGAATATGATAACCATTCCATCCGCGTTAACTAAATTTTTTATCACATCAACGTTTGTTGAGAATGTTTTTATTTAAATTGACTATTGTAAAAAAAACAATTATATTAGTTTTGTGACAACGCTCAAACGCTGGATGGAAATGCCTCTTATTTTCTGCTTTCCCATTTTTCTATCGAAACCATTCTTTTACAACATTTTTAATTTTAACTCATCAATTTATTATTATTTAAGCAGTTACAGTTATTACTTACATTTTTTTTTCATCGAATGTTTATGTGATGATGATGATAAACCACAATAGAACCAAAAAATCAGTCGGAGTCAGGTTCGGGGAATCCACAGAAAAATACAGAAATACAACAAGGCGACTGGACCTACTCGACCAATGCACTAATTTTTGAATTATTTAAATTTTCAAGTCAATTCTAAAAACCAACAATTATATTTTTTTAGTTTTGTGCCAACTCTGGATGGAGATGCTTTTTCTGCTTTCCCTTTTTTCAATCGAAACTTTTCTTTTACAACATTATTTATGTAAAAACTCATGACTTGCAGTTACAGATGTTACTATTTTTTTATCACTTAATGATGATAAACCACAATACTAATAATAATAATTGCTTTTCTGTAAAGGAGATCGCCCATTTTCTAAGAGCACAACATCTCACTCTAAATATTTTTGTGCCCTAATAATTTTAATTGATTTTGGTAGCTGATAGATTCCTTAATTAAAATCAGTAATTAGTTTTTGATATCTTACCCAAGTATAATTTATATTACAAGTTTTCTATAACCTTTTTAGGTTATGTTTTTTTGTAAACGTCTTGTTTTGGGAATAAAATGTAAGTAACAAGTTCAGGGGAGGAGTTCGATGACACAGCTGGTTAGCGCCGCGGGGCATACTGGTTTGCAAGGGTTGGTTACAGGATGGGTGACCCAAAAATACTTTTTTTCTCCTCCTCTGTGCTTTAGAATCAGAAGGCACGTTAAACCGTTGGTCCTAGCTTAACTTGGTAAATTGTCACAACAGAAATAACAGAATACTACGTGTCCAGTTCACTCTCACATAACACAAATGACCAAAAAACTAAGCTCAACTCAGAAATTGCACAGAAAACAATCGATCATGTCAAATCATTACGTACGATGACAATTACATACACCGCCGTCTCTTGACAAGATAGACAGTAGTGTTTTTTTAAAAGCTTTTAAAAGAGCTTCTTAAAAAAATCAAAACATCCTTCTTCTTCTTAATGAATGGCTTGCTCTGTGGTCTAAGCACAATTCCGCCACAACCTTAAAACGTTTCCTTCTGTCACCGTCAATGTGACTGTAATGATGGTATTATATTAAAATCGATTATTTGGGTTTGATTTTTTTTTATTTTTCTTAAGAAGTTAGCGCGAGGAAAGCATTCAAATACAATCATATGAATCAAAAATGTAATTCAACATGACTATGAAACTATTTTCACATACTCAACTATCAACAAAAGAATCGGATTCGGTATACTCAGAAATCGATTCTTATTTTAGATCTGTACTTTTATTCTGTGGCAACATTTTCAATAAAGACAAGATGGATGGACCGTTGAAAGTTTTAAATGCTTTAACTACTAATAAAAACTGTCTTCAGTCCCAGGCTTAGACTAATAGTTTTGTAAACATTTTTGGGAATAAAAAAACGCTAATATTTTTATGGTTTTTGTTTTGTTAAGGCACAAAAGCCCAAAAGGCGAGATGTTTTATGGGCGTTTTCCTTTTTAGAAGCTGTTTCTATGTGACGTGTACGATTTGGGGGGGGGGGAGGGTCATGTCCCCTGTGACCCCCCCTCGGACCGCGCCTGCAGAAATACAACAAGACAACTAACTGGACCCTCTCGACCAATGCACAGCTTTTTCGAATTATTTAGATTTTCAAGTCAATTCTAATAAAAAACAATTATATTTTTTTAGTTTTGTGCCAACGCAGAATGGAGATGCATTTTCTGCTTTCCCTTTTTTCAATCGAAACATTTCTTTTACAACGTTATTTATGTAAGAACTCAAACTCATCGTTCGTCGTCACTTACAATGTTTATGTGATGAATGATAAACCACAAGAGAACCAAAAAATCCACAGAAAAATACAGACATACAACAAGGCGACTGGACCCACTAGACCAATGCACAGATTTTAAGAGTTAATTAGATTTTCAAGTCAATTAAAAAAAAACAATTACTTATATTTTTTTAGTTTTGTGCCAACGCTAGATGGAAATGCCTTTTATTCTGCTTTCCCGTTTTTCTATCAAAACTATTCTTTTACAACGTTATTTACGTGAAAACTCATGAAACTATCTTGCAGTTTACAGTTGTCACTATTTTTTGTCATCGAATGTTTATGTGGTGTTAAATGATAAACCACAAGAGAACCAAAAATCCACAGAAAAAATACAGAAATACAACAAGGCGACAGGACCCACTTGACCAATGCACAGTTTTTTCGAATTATTTAGATTTTCAAGTCAATTCTAAAAAAAAAATTGTGCCAACGCTGGATGGAAACGCCTTTTATTTTCTTTCGCTTTTTTCTATAGAAACCTTTCTTTTACAACGTTATTTATGTGAAAACTCATGAATTTATCTTGCAGTTACAGTTGTTATTAGATTTTTCATTTTTCTGTCATCGAATGTTTGATGATAAACCACAAGAGAACCAAAAAATCCACAGAAAATACAGAAATACAACAAGTTGACTGTACCCACTCGACCAATGCACAGCTTTTTCGAATTATTTAGATTTTCAAGTCAATTCTAATAAAAAACAATTATATTTTTTTAGTTTTGTGCCAACGCTGAATGGAGATGCATTTTCTGTTTTCCCTTTTTTCAATCGAAACCTTTCTTTTACAACGTTATTTATGTAAGAACTCAAACTCATGAATTTATCTTGCAGTCGTCGAATGTATGTGTGATAAATGATAAACCACAAGAGAACCAAAAAATCCACAGAAAAATACAGAAATACAACAAGGCGACTGGAGTTAACTGGACCCAATGCACAGATTTTTGATTTTTCGAATTATATCGATTTTCAAGTCAATTCTAAAAGCTGGATGGAGGCTTCTTATTTTCAGATTTTCCTTTTTTTTCTATCGAAACCTTTATTTTACAACGTTATTTATGTAAAAACTCATGAATTTATCTTGTAGTTAAGTTACTGTTGTTACTATTTTTTTTGTCAGCGAATGTTCATGTGATGATTATGTTAAACCACATAAGAGAACCAAAAAATCCACAGAAAAATACAGAAATACAAAATGGCGACTGGACCTACTCGACCATTGCACAGATTTTTTGAATTATTTAGATTTTCAAGTCAATTCTAAAAAAGTTGTGCCAACGCTGGCTGGAAATGCCTTTTCTTTTCTGCTTTCCCTTTTTACTATCGAAACCATTTTTTTACAACGTTATTTATGTAAAAACTCATTAATTTATCTTGCAGTTACATTAGTTACTATTTTTTTTTGTTATCTGATGTTTTAAGTGATGATGATGATAAACCACAAGAGAACCAAAAAATCCACAGACAAATAGAGAAATACAACTGGACCCACTCCACTAATGCACAGATTTTTAGAATTATTTAAATTTTCAAGTCAATTCTTTTTACTGAGCCACTTTTAATTATGTTTGTTGGACAAATTGAATACAACCACGAATGACCCAAATACCAGAGCATGTGACAGACAGATCAACAAAACTATAGAACACTTTTAGCTGGTGAATACATTTATATTAACACCTAAGAAACGAACCTCCGACCAAACGAACAACTGCAAGAACACTGAGCTCATGCATTACATTACATTACATTTGTACATGAGCTGAGCTGAGTGAAGCTTCGAATGACGTATGAAGAACATTCTCGAAATCAAAACAATGGCTTCTGTCGTAATTTGAAACAAACATAATTTAAAACAAACACCAGTAGGACATTATGATAACATTCCATCAGCTATAGGTACAAGGAATTTTATGACATCAATTTTTATTGCCAAGTCTCTTTAGAATGTTATGAATATTATTTTTCCTTTTTTTATATTGTCTAAATTGTTTAATGTAAAAAATATCAATTAACACGATTGCTGCGTATGGGGTCGGAAGCACCCGACCCGATGCAATCATGTACACGATAAAATCGAGATAAAACGTAATTGTGCCGGATGTTATGAACAACTACAATCTACATAAAACCTTAAGTAACGAACAAGCGACTAAAAAAGTGAAAAATGTTAAGACTTATTGTGAAGAGTGTAGAAAAATTTTTGCTTGCAGTGTCATAATAATTTTCACGTGTCTAAAACCCAGTAAACTTAATTACTGATTATTTATAATGCTTGTTTCTTATTTAATTGCTCACATCCAGAATCTTTTATCGATTGCCAACTTTTGAGTTGTCACCAGCACAACACAAAAGTTGACAACTTTTTTGGAAGATAAGCACCTTAAAGCTATGAAATGGATAAATATTTATCTAAGCATTGAAAAGTCAGCCCTTAGCTGGATGAAAATTAATGCATACAATCACCAATGACTGACCCAAATACCAGAGTATGTATGGTAATGATATGACACATCGACAACACTTATAGCGAACTGTGAAACTTTGTAAATAAATAAATTACTGAAAATGAACCAACAAAATGACTAGATTGACTCAAAAATTGAATTCCGACAAACTTTTATGCGACAAGATTAAACTCAGACGATTTGGAACTTCGATGTTACTCAACTCCGACAATACACTATGCCGATATGGCTTAATTTCGATACTACGGTACTCCGACAAAATATTTCTTCGACATGACTTAACTAGGAAACGACGCGTGTTCGGCAATATTCTACTCCGACAGTTATTCTACTCCGACATGAGTAAACTTCGACTTACGCTACTCATACATGCTTTGTATCGACACTGTGTTAAATCGACACTACACAATTTAGACACGAATATTAATTGAAAAATATTTTTAACCGACTTCAAATAAAGGAGGAGGTTCTCAGTTCGTCGGAATTTTTGTTTTTTTATGAATGTTACTTGATTACTCGAAGAACCGATTTGAAAAATATTTTTTTGTTTGAAAGTATATTATACAAGGTTATTTTTAGACCATCAAACTGAACAACTTTCATTATGGAACCAACCTCGAAAACACGAAAAAAATATCAGCTTTTCCGTACAAAAGTACAATCCTACTCCATCGAAATGTATGAAACAGTTGTTTTTTTTACGCGATTTCAAGGTTGGTCCTATAATGAAAGTTGTTCAGTTTGATGGTCTGATCAACGCAACCGAACCCCACGAGAGGTTTTGTCTTAACTAAAAATAACCTTGTTTACTCTAAGTAGGTCCCATTGTCATGAGGTCAGAATCTGATGATGGAATCTTAGAGAAATCAAGGGAACTCTACAAATAATATTTGAAACGAAGGACAGACAAATTTTAGTAATATTTTTTACTTTTGGAGTTTATATTATTTCCAAATATACCTTTTCGAATGTAAAAAAACCGGCCAAGTGCGAGTCGGACTCGCGCACGAAGGGTTCCGTACCAAAAAACGGCAAAAAAAAATACGTTTGTTGTATGGGAGTCCCTCTCAAATATTAATTTTATTCTGTTTTTAGTATTTTTTGTTATAGCGGCTATAAAAATACATCATCTGTGAAAATTTCAACTGTCTTCCTGTTAACGTTATTAATATCGAGCAAAAAACGTCAAAAAAATCACGTTTGTTGTATGGGAGCCCCCCTTAAATATTAATATTATTCTGTTTTTAGTATTTGTTGTTATAGCGGCAACAGAAATACATCATCTGTGAAAATTTCAACTTTCTCGCTATCACGGTTCATGAGATACAGCCTGGTGACAGACAGACAGACAGACAGACGGACAGCGGAGTCTTAGTAATAGGGTCCCGTTTTTACCCTTTGGGTACGGAACCCTAAAAAGACTTAATAGACATAAAAATATCGATTGGACACTTAAGCTGAATAGAATAGAATCATTTATTTGCGAATACTGAGTATACAAGTTGTTACATAAGTACAAAAATAATACTATTTTGTCAGTTCTACAGTATTTGCCTTATTAATGTAGGCATGCAAATATTTTGGAAAAAAAAGAACAGAAAAAAAGGCTGATTATAGATAATTTAAAGTAGTCACATTGATTAAAATTGATAAATTGAGTTCAGTCATAATAATTACAGTAGAATGTCAATAATAATAATAATATAAAATGTCAATCGTTAAATTAATGACTGAGAAAACAACATACCAAAAAAACTCACAAAATAAACAGAAACAACAGTAAGTAAATGCAAAATTCAAAAGAAGCTTCTTGTGATCGGCGACAAGCCAATCAGCTGTCATCTGTCAAACTTAAAACAGCAAGCAACTTAAGTGTTGTAATAAATCGATAATAATATTCTTATATCTATTAAGTCTCATTTTACATTCGAAAAGGTATATTTTGAAATAATATAAACTCCAAAAGTAAAAAATATTACTAAAATTTGTCTGTCCTTCGTTTCAAATATTATTTGTAGAGTTCCCTTGATTTCTCTAAGATTCCATCATCAGATTCTGACCTCATGACAATGGGACCTACTTAGAGTAAACAAGGTTATTTTTAGTTAATACAAAACCTCTCGTGGGGTTCGGTTGCGTTGATCAGACCATCAAACTGAACAACTTTCATTATAGGACCAACCTTGAAATCGCGTAAAAAAAAAACAACTGTTTCATACATTTCGATGGAGTAGGATTGTACTTTTATACGGAAAAGCTGATATTTTTTCATGTTTTCGAGGTTGGTTCCATAATGAAAGTTGTTCAGTTTGATGGTCTAAAAATAACCTTGTATAATATACTTTCAAACAAAAAAATATTTTTCAAATCGGTTCTTCGAGTAATCAAGTAACATTCATAAAAAAACAAAAATTCCGACGAACTGAGAACCTCCTCCTTTATTTGAAGTCGGTTAAAAATATCTTTCAATTAATATTCGTGTCTAAATTGTGTAGTGTCGATTTAACACAGTGTCGATACAAAGCATGTATGAGTAGCGTAAGTCGAAGTTTACTCATGTCGGAGTAGAATAACTGTCGGAGTAGAATATTGCCGAACACGCGTCGTTTCCTAGTTAAGTCATGTCGAAGAAATATTTTGTCGGAGTACCGTAGTATCGAAATTAAGCCATATCGGCATAGTGTATTGTCGGAGTTGAGTAACATCGAAGTTCCAAATCGTCTGAGTTTAATCTTGTCGCATAAAAGTTTGTCGGAATTCAATTTTTGAGTCGACTAGATTTTCAGGTCAATCCTTTTTATTGAGCTAGTTTTATTTTTAATTTGTTCTTTATTAACTAATCTATTGATTTTGATGGACAAAATTAATACAACCAAAACAAATAGGTACCCGAATATGAATATGTGACACTGACACACCAGCAAAACGCTACACTTTTTTGGCTTTCTGCAGAATCAAACATAAAAACTTGGAAACAACCTGCTACCTATAGAACCATAACCAATGATATTAAAACCAAATTATATTAAACAATTAAAAAAGCGCGGGAAACTTCGAGAAAGGCGGTCGTGTTTCTTTTTGGCTTTAAAATTTAATTAATTAATTTGGATAGTGGTTTGTAAATAATAGTTTAAAGTTTGTTATTTAAGTGTATTTATTATATATATCTATTAGTTTCTGTGAATAGTACGAGATTAGGTAAGTTTTTCATATTGTTTCTATGAACGAGCCCGAAGACCCTGGGGGGTCTGCCCCCCAGGCGTCTCATTTTATTACGATTAGCAATGCTTCAGGAATGGATACTGAGGGATCTTTATTCGATACCGATTGCTCGGAATCTAATAAAAATCCCCCCAAACGAAAAAGATCATCGGCACGCAAATTATGCAAACATTGCAATAAAAAGAAGAAGAAAAGCCAGCATAAGTTTTCTGAACCAAATCCTTTAACAGAATTTGATTGCCACTGTAATTTTTCAACTCCTAATGAACAATGTTTAACAAATGAAATGACCTGTACTGCAACACCTGAAATTCAACCTTCCCAACCAGTGCCAACATTGCCAACACAGAACACAATGCCAAGTACTTTGGAAACTCCTGACACTAACACTCGTACACCCGTGGCTAGGCTACTTTACCAAACTTCTGATGCATCTCCTTATGTTGTACATATTCAACGTGAGCAAGTGTCTCCCGATGAAAACACAGTTTTGCACCCAGTGGCTTTAGGACGATTTTTAAAGAAACATACTTTCAATAACATTATAAATGGTAGTTTAAAGAAAATTGGAAGAAATAAAGCTTCTATTTCATTTTCTCATTTTCAAGATGCCAATAACTTTATAATCAGCGATATTTTAAAAACAAACAAATATAGAGCTTTCATCCCAACCCATAACATTACTCGGATGGGTGTGGTACGAGGTGTCCCTGCAGACTGGTCTGAAGAGGATATAATGAACAACATTTCAGTTCCCATAGGTTGCGGAAATATTATTAAAATTAGAAGATTGAAAAAAAAAATTACTCATAATGGGAAAACTGATTTTACTCCTATAGAAACTTTAGTTTTAACTTTTGACGGGCAAGTCCTCCCTAAAAGAATATATTTGTGTTACAATTCCCTTCCAGTCGATTTGTATATTTTTCCAACTATCCAGTGCTATAAATGTTGTCGTTACGGTCACATTAAAACTCAATGCAGATCAGTTACACGATGTTTTAAATGTGGATCAGGACACTCTGGTGAGAGCTGTTCTGTGGATGAAGACGAAATAAGATGCTGTCTATGTACTGGTGCACATACTGCCATAAGTAAAATATGCCCTGAATTTTCTAGACAAAAAAGCATAAAAGAAAGTATGGCCAAGAGCTGTATCTCCTATGCAGAGGCATTAAAACTCCACCCCCCAGTTTATAGACCATATGCAGATGTTTTAGCCTCTTCACCTGCTCTACCTAGTTCATCTTCAAACCTAGCACACCCTTCAAATAATAACCTTTTAAACCCTTCATATGAAACAGCAAATAAAACAACTTCTTATAAAAAAACCATATTTATTAAGCCAAAAACTCCCCATATTACAAATAAAGGCTATGACAAAACCGCTCATAATGCCTTAATAAATGAGTATAGAATTCCATCATCCTCTAATGGGACTGCTCTAAATAATAGTGACAATCTCTCCAACTTACCAATTAAAGATTTGATAATCGCACTTATAAAAACTTTATCCAACAGCAATCTTATTGCTTCACCGCCCAACGCTGCACCTTCTGATACTAATTTTATAAATCTTAATCACTTTAATGAACTCTGTAATTCAATGGAATTGCAGAAGCATCAACAGTAAAAAGTCTGATCTAATCCATTTAATCAATAAGTATAATCCCTTTGCCGTCTCGCTTCAAGAAACTTGGCTTCAACCAGGTTTCAACTTTAAACTTTCTGGCTTCTCATGCATACGAGAAGACAGGCTTGACCCCACAGTAGGCTGTGGTGTAGCCTTATTAGTTAAGCAATCTGTATTTTTCCAACACATTCCCATCTCTCAACACCGCAGTGATTACTCTATCATTGCTGTTAATGTAAATAATATTTGTTTTGTTTCTGTATATATACCTTACCCCTCTTCAATCATCTATGATGAAATTGAAAATATTATAAAATCTCTACCAAAACCTCTTTTGGTAATGGGTGATTTCAATGCCCAACACTATTCTTGGGGTAGCTCTAAATCAAATCATTATGGCAGTAGAATTCTAGAAATGTTGCATAATAACAATTTATGTTTACTTAATACAGGGAAGATCACACGTAGGACCAAGCCAGAGGAGGGTAGGAGTGTTCCTGACTTATCTATTGTCTCCCCTTGCCTTGCTACTTCATTAACATGGACAACAAATAATTCCACATACGGAAGTGACCATTATCCGATTGTGATTACCTTCATAAATAACTGTATAAATCAGCCACATAATCATCCTCCCCGTCTGAAACATAAATTAGATAAGGATAAATGGAGTGCTTTTAAAATACAAGTTGAACAAGATATAGATTCCCTCCCACTCATTGATAAAAATAATCTCTCATCTTGCGCAACGGCTCTATCTTCTCTTCTAATTAACACAGCAAATAAAGTATTTCCTACCAAAACTGGTCATCGCAGCAATATTCCATCTCCACCGTGGTGGGATCAGGAATGTACTGCTGTTATTGAAAAAAGGAAAGAGGCTGAAATAAATTATAATCTTTGCTCAACATCCGAAAACTTTAGCATATTGTCTGATTTGATTAATAGTACAAGAAAACTTTTCAAACAAAAGAAATGGGAAGGCTGGAAGAAATTCTGCACCTCAATTTCTCCTAATACTTCTCCATCGGTCGTTTGGTCTAATATTCGCCGTTTTCGTTCAGCATTTAAAGAGTCCACACCAAGAAATGTTCCTGAACATTTAACTGAACAGTTTCTAGATAGATTAGCTCCCCCATATGTTGCTAATGATAGTTCACTACTGCAGGTTCCTTTCACTTCTACTTCTAATGCTGAAATGACAGGACTCAGTGCTCCTTTTTCATTAGCTGAACTTAAAGGTGTTTTGTCCTATGTCAAGGACTCTGCTCCAGGTTGTGATAGTATACCGTATTCCTTCCTCAGTCACTTGAGTGATAATAGTCTAATGTACCTTTTAAAACTTATCAATACTGTAATGATAACCGGCGATATTCCTTCTACATGGAAACTACAAGAGATCATACCGATTCTTAAACCAACTAAACCGGCTAACAATGCTTCCTCTTATCGGCCAATTGCTTTATCTTCAGTTTTGGCAAAAATTGCAGAACATCTGATTAAAATCAGATTAGAGTGGTTCGTTGAAAGTAGAGGATTGTTGAGTGACAGCCAGTTTGGATTTAGAAAAAATAAAAGTACGATGGACAGCATCGGAATTATAACAACTGATATCCGAATAGCTTTTTCTTTAAATGAATCTCTCTTGGCAGCCTTCCTTGATATCACGTCCGCCTATGATCATGTAATTTTAAGTATTCTCCAGAACAAACTTATTAAATTACAGGTCCCTCCAATAATAATTAATTTCATTATTAACATTTTGTCTGAACGAACGATCAGTTTAAATCCAGGTACTGAAAACATGAAGTCACGTTTAGTATGGAACGGGCTCCTACAAGGTTCCGTGCTAAGCCCACTCTTGTACAATATTTATACTCATGACCTAGAAATTTCCCTTCCCGATAACATTAGCATACTACAGTATGCTGATGATTTGCTCATTTATTGTACAAACAAATCGATTGAAAACTTGTGTAACTCACTTACTCACGCTTTAAATTGTCTCAAAACTTGGCTTGAAAACAATGGTCTAAATCTTTCAATAGCAAAAAGTAATATAGTTCTTTTCTCAAGAATGCGATGCCCTCCACCTATTTCCGTATACTACGATAATGTAATGTTACCAACCGAAAATGAAGTCAAATTTTTAGGAATCATCTTGGATAGTAAACTAACTGCCCTAGCTCATTGTTACTATGTAGTTGCCAAATGTGAGAGAATCTTAAATATTTTAAGATGTTTGTCTGGAGTTTGGTGGGGTTCTCATCCCTCCTCATTGAAACAACTCTATAATTCCTTAGTCAGAAGTATTTTAGATTATGGGACATATTTTCTTGAACCTTGTAGCGCCCTTGGAATACACAAACTGGATATTATACAGTCAAAAGCTCTCCGCATTGTTACTGGGGCCATGAAATCGAGTCCCACGAATGCTTTACAAGTTGAGTCATCTGATCCTCCTTTAAGACTACGACGCCAATACTTATGTGACAGATATTTATTTCGAGCTTTACAGTTATACAATCACCCTCTCTTCATTAAATTAAGTAGACTTTTAGAACTTGTGGAATCCTCTACATACTGGTCTCATAAACAAGTACCATGTCTTATTGTTAGTTTTAGTAAGTTTTGCTCTTTTCAAGCTCCAACGCATAGATCATCATATCTTCCAATTTTCTCACAAAATTACGAATCACTAATTCTATTTCCTAATATTATCTTCAATTTAGATTTTCATAAAAATTATTGCAATCTAAAGTATAATTTTAATTATCTCTTAGCTGATGAATGGCATGACTATCATCATATCTATTGTGATGCTTCAAAGCTAGATTGTAATAGCCACGTCGGCGTTGGAGTTTTTCATAAACAGTACCAAATTGTTCAAAAAGTAAAACTCCCACCCGAATCTTCAGTATTTACTGGTGAATGTTACGGTCTTTTTAAATCATTAGAGTACGTTTTACTTTTTAAATTAAAAAAAGTTATTATTTTCTCTGACTCTAAGAGCGCTCTTGAAGCTTTACAAAAATTCCCCTTTAAAAGTAATCTAAGCCATCAAATCATTATAGACTGCCGCTGTTTACTTCAAAAATGTTCATTGGAAGGTTATGATATATCGTTTGTATGGGTGCCTAGTCATAGCAATGTTGCAGGTAATGATAAGGCTGACCAACTAGCGAAAGAAGCAATAAATTCTGGAGACTTGTTCCCTTATAAAAATTATTGCTATGATCTATGTGCCCAAGCAGGCGTTTCACTCAGAGAATCATGGGAATCCCAATGGCAGATTAGCAGCCAATTTAAAGGTAGCTTTTATAAACTCATTCAACCGAATATTCCTAATAAGCCATGGTTTAGCAGAATGAAGCTTGGTAAGGTTTCATCCACAATCATCATAAGAATGAGATTGGGTCATACGTGCACTCCTGCCCATCTGGCAAGATTGCGAATTGTGCAGGATTCTTCTTGCGTGTGTGGCACTGGTGTAGGAGAAGTTAACCATATTTTCTTCTCGTGCCCTCTTCATGATCACACTTCCTTTTATGAATCCCTTATATCCCTCAGAATCCCTCTTCCTACCAGTATTGTAAGTCTTTTATTTACCAATGATATTAATGTATATAAATGTATATCCGATTTTATAACTTCCAACAATATAAGAATTTAATTTTCATTTCCATATTATATTTATTTATTATGTATCCTCTCCACTATCCAAATTTCCAAATTCCGTTTTGTAATCCTTTTGTTTTATAATGTTTCCCTACCTTTTGATGTGGCTAATACCCAAACCGCGTGGAGCCAAAAAAAAAAAAAAAAAAAAAAAAATATTAAACAAATGACGCCAACCAGCAGACCATTTTCGAAATCAACCAAGACAATGGGTGCTTTGATACAAACACCGGATGGAAATATGATAGCGTTTACGTGTCATCACATCAGCAATGCACGAAAGGAATTTCATCACATCGACGTTAATGTGAAAACTCTTGAAAGTTTGAAACCACTTCGCACTTGTTTTTAAATTATTTGATAGCGAATGTAACTTAAACATTAACATGATGAAGTGGTGATAGAACACAAGAAAACCAAAAATCCACAGAAAAATACAGAAACAACACAACAGAAACTGCACCAGCACTTGACCAAGTCCAAACAAAGAATAAAATAACAAAACAATATTTCAATAAAATAAAATAAATCACAATAAAATGAAAAAGTGACAGCTTGATATGTCATCCAGTCTGTCATTGTTTGCATTCCTGTAGACGAATCGCCGAGTCATCGATTGCTTTTAGTTGACGTGATCCGCAACTAAAAATGTCTTGAAACAAGAAAATTCTAATAGGTACCTACATAATCTAATATATTATTTATTGAATTATTATTTTCAATAAGATAGGGTCTAGGTATATAAAAATTGTACAATTGTTTTTGTGGTTAAAATCATGGCCGCTAGGCGCATTACCAATTGACGGGGATAGTACCATGGGCAACAGCATCGCTTAACCACTGCTAAGGTTAAAATCGCTTGCACGCCGCGCCCGCTGTCACATACGTTTAGTTCGTGCAGGGGCGATACGCGCGCACACTGTTGCAAACTGGTTAAGCGACGCTGTTGCCCATAGTACATATCATGACTACAAAATGTATAAAATATGACCAAAGGTTTAGGAAATGAAATGAAATGAAATGAAATGAAATGAAATGAAATGAAATGAAATGAAATGAAATGAAATGAAATGAAATGAAAAATCTTTATTCAAATAAGCTCACATAATGAGCGTTTTAAAATCGTCAAATAATTTTTTTTTTGTTTTTAAAATAGGATGGTGATGTTTTTAAAATATTATGCACGCTTAGTTACAAGGATTTTTTTAAAGATATTTGAAGCTATTTCTAAAAAATCTGAAAAAATAAATATAAAAAATGCATTTAAGGATTGAATTTTTTATAAATACCTGTATTTTATGAATTTTTTTTTTCATTATCAACACTCAGATTCTTTTCTATCCCAAAATAATAAAAAATTCGGAATCGAATGAGTGGTTATCTTATTTTATTTTAAATTATTATCTTATTTCTTATCTTCTTCTTCTTATCTTATCTTATTTTAAATTTTTGTGTCTGAAAACGTACTTTTGGTAAAAAAATATTTAATTTCAATTAACTCAAAAACTATTTATTTTTTGTGAAAAAGTTATATGACAAAAAATATTTGTTTTGACCTCATCTATAACCCCTTAACAGGAATACGTCATATTTCCAGTGACCCTGTATACTAAACACTGCGCGACCAAGCTAAATTGCACCTCAACACTTAAAGCGCCTACTCACGATTCAACTCAACCACAATCTGCTGATACAATTTGTTGAAGTCGCGGTTGGCTGTACTCTATTCACGTTGCGTTGGGCCCTCAACTCAACTACTGATGATTCAATCTGTCATCTCTCAGCAGATTGGGTCAGGAAGTTGGAAAGGAAATTGAAACGTAAGTAGCCGCCTTTACGCGTCAGCGTATGTTATTGATCTTCTCGATGCAACGGTCTCAAATGGCAGGGTTACCTACAGCGGCGAATCATAATAAAAGTATTATTTAGCAAGGCGATGCCCAAGTTACGACGTAGTCTGTTAGTGCAAACAAAAATTTCACCTCTGCTGTTTTAGGCTGTTCCTAAGCTAAGAAATATCTTTACTAGGAAACGCTTAACTTGAGTTTAGTTAGTGCAAATGGCTGTAACTCTATTAGTTAAGTCTAAAGGCAAAGGATGAAACGTAATTACTTGTTTAACTTAGGTTTGCTGACTATATTATGATTTGTTGCGTTGTGCGTTGGTTGTCCGCTGGCGTGTTCTGAAGAACTTTTCACTGACAAAATCTACCTAGTTGAAGTAGCGCCATTTATTTATCGGCATAAAATCATACTTTTTTTGTCAGCTGTCAGAAAATCGCACTTTAAAATGTATTCTGTGGTCACCAATGACTTAACGATTAGTCTGCTGGAATTTTACTGTCCTGTCATGTCAATTGTCATGTTTATCGCCTTCGATTTCGATTCGTTTGTTTTCCGTGGTTTTATATTAAAAATTAATAATTCATTCACTTGCTTTGCTTGATTTAATCAATAATTATAATAATGAACTCAAATAAAAAAGGCCCAGTGATTGATGGTGGTACATGTAGGTGTTGTGGTGTAACGAAAAAGTGTCGGCTGTTAAACATTGAATATGAGTTTTGTGGCCAAAAAGAAATCTACTTCGAAATGTTCGTCGACTGTTTCGGTTTGGTGGTAAGTTCTCAAATAATGTTTAATTAACGTCTGTGCCTTATGATCACTGTTGCACGAAATATGAACCTGAGTAGAACAGTAGAAGTACAAACAACCAAATATCCAAACCCACAAACTTTCACATTTACAATATTAGTAGGATTACCAATTAGAATTTTCTTGTTTCATGACATTTTTGGCTGCAGATCACGTCAACGTGGATGTTAATATGACAAGGTTCCAGCGCATTACCAATTGACGGGGATAACAATACGGTACAATATTGTATAATATCCCTGAATCGGATCGCGTAAACTATCGATGCAATACCTATACGTTTTAAAAATATCGCTAGCCAGCGCTGACCGGCGCGTGTCAGCGCTTATCAGCGCTTGTTCATACAAATGCCTACGCTGGTTACCTGCGCGAACCTGCGGCAGTAAGCGGCAGTCTGCAAAAAGCGCCAACCTGCTTTCAGTATACGGCCTTAGGAAACAAATATCAATGATATGAAGTTCAAGTAAATGTTGACATTTGAAGCCCATTTTTATAGATATTTGTCGCTGGCCGCTTTCCGTTTTGCTAAATATGTAATAACAAGACGACCAAATTACAATAAAACTCCTCTTTTTACTTGTTATTCTGTTCTGTGCCTGCAGCCTTAAAAATCTGTGACCCCATACTATACATATACAATCTTATTTGCCTCGGGTGTCTGGCCACATTAGACAACAGACTAAATGACCAAATGTATGAATGAATAACTACTATGCGTGGATATTTGAGTAAATCCTTAGGCTGCCTTTAACCAGCTGGCTGATTATCTAATTAGAAACCACCTAGAGACCGGTCTCATTTGACAAATGAATGTGATACATCACTACTTCTTTTCGGGTAAAAAAAAAATACCAAAGAAAAGTAGCAATGCACATTCATCTGTGAACTGAAACCGGTCGCTAGGTGGTTTTTAATTAGATAATCAGCCTGCGGGATAAAAAGTATTTTGTTTTAATTTAATTAAAATCAGATCCGCTGTTTTTACGTGATTAGGTGGGTCCCCACCAAGTGTGCTGCTTCCCCTTTTCCTCTCCCCCTCCTCACTTATCCCTCTCCCTCCCTCTCACTCTTCCCCTACCCCTCCCTTCTCTTCCCCTTATTCTTCGCCTCGCCTCCCTTACACTAAAAAAATTTGCTGTTTTCAGGGTTTATAGTAATTTTGCGTGGTTGTATGCATGGTGCCATTACTATTTTTGTAACATATTGTATATCATAGGTGCTCATACGCGGGTAATCATGTCATGCCAATCAGGGTTGACATGAAAAAAATAATCTTAATTTTAGATAATGGAAGACATATACAAATGTATGTCAAAATTAACTTTGTGTTAAAATTACTGCATTATACTGATGGTTTTTTTCTAAATAAAACTGCCTAATCCTTAATCCGGCCTTATATCTTCCACCAGGCATGTTAACTATTTTATTGATCTTGTGTTTCAGATAGAAAAAATTTTTTTTCGGTTTTTTGCAGAAATTCTGTGATTATTTATTTTTCGCAAAAAAAAAACGATTTTTTCCAACCCTGCACCCAATGTAGTTTTATTCACGCATTTTTTTCTTGTTAAATATTTGGTTGGTTAAACGTTCAAAATGTCGATCTCTTAAGGCCTACTCAAATCTGAACGGTATTTGCTTCCGCTACCGCCATTGGTAGCGGTAATACCCGAGCGATATCCCGCGCGGTAATTTGTATGACATTTTCGCAGCTCTCGCGAAACCGGAACCGCATACCGAATGGCGGTAAAATTCCGCTTTGGTTTAAACAGCACGTTATCCGCATACCCATTAGGATATCGATACCGCCACCGGTAGAGGATACAACTGAGATTTGAATAGACCTTTTAAATTTTTGCTAGGTCAATCTCCTTAAGAAAAAGTATGGACACCCCTGTTGCATTATTTATCATGTAGTGATGTGTTTCTTCCCCCCAGCTGTCACATTTGGAGGGTGACGAAAAGGAGCGGCTGATATGCGCCACCTGCGTGACGCGGCTGCGCGACGCGTGCGCGTTCCGCAAGCAGGTGCTGCTCTGCGAGGAGAAGCTGCTGCAGCTGCAAATGCAGGTCGATGGTGAGGATTGTTACTACCATCTCTTATCGTATAATTGGTGGCCACCGTCACATTTGGAGGGTGACGAAAAGGAGCGGCTGATATGCGCCACCTGCGTGACGCGTGCGCGTTCCGCAAGCAGGTGCTGCTCTGCGAGGATAAGCTGCTGCAGCTGCAGGTCAATGGTGAGGCTTGTTACTGCCATGTTAATATTCAGTGATCAGATTTTTTTTAATAAACAACACCCTACCGGCTAACTTTTCGAACTTCTGCCGGGCTTCAACTTAATACAAAGGAATTTCGTATTGTACTATTTGCCGAAGTCATTTGGAAGATTTGATGTTCGTGTGACAACCAAAAAGCCATACGAAAGCATTTTCGCCCAAGTTGAAACCACCTGAAATGTAGACGCTTCGTTCGTGTTCCACGCTCGCTTCAATAATCTCATGTAATAAAGAGCATACAAACTATTAGACGAGCTCGGTGACGCAGTGGTTTAGTGCCTGGCCCTGTGATTACGGAGGTTAAGCAACTTTCGCAAGGGTCGGTCACGGGATGGGTGACCAAACATTTATTATATTAAGCTCTTCCGTGCTTCGGAATTCGGAAGGCACGTTCAGCCGTTAGTTCCAGCTCCATTTGCAGTCGTTGACATTGACACCCACCATTCCCCATTAGGCCCGCGTAGTGGGTTGTGGCTGATCCTCCTTATCCACCCCACCCATAAGAAAGGCCTGTGCCCCAGCAGTGGGAACAAATGCAGCCGGGACCAACCGCTTAACGTGCCTTCCGAGGAAGGAGCTCAAGATAATAAATTTTTGGTCACCCATCCTATAGCCGACCCTTGCGAAAGTTGCTTAACCTCCGCAATCGAATGACCAGGCGCTAAACCACTGCGCCACCGAGCTCCTCAACAGCTACTCACAAAGCATTTTTATTGATTGTTCTGCATTAAAGTAAAAGTCATTTTTTTTTACAGATGAAAGTAACAAACAATCAAGCAAATTTCTTGTAAAAGTAGAAATAGACGATACTACAGATATTAATACTGATGATGGGCCGACTGACTGTGGTCAGTCAGAGCCAGAGGAAGAAAGCAGTAAGTTAATATTTTGTAATTATAAGTATTAAATACAATATTAGGTACGACTTTCCATTAGTTGACGTGGAATTTAAGGGTGGGAGGGGTGGTAGGGGGGAGGGGGGGTCCTCCTTAACCCCCCCTTAAAATTTGGGAGTGCGGAAATGTATACTTTTTTTTAAATGAATTTTTAATCTCGCACTAAAAAGTAATGATAACAGCCAAATTACTGTTATTTTTCGGCAATTAAAGGAGGGGAGGGGGAGGGGAAGGGAAACAAGTTGAAACAACAACCTCCTCCAATCCCCATCTGCCGGCGATGCGTAGTTTTCGAGAAATATTTTTTTGTGTAAACATAACCTCAAAACAAAAAATATGGGAATTAAGCAGGGGAGGCTAAAAAGAGGTGGGGAGAGGGGAGGAGACATACGTACAAGATTTTGCACGTAAACAAAGTCGTTTCTGGCGCTTCGCCGGCCGCTGCCGCGGCACGCTCGCTTCGCTCGCTCGGCTTGCGCGCTGGGTTCATGTGCACCTAACATGCTCGTCGCTACGCTCCTCGCACCTATCACATGACCCTGCGGTCTTTGGTTACCATCGCAACAATTTAGCAGTGCTACCAACATAGTACGCCGCCATTAAACGTAAAAAATGACGACACTGGCCTGTAATTAGACATTTTAACCTAGAAAATCTTAATTTTTAGAAATTTTTTTCTCGCGTCCTATTTGTTTCCGCACCTTAATATTTCGTATTTGTGATCTAAATTATGAGTTCTTTATACAAAAAAAAAATGAACTCTTAACTCCACGTCAACTAAAGGAAAGACGAGCCCAATATTAAAAGGAGAACCGGCTCTTACCATAGAAAAAATACGATTGAATTTTGTCTTAAAATATAGCTAATTTTTTTTTTACATGGATCAAGTTCTGTCTTAGTTTTAGCGCATGAAGAAAAAAGTTATTTAATTATGAATATTTTTTGATATGGAAACACTATGGATACAACGCGTCACTGAAAAACACTTATCCACATCAAAACCATGGGCAAAAAAGTCACTATGAAATGTAAAAACGTGGCTGCATACACTTTAATACCTTTTCCGAAATTGAGAAAACGTAATGTCAATTTGACTTCTGATTTGGAATTGATCTGTCCAAAAATTTTATATATTCTATGACCTGTCATCTAATTGATAGTTACCACAGACTAATAAGTGATAAAGTACAGCTGCCTGCCTAGCATGACCGATTTATATCGCGTGATATAGCATTTTATCGACACTCAACTGTCAAATTCCTTTGTCTTTTTGACAGTTAAACGTAATAAAACGCTATACCACGCGATATAAATCGGTCATGCTAGGCAGGCTGATAATGAATCACAGATTAAAAAAGTATGAGTACAACTCAGCATAAAATTACAGATCTCCTTTTTATTGCATAAGTACAGTTACACTAGTTCGGACACTATAGTAGGTATGAACCTCTATACTAAAAAAAGTTGGGAGTTACAAGTCGTGATAAAGTTTGGCCACATGATAGAAACTGATCTGTAGGCTGTTTCTAACTAATATTGAGCTGGGCCAACCTATCCTTACATACAGTTCCATACGGCGGCGGGTTGAATAGCGCACTTTTCCCGGCTTCATTCTAAAAACTATAACAATTCAGGTTTAGCTAATAGGTCAAATATGGTATCATTTTCGGATAAATCAATAACGTAGAACTTATTTCTGATATAAAAAATATCAATTTATTAAGCAGTTTCTGAAAAATTACACAATAACCAACATTTTTAAACTTCATTTTTTTAGTTTAGGTATTGGCACTTGTTTCAGTATTTTCAAAAAAACTACTTTAAAGAAGCGATTTTCAGGTTAATTTGTTGTACGCTTTTGTTATGCTAACTATATTTTATACAATTTAAGCCTAACCCAAGTAGTTTTAGTCCATTATTTGCGGACATACAGCTAGTCAAAAATATGCATTTTTTCACGAAATAAAAAAGATTTCCGTTTCGTTCAGAAACATTTTTCAGGTTTTTTGATTATATTTCTGTAAAGTTAATTAAATTTTCTACAATTTGAGCTTAATTTGAGTAGTCTAGGTCTATTGGTTGCAGAGACATAGCTGGTTAAAAATGGGCTTTTTATTGAAATTAATTGAAAAATCTTATCTTTGACTAGCTGTGTCTTTGCAAATAGTAAACTTAGACTACTCAAGTTAGGCTCAAATTGTAGAAAATTTAATTAACTTTACAGAAATATAAACAAAAAAACTGAGAAATGCTTACGAACGAAACGGAAACCCCTTTTATTTCGTGAAAAAATCATATTTTTGACTAGCTGTGGCTCCGCAAACAATGGACACCAACTACTTGGGTTAGGCGCAAATTGTATGAAATATAGTTAACATAACAAAAGCATATAACAAATTAACCTGAAAAACGCTTCTTTAAAGTAGTTTTTTTGAAAATACTGAAACAAGTGCCAATACCTAAACTTAAAAATATGAAGTTTAAAAATGTTGGTTATTGTGTAATTTTTCAGAAACTGCGTTATAAATTGCATTTTTTCATACCAGAAATAAATTCTACGTTATTGATTTATCCGAAAATGATACCACATTTGACCTATTAGTTAAACCTAAATTGTTATAGTTTTTAGAATGGAGCCGGGAAAAGTGCGCTATTCAACCCGCCTCCGTATGGAACTGTATGTAAGGATAGTTTGGCCCAGCTCAATATTAGTGAGAAACAGCCTACAGATCAGTTTCTATCACGTGGCCAAACTTTATCACGACTTGTAACTCCCAACTTTTTTTAGTATAGAGGTTCATACCTACTACTACGCAGGACAGAGATATTGAAAAAAATTGCTTTATTTTTTCAATACATTAAAAAAAAGTCAATTTTTCCTTCTAAATGAAAAGTTCTGACATGTCTGCGCAAACCCGGACGTATGGTATCCCTATTTATACTTACCTGATTTGTTATTCGTTTTGAAGCCAAGGGCTACCATATCGAAATATCAGAAAGGCCGGATATCTAAAAATAAGTCTGGACTTTTGGCTTTTTAAGAAATATTTCAAAAAATACATCAAAATTAAACTTCTAAATTGACATGACTGAATTCGAAATTCTGACATATTCGGGATAAATCCGGACGTATGGTAACCCAAAATTAGTAAAAACAATAAATAAAAGAGCTTTGAAGATCTATCTACATATAAAAAAATGCATTTTATCGTCCGAAGTGCAAACACAAAAAAAAAACACTTGAATTTTTATATAAAATTATGTGAAATAGTTAAAGTGCATCAGACCAAAAATACTTTATGGTAAGTAAGTAAATTCATTTTTTTTGTCGTACATTTAGATACTGATTTTTGTAAGCGTTAGCTATCGTGTAGATGACACCGGATACAGAACTGGTGATATAATTTATTTTTATTTTTTTACCAAATGTCCTGACTCTTTAATGTTTCGATATGGTAACCCTTTTCAGGGTCTTTGTTTAATGTTAATAAGATCATATTTGTATTTTTGGGCTCAATAAATTTCGTATCATATGAAATTATCAATAATTTATTCTGTAATAATAAGTTTCAACCTTTTATTTGCTGACTAACTAACGCCCGTTTGCACTAAACTTAAAAATCGCCTATACTTCGTTCCACGAAATGAACTCCTAGGGAACAAAATAGATACTCGCAGCTCATTGGTCAACCCGCGCGCATCGTTTGCACAAAACTTAAAAATCGATTTAGGCTTTTCCGCATTACAACCCGATTAAATTAAAACGGTGTCATGAACTTAGCTGTCACGCAGCTGTCATTCGCCCAATTCTCTTGGTCGAGTTGTAGTTCTAGTTAGGAAAAGACTTCGGCCGTTTGCACTAAACTTAAGAATCGCCTAAGTCTTTTCCTAAGTGCCTATACTACTCGACCAAGATAATTAGGCGCATGACAGCTAAGTTCACGACACCGTTTTAATTTGGTTGAGTAGTTACGAAAAGACTTAGCGATTCTTAAGTTTAGTGCAAACGGCCTTTAGGCGATTCTTAAGGTTAGTTCAAACGGGTGTGTTTACAACGTGTTACAAAAAACCCCTAAAGCCGCATATGGTAAATAGGGTGCAATGCGTAAAACTCCGGAAAATTATTATAAACACTGAAAACTGCCACTACATTGAAAAAACAATTTTTCTTTACATTATAAACTGCATAGAGGCAACCCTAGACCCAAATTGTTTTGTTTTTGCCCAGCCCCCCTTTAATGACTGACTGTCAAAAGTAATATTGAAGCGATGTTGTGATTGAGATGGCGTTATTACGTAGGGTTATCAGGACTAAAATTCGGAAACGCGGTCGCAAGAGGGTGAAAACCCTGATTTTGGACAAAAGTCCGGTCTTAGATTCAAATAAAAAAAAATTGAGGCTATTTACATTAGGCACAACTTATATTATATTATTATCTGCTGGTAACAGCTTTTTTATCTTTTGTTTTGTAAAATTTTACACAAGTGGTTTCTTATAAGAAAAGTATGAGCATCTTTCAGGAAACCACCCATTGATAGAGCCTAGTCGCGGCGTGCGCGCTCCGAGCTGTGCGGCAACCATCAGTTTAGACAAAATCATTACAATCAATAATGGTGTAATGATTTTGACCAAGTACGATTGAAAATCCGGTCTCGAATGAAATCCGGGTGGAGTCCGGTCTGAGCTCTTAAAATCCGGTCAAGACCGGATATATAGATGGTAACCCCCTCTTCTCTCTATCACAACATCATTTTAATACGAGCTTAGAGTACAGAATAGATATAAGTACTACCGTACAGAAAGGAAACTCCGCCCCGCCCCGCAATCAATTACCTCACCGCGCCCCGCGAGTTCGTGTGCCGATCCGTGTACTCTTTCAATAGCCCTAGACTTCACGCACACAGTTGCGCGTGTGCAAAAACGTCACTGTGTAGCGTCTGTGTAATAGGTAGTTGAAACGCGACGCTTGTATGGAGTGCCCGGGGTGTGCTTAGAGTACGGCCCCAGTAATGGGATTGATTATCAAAAACAGTTCATTAGCGTATATGGTTGTCACGTTGCAATTTTCCATGCAAATAAAAAATAAAATTTTACTAGTTATTATAATAACAGCCTGTATAGTTAATGTAATTTTAATTATATTTTAGTGTTTTAATTTTATCATTATAGAAAATTTGTTGATGAAGTACCTAGCTTTATTATATTTTGCTTCTATTATTAGTGTGTATTTTATATTTTCAGATATTCGAAACCTTCCTCCACCAATAATGCTGTCTAAAATCAAGACTTATATTAAGGAAGAAAAGAAGCCACCAGCCAAGATGGTGGTTAGACGGAAATTGGTTAAAAGAAACGCAACGGACACGTTGACAGCGGCACAAATGCGATTGAGGATAAAACGAATGAGGGAAAAGCTGATTGCAATGCATAAGCGTAAAACTGGTAAGAAATTTAATAGCAGTTACATTATGTAATTAACAACATTATGTACACTCGACGTCAGAAAAATCGCACCTCTACGAATATAAGTTTAGACTTGGCCACCTGCTATTGCTAGCTAACTTTTTATTGTGTAAATGTTGGTATACATTGAAAGAACATTTAATGAGCTTTCAATTAATAATTGTTTGATTTAATTAACATAACATTTACCTTAATTAAACGCTTAAAGCGGTATGGCTTGCGCTGCCATAAAAGGGAAATAAAAGGGGTCAATTCAGGAAATGCGGGTAAATCCGTCCAAAGGGGAAGAAGTGTATAACAACACTTACATTAGATAGGATTAAATTAACTTTGAAGACATTTTTGAAAAAGTGCGATATTTCTGACGCTGAGTTTAGTAATTTTATATTCGTATATTTTACACGCACACACACACACACACATTCACGAACATTAGAATAAAACATGTCGGGATTTACATCTATTTATTTTTGAGGCTCCATTATTTCGGCGCATGCAAGGCAGTTATTTCCTCTGTTTAGAGCCAAAACTCAATGTCGACCGATCGACGAGCGACTCAGTCGTCGCCCATATTTTTGGTCGCCTGGAGACTGCCCGGCGACCAAAAATATGGGCGACTATGCCGGCGACCAAGTGAGCAACTTAAATATGGGCTCAGAGTAGAAGTACTTCCGTACAGAAATGAAACTCTCCGCCCCGCCCTACAATCAATTACCTCACCCCACCCCGCGAGTTCGTGTGCCGAATCTTGTGCTCGTTTAGTTGTGTTTGTCAACGTCTACTTATTTTGATATTTAAAGCAATGCGTCGTAACTTTTTAGTCGTGTTTGTCAGTTATTTAGGTATTTTGATATTCAAAGCAATGCGTTGTAACTTTATTTACCAAAAAGTTCGAATTATGCATTTAAGGCCGTATACAGAGAGAAAGCAGGTTGACGCAGGTTGAGGCAGGTTGCTATACTAAAATGGACCTTATTTATCCCCGCGCATTATATTATATTTTCGCTATACTAAAATGGACCAGCGCTTATAAGCGCTTACCTGCACCGGTCCATTTTAGTATAGCGAATATATAATATAATACGCCGGGACAAGGTCCAATTTAGTATAGCAACCTGCCTCAACCTGCGTCAACCTGCTTTCTCTCTGTATACGGCCTAACGCCGCTCATACAGTACAAACTGCACGGTAGACTTACACACACAGTTGCGCGTGTGTGCCTTACAAAAACGTCATCTGACGTCATCTGTTTATAATGGCGCGGTTGTATGGAGTGGCCGGGGTGTGGTATGGGTAGTGTTTATTGTACATTTGTTCATGGAAGTTGAAATATTACCGATACTTATCATAGAGAAACAAACGAGGAAAAATAAAGGCACCTCCTTTGTTGCTAAAACAGATACATGAAAAAGAACCGTCTGTGTCGCCCAGCGACTTGGTGGAACAAGTGCATACGCGCGTGAATCTACGTTGTTTCTTACTTCCTGCGTCATTGTCGTTACTCAAAAAATTTTAAAAATCCAATGCATCGCAATAAATAAATTAAAAATATACAAATTAATACGATTTATTATTGTACTCTAATGTAAATGATGGCATATTTTTGATTTATTCCTTATGATGAATTGGATTTTTTAAGATTTTCGAGTAACGACAATGACGCAGAAAGTAAGAAACAACGTAAATTCACCCACGCGTTCATAAAAATATAAACTAGTAGAAATCACAGTCGCTGTCGACAGTCGCTCGGCGACCGGTCGACAGTGCGTTTTGGCTCTTAACATAGCTTTTGGTCGTCCGAAAATAGATAAATAAATATTAGATACAAATTAAGAGATTATAGTTGTTTTCCTTTTTGGATAATAAAAATATATGAATTGGCGGCGCTAGTAGACGGCTGTAGACGCCTTCCCCCTTATTAATAAACGATAAGTAAGTTTACACCTAGTTTAACCAAAAAGTTTGCGTAATAAGACGCTTTGAGGCTCGTATTACAGAACGAGACTCAGGCACTGCTTGCTGCTTGAGTACAGTTAGAAAGGGACGGTGCTATTTATCGCATATAGCGCCATCCCTTCCTAACTGTACTCAAGCAGAGATTTGAGTCTGAGTTTGATTCTATAATACCAGCCTGACAGTGCTTTGACGACACACGTAAGGAGTAATATTGCAAAACAATACATTTGTATAAACCAGGTGTTATTACGCCCGTTTCCACCAAACAGGAATCGCCTAAATCTTTCCTAACTACAACTCGATCAAGATAATGAGCGATTTTCTGACAACTGATAATTTTAGTAAAATTTTATGTCGATAGATAGCGCTACTTCAACTAAGTAGTTTTTTTTTTAATTATTCTCACTAAGTGTCAGAGAAGTTCTTCGCAACACGCCAATATGATAAAAAGTTTACTTTGCCTTTTTCTTAAAAACCTACCTACTTAGTTGTACAACTCCATCTAGTTACTTTTTATGTACTACTTTTTTCTTAAACTGCCTTTTAATAACCGCTCATCAGGCGCATGATAGCTAATTTCATGACGTTTTAATTTGGTCGAGTTGTAATTAAGAAAAGACTTAGGCGATTCCTATGTTTGGTGAAAACGGGCGTTCCTCTTCGTTTATTAAGGGAATTAATTAATTGGGTGACTGGAAATAATTAAAGGCGACTGTTAATGGAATACTTAAATACTAAACCGGGCAGCGGTTTATTTTTTAGGTGACAAAATAACTAAGCGGGCGACAAACAGTGGATTACAAAAATACAAAAATACTTAAAACGGGTGACTATTTGTAGGAGATAAATAAATTAAGTTAGCAGTGAAAATGAGTGACAAAAATACTGAGTGGGCAACCATTATACCAAGTAGGTAACCATATAACTGATTTAAGCTGCCCAACATGGTATTTTTGTCATCTCAATTAGGATAATAGTCACCTTTTTTAAATAAAATATATGCCAAATTTTAAATGTTTTGTGTGCCCTAAGGTGTCGCCCAAATAGTAATTTGGTCGCCCGTTCTGAACAATTAGTTACTCAAATTGTATTTTAAAGTCACCCACTTTCAACATTTGTAGCCACCCTCAGTCCGTCGCCCACTTAGTATTTCAGTACGCTATATTCAGTATTTTTGATACCCAAAACTGGAATTTATTATTACCCGATTAAATACTACCCTTTTATTAATAATGCCACTTATGAAAAATATGTGTTTTGTTTCAGCGAAACAAGCAGCGGCTACCGCTTCTAAATGGAAATCCACAAGAACGAAACAGTTTTATAACATCATAACAATAGTGGAAAACTCATATGTCTGCCCTTTTTTCAACACATTCAATACTTACAGCTGCGTTTATTGCACAGAAATTTTCACAAATCCAAACGATTTAAGGGAGCATACCTTATCACACGACCCTCGGTTTTACAAAAAGAAAGTGTACTACGAAAAGTATTTGCAAATTGACGTATCGAGAATCGACTGTCGATTGTGTCCAAAACAAATAGACAATCTAGAACTCTTTTACAAGCACATCACTAGTGTTCACAAGAAAAAAATCTTTCCGAACATAAGAAATGAGTTCCTCAAATTCAATTTGAAATTGGAATCATTTTCTTGCTTAGAATGTAAAGGGGAATACCCTAATTTTAGTGCATTGAAAAAACATATGGCGGAACATTTCGGTACTTGCATGTGCGATGCGTGCGGTGAATATTTTTACGATGAAGAAAAATTGTACGCTCATCAAAGAATTCATAAAGACAAAGCCGATACTAAATTTTCTTGTGAAGAATGCGGTAATACTTTTAAAAGTAAACGCGGTATGGACGAACATACATCGCGCGCGCATACTCGTAAACCCATATATATTTGCAACGAATGTAACCAAGCTTTTTTCACCCAAATCTTGAGGTCTAAACACAAAGTTGAAATCCATGGAGATTCAACCAAAACGTATGTGTGTGAAGAGTGTGATAAAGTGTATGATAAGAAAAAAAGTTTACATGCCCATAAAAGGAGTAAGCATACGCAGATATCAAAATTTCAATGTACAGAGTGTGATATGACGTTCTTTCAACATTCTTTGTTGAGAGAACATATGCCGCTACACACGGGTGAAAAGAATTTCAGATGTGAACGTTGCAACACCTCTTATTATACTGTAGGATCTTTGAGGAATCATAGGAAACGGCATGAGCTTAAAGATATGGAGGCGAGGCTTAAAAATAAAAATATGACGTCATAAATAGTGATGGGCAAAAGACCCGGTTCAAACCCAACTACTGGGTTTATACCCAGTTGGATCCCATGGACTATTTTGTTGAACTAAATAAAATGTTTGTAAATAAGAGATTGTTTGTCCGTTAAAATATTTTTCTGTATTGATTTAACAAGAATTTGTCTCCATAGTCACATTTGACATATCAATAGGAAAAGAAGAACTAAAAAGTTTCTATAACAAACAATAATGGATTTTTACTGGATTTAAACCCAGTAGTCGGGTTTAAACCGGGTTTTTACCCATCTCTAGTCATAAACTAAGCCTCCATTGTTCCATGTTATTATTAAAAGTCTGTTTATCCTAACTTGTCCTATTTGGTAAACAATATTCACCCAACTCTTTATTGAAATAATAAATTATAAAGTACAATAAATTGTTTCCCTCACATAGAATTCTAAAGATATTGTTAATTATTAATGTCAATTTGATTTAATAAGATAACATATTTTTAAACATTGATTTAAGTTTAAAAAACCTTTGACAACTGTCTGTTGTCAAAAAACTGTTTACTAAATAGGACAAGTAAGCAGCAGCGAACTAAAACCTATGGAAGTGTAATTGCAAACAAACATTGCTTAAAAATGGCACCACGGGGCCGAAAAAGTACAACCCGCTCAGATTTAGTCGGGTCAGCCACGCACCCGGTTGACTCACGTTAGTCTTCTGTTCAATAAATTGCAGTTTGTATTATAGAGAAAAGATAGAAAGAGAAAGTTTATTAGAAATGACGTCGTGTAGTCAAATGATGTAAAAGACGCAAAGAAGGCAGTAAAAATATGCAGAAATAACGTATCATATTTTTTCATTTAAGTATAGAAAATATCTATGAGTATACAAATTATGGTCGCTAATAAGCAACCAGTGCTCAGACGCTTTGTGCTGCATAATTAAATGGCAGCATTTTTAGCTCCATCCACTTAGTTGTACTTTTCGTGTGGTGCCATTTTTTGAGCGCAAAGCTTGTTCCATAGATTTTAGTTCGCTGCAAGTAAAGATAAACAGAATTGTACATCGTTTTACGGATGTTATTTTTCCTTGTATAGAGTCACACAGTGGATTCTTAGCTTTAACAAGAATGAAAAGACAGGTTGAGTTTTACTCGACTTTATTGTATAAAGCATAAGAGCTAATATAGAATATAGCTATAGTAATCAGGGGTGCTTTTGCGTAAGTTAATCGTATTCATTTGACAGTTTATATCTTATTCCATCGGCTGCAATCTGTATTGGATGACATATATGAACTGTCAAATGAATACTATTGATTTTCGGCAATCACCTTGCTGATCCTTTATTTATTGCAAAATAATTGTATTATGTATGACCGTTTGTTTCCTTAATAAATAAAAAATAAATAATATCAATCTCTAATGTAACTGCCATACAATACAAATCAACGAAGAATAATTGTTTAGGAATATGATGCTTTGAGACGTTAAACATAAGGATTAATATTGCTAAACCTTCGAGTATTCGGCAATTAGTTACGATACGATACGATTAGTTATATACTACTTATTTATAATATGTACATAATGGCTGAAGATGTCAATTAAACATATTGCTGGTAAAACAAACTTCAAACCAATTCAAAGTAGTGTTTTATTTTTAATAAAGAACCTCATAGATTCGTGAACACCGACCTGTATGTTTCGACTTGAGTCTGGAGAAAAAAATATATAATGAGAGCTTTCCAAAGTGAACTTTAAAAAATAAAAATAAAAATAGAAACTATTTGCCTCACTAGATTGTGTTGATGAAAAGAGAAGTGTCAAAATTGGCTTTTAAATAAACGGCCTGGACCAAAGAGACAAGTAAGCGCTCGCTGGCTGACATCTGCCCAAAGAGAAACATTTTAGGGTTACATCTGCCTGTCTACCTGAGTACTCTTCGAAGCTTAGAGAAAAAATCACATTGACACACATATTTTTATCAACGCCATCTATCCAGCCTGCAGTTTTTTGTCATTTTGAATAGCCCTCATTGGGGGAGCCACTTTCATTGTCATTTGTATTGCAACTCTACTACCAAAAACTGTGTTGCTATCCTATTCGTTTCGTTCGTTTTAAGACATTGTTTTGTCTAAGAAGTAATAATGGGTATTTAATTAACTTAACCGCCTCTGTGGTCTAGTGGTTCGCCCACCCGTGTAAGACGCAGAGGTCCCGAGTTCGATTCCCAGGGGGGTACAATTTTACTCGGTTTGGTTGGTGGTGGGGCTTATTTTAAGTCCTGGCTAGTTACCACCATCTTACCTAAGTCTGACGCCATAACAACAGTTTAAAAATTCTCGTGTTCCGGCAGTTAGAGGTAAGCTAGCCAGTTTATCAGTGATGAGGATTCCGGGTGTAGTGCGCTTCCACCTTGGGCCTTATCGTCACTTAACATCAGGTAAGGTGAAGGCCAAGAACTATACCGTTGTGCATAAAAAAAAGGTCTTGCACACTATATAATCTGTATTTGCGGGATAAACTGATACCTCTTTAGCTTTTTGGCGCTACCATTATTTCAGGGATTTTCTAATGATAAATCTATCATTTCCAATTAGAGATGGGCAAAGGACCCAATTTTGACCCGACTGCTGGGTTTAAACCCAGTCATCGCCCATCGACCATTTTGTTGAACTAAATAAAATCATTAGGAATAAGAAATGTCATTGAATAAGAAATTGTTTCGATAGCAACTTCACATTTGACATATCAATAGAAATAAAAATGCTGTAAAAAGTTTATTTAACATACAATGTGGATCTTTATTGAGTTTAAACCCAGTGGTCGGGTTTAAGCCGGGTCCTTTGCCCATCTCTACTTCCAATATGATTATGCCGAGAACCTTATGAATATAAGGTTCTTGGATTATGCATTCTGTGCCAATATGACACTAAGGTCATATTGGCACAGAATACACAATATTTCCCGCTATCTTTCTCGCCCTAGCAAATGGCGGTTCTGGGCGACAGAAAAAGATAGGGCAACGGGAAAAGGCGATATCGTGCTGACAGATGTGGTCCAAACCAAACTGTCAAAAGACAATGGAATTTGACAGTCGAGTGTCGATAAAACGCTATATCACGCCATCACGCGATATACTTATAGTTGTTTGTTGGTCATGGGATTCTTCTTATTAATTTTGCATTAATTTTAGTTTTTTTTTTCAAAATATTTTGAAATCTTTACAGATGTTCCTCCGCTAGATATTTCAGACATCAAAGATGATTTGAAGAAGGAAACAGACAGTCTTGATAGAAAACGAGTCAAACGGAGGTTGGTTAAGAAGAAAATTATCGAAACGGGGCGAGCGAAGAAGGAGATGTTGACTAAAATGAAGAAGATGAGAGATAAATTGAGAAGCATGCAGGGCAGTGATACTGGTCAGTTTTTTTTAATATAAGGTGCATAACCATCAGACATTTTTTTTATAGTCCCCATTGCTGGGGCGCAGGCCTTATTCCTTGGGTGGATAAGGAGGATGAGCCATACCCACCACGCGGGCCCATTGCGGATTGGTGGGTGTTAACGACTACAAATGCAGCCGGGACAGACAGCTATCGTGCCTTCCGAAGCACGGAGGAGCTCGCGATAAAAAAAATGGTCACCCATCCCATGACCGACCCTTGCGAAAGTGGCCAAACCTCCGCAATCTCTGGGCCAGGCGCTATACTACTGCGCTACCGAGCTACTCTGCACTGTATATTATTTTAATAACCATTATTGTATGTCCTATTAAGTATTTACTTATTTAATGAAGTTTTATTGCTAAAAGTGGCCACTTATAGCAATAAACTAAACGAAAGGCTACAAAATATCATTTTAGCGATAGAATGTACAAGGAAGCTGCTTCAGAGTGCACAATAAGAACAAAATTCACAGTTTCGTCTTTATTTAACCACTATGTTTTTTTTTCAATTGGTGGCGCTAGTGTGCTCCTTAACCCCCCTTATTTTGCTATTTTTACAGTGGCCCTACCATGATGACTTGATGCAAACTGTTTTCGCTACCGTAAA
Organism: Agriphila geniculea; assembly: GCA_943789525.1. Classification (NCBI taxonomy): domain Eukaryota; kingdom Metazoa; phylum Arthropoda; class Insecta; order Lepidoptera; family Crambidae; genus Agriphila; species Agriphila geniculea. Next base: position 35,675,239 of record OX038870.1, read on the forward strand.
CTATCAGCTTCTCTCTCTCATTTGCATCGAATGTGATGCAAGGACCGGAACCGCTTACCTTACGATCTGTCAATCATTCACAGTGCTGACAACTGCAAAATTAAAATCTATAGACAATAGAGTTGGATGCATTCAAGTACACAATTTTAGAATCGATTATCTATCGATTACAACATTCGATATTGATCGATTTCATATATCGTTTCTATTATATAGCACAAAAGAAAGCTCACCAAAAATACATAATGTCCGTGACAACTGCATCAAAACAATTGGAAACAATTAGAAATAAAAATCCAACGAAAATAGCCTGCCATAAATGTAAAGCTATTGTTAGTATTAATGAAACGATTATATGTTCAAAGTGCCTAAACAGATTTGAATTCGACTGTATGGGTATTTCGGAAAAATTGTACTATATTATGGACAAGGAGAAGAAACAAAATTTAAGATGTCTTACATGTTCTGAACATAAAAAAGTAAATAACAGCGACGATGACAACGTTACGAAAAGGAAAAAACAAGGAGTCCCTCCCAAGATCCGACCAAACTTATCACTGGCATCTACGTGTGACGCAGCCACGGTCAGCGATTCTCAAGTTGTATCACTGCAAGATGATATATGCTGGAATGACTCATCATCAACCATGGAAAGATTATCACGAAGTGCTGATGATACGTTGTTAAACGACACAATCAGTGAATACGAGCTACAAGAGGAAATAAAACAAATGAAGATCAATCTTATCTCGACAGAAACTGAATTGGAAAGGGTAATATTAGAAAATAATGATTTAAAAAAATGCATTACAAAGCTTAATAATGAGTTGCACCTTCTTAAAAACCTTTGTAAAAAGCCACCAAAGATGGATAGTTTACAACGACCCAGGAGGCATTCCTTAACACCATCTAAGCTATTTCAAGTCGCTACCCCTAATTCTACAAACCTAGAACTCAAAGTTTCAGAGCTGCAAGAGCGAATAATTACTCTAGAAGAGGAAATAAAGGAGGCAAATGATTTAATAGTGAAGCTAAATGAACAACTTGCAGCCGTAACACTTGAGAACCTACGAACATCGTCCTCAACCGACTGTGAGGATAATATCACATTACGAAAAATGACACCAAACTTTAATATCAGCAAACCTGGCCAAGAAAGCAGTAAATTAACGAACGAAGTCCCAAAGCTACAAGACTCAAAGAAAAACAAGTTGTGCGTCATAGGTACAGACAATTCAAAAAAATGCTTGCAAATAATTGATCGCTTTTTCGGCCAGAACTTTGATTACTGCCACTATTGTAAGCCTCAGGCAGGGATCTTAGAATTATTGAACAATATCGAGGTTAAGCTAAAGAACTTCACAATGATGGACTGCTGTATTATCTACATTGGAGATGCAGACTTCAAAGGATCACAAAACAACATTTCATTAGTACATTATATTCGGGAAGTATTACAAAAAGTGTCACTGACGACAAACATTATAATCTGTGCCCCTACTTATATATGCGGTAGTACACTATACAATTGTCGCGTTGAGAACTTCAATAACTTACTATTCGCAGACATGCAAACTTATTACTACGGTACACTTTATGACAGTAACCTGAATCTAAATCTACAAATGTTCTCAGCACAAACTGGAAAAATCAATAACAGTGGACTAAATCACATTTTTAACGAATTAAAAGAATTAACTGTAAACTTACTAGGAAATTATGTTTATATTACTGACAATAGTATTGACAACACAAATATAAATAACAGTTTAGACGAAGCGGGCTCCAACCCCTCGTACTGTGCTGCTTCCATAAACAAAACAACACAAAACCTTGTTGATGCAAAAAAAGGTACAATGCCATTTTATTTTAAAGTAATTCCCAAAAATGATCCATGCGATCAACCAGTAGTTATCAATAAGACATTTCGTTAATAATTTAAATAACATTTACCACTTCAGACTTTTACACCAAAACATAGCAAGTGTATTGGCTAAGCGGGAACAATTAGAATTAGTACTAACAGACTTACGCAATAAACAATTAGATCCCGACATTGTATGTCTTACCGAAACTTTTATTAAATCCGGCCATGAAAATAATGTATTAGTTAGTGATTATGAAATGGCGTCGTCTTACTGTCGAAATAAAAATAGAGGAGGAGTTTGTATTCTGACTAAAAGAAATATGTTATTCAAGGAAATAAAATGGTTACAACAATTCTCTTTGCCAAAAACGTTTGAATGCTGCGGCATAGAAATTCCTAGCCAAAAAGTTATAGTAATATGTGTATACAGAATTCCAAAGTCAGATGTATCTCGATTTATCAGTAAATTGGAAACTCTGCTACACAAACTATCAAAAACACCTAAACGTAAAATAATAATCACAGGCGACCTTAATATAAATACTTTAAAAACTAATAATGCTACGGAGAGTCTAAAAGAACTGACGGAAAACTATAATTTAACAATACACATTAATCAACCAACACGACAGCTAGCATGCATAGACCACATTTTAAGTAACATTAAAGACGCAGTCGGAACTGTTCTACCATTAGGTTTGTCAGACCACGACACAGCACAAATGCTGAGTTTTCCTGTAAAAAATAAAACTACTTTGGATAAAGTTACTTATTTCAAGAGAGATTATTCTAAGGTAAACATTTTGCGATTTAGGGATTGTCTTCAAAACTTATCGTTTTCAGAAGTATACTCAGAGAACAATCCAGACCTTGCATTCTCGAAATTCCATGAGCTATTTACTTTGTTTTACAAACTCAATTTTCCTAAAATCAGAGTAACAGTTAAGTTCAATAAAAAACCCAAATGGATATCTAAAGGATTAAAAGTTAGTTTTTACAATAAAAGGAAACTCAGATTCAGTTACTACAAAAATAAAACAACTTATAATAGAAACAAATATCTAACATATTCAAAAATATTAAAAAAAAGTTTGACGCTATCTCAGAAAATCACTAACAATAAAATTATCTCTAACAGTAAAAATATATGTGGATCAGCGTGGAAATTGATCAATAATGAAACTAATTTGACATCTAAAAATAATGACATTAAAGAGTTAAATATTGACAATAACATAGTGACAGAACCTTTAGATATAGCGACAAAATTCAATAAGTATTTCATTGACATGACTAATAGATTAATTAAAAATGACATTAACAATTCATATAAATTAAATCAATCTAACAGCGGACATTCCTTTTTCCTAAAACCCACTTCACCAGATGAAATAAAAAGGATTATCAGATCGCTCAAGAACACAAATTCTGCAGGCTATGATGAAGTAGTAACAAGTGTAGTAAAGATGTGCTCCGACAAACTTGCGCCAATTATAGCACACCTTATTAACATTTCTTTTGAAAAAGGAATTTTTCCTACACTGCTCAAAATTTCTATAGTGAAACCATTATACAAGAAAGGTGATAAAGCAGAAATAGGTAACTATAGACCGGTGACTCTAATTTCAATATTCTCCAAAATTTATGAGAAATGTATGCATCTTAGGTTGACCGATTATAATGACAAATTTAAAATTATTAAAGAGGAGCAAAATGGATTTCTCAAAAATAAATCTACCACATTAGCAATGTTCAACCTTATAAGCAGCATAGTGACAAATGTAGATAAAGGTTTAAAAACTTGTTTGCTACTATTTGATATGTCAAAAGCTTTTGACTTTGTAGCACATTCTATTTTATTGCAAAAATTAGAGCAATACGGAATCAGGGGCGTCGCATTGTCTTGGTTTAAATCATATTTAGAAAACAGACAGCAATGTGTTCAAATAAGCCGCTTAGATACTAATAACATCATGTCGACGTTTGAGTCCAGCTATGAATTAAATAGATTTGGAGTTCCACAGGGGAGTGTCCTAGGACCCCTCTTATTTCTTTTTTATATAAATGACATTCCCTTGGTGACATCCCATAAATCAGTGCTATTTGCTGATGACATCTCTGTTATTGTAACATCCGACAAAAATATTGATGATACTATGTTTGAAAATGAAATTAATATGACTATGCAACGGATAGCTTTATGGCTTGAAAATAATAATTTACAATTGAATACTAATAAGACTAACTACATTATTTTTAAAAATAGACAACTTCAAAATAATAACTTAAGCATTCACTATAATACAGAACCTATAGCTGAAACTGACATGGCCTCATTTTTGGGAATAACAATTGATCAACAAGTTAATTGGAAAGCACAGATAGAAAAAGTCTGTAGTAAAATAAATAGATTTGTTTATGTACTTGGCCGGTTGCGTCGAATAGCTTCTCAGCAAACCGCGCTTATGGCATATCATGCTTATGTGGGGTCTGTTATAAGGTATGGTCTGTTGCTCTGGGGAAATTCAGTGAATTGTAATAAAGTGTTCGTAGCACAAAAAAGGTGCATCCGTGCCATAGCTGGGATACCTCCATATGACTCCTGTAGACCAGCTTTTGAAAAATTTAAATTGATAACTTTGCCATCCCTATATATTTTAGAATGCTGTAGTTTTGTAAGACGACATTTGTATCTTTTTAGTACAGCAAAACAAATCTACCCCCGTTCAACTAGAAATTGTAATAGATTGGTCTTGTCACATACTCCAAAAACAGCACTTTATCATAAAAGTTGTCTTTTTATGACTATAAAAATTTACAATCATTTACCAATTGACATAAAGGAATCACGGACATTTCAAATATTTAAATCAAGACTGACAAAATTTTTAGTTGACCATAGATTTTATAGTGTTAAGGATTTTTTGGGACATAAATGTAATAGAGTATGCAATTAGATAATCAGTAAAATATAGTTTTAATTTTAATTTTGACATTCACATGCCTTTGTTAAGGGCGAAATATGCTGAACATTATTTTGATTCTAAGAGCTGTATTTACCATGTTTCAAAGTGAATAAATGATTTATGATTTATGATTTATGATTTACCGTTACAGGAGTTTTTGATTGGGTATTTTATAGACTTATTTTCAAAAACCCTATCAATACGGTAACCCTATCGAAAGGGTAACCCATGTAAGCACTTATCGAATCTGTAAACCCTATCGGAGAAACCCTATGAATGCTTTATGAAGGGGTTTTAAAACATGTTCATGAAATTTATACCTAGTTCCACCTGTGCCGAAGGACCGGAACCGCTTACTGTTAAAGGGGTTTTGATTGGGTATTTCATAGACTTTTTTTAAAAAACCCTATAAATACGGTAAGCATATCGTCGAGTAACAATATCGAAAGGGAAACCCTATCATTTGGTAAGCCAAATCATCATTGTAAGGTATCATTTAGTAGGGTTTCCCTAACAAGTGGGTTAACCAAAAAATGGGGTTTTCCGGTCGCTGCTGTGATAACTGTGTATATGATAACTAACTAACTAACTATCCGATAGTTTTCGGTAGCGAAAACAGTTTGCATCAAATCATGGTAGAGCTTCAGATCTCTTGCATGTTGTAATATAGTTTTTTTTCATCAGATCAACCCGTGCCGGCTGCTCCCGGCAAATGGAAGTCGGCAAATACGAAAGCATTCCACAACCTAATCACCCTAGTCGAGAACTCTTTTGTGTGTCCTTTCGTCACAACATTCAGCAATTTCTTCTGCGTATACTGCCGAGAGATGTTCACAGAACCCGACAAGCTAAGGGAACACACACAAACACACGACCCAAGAATATACCAAGACACTGTCACCTACAAACGGGACTTGCAAATCGACATAGCCAGAATTGACTGTCGATTATGTCCAGAACCAATCGACAATCTAGAAACCTTCTACAACCACATCACTAGCATCCACGACAAATATTTATACCCGAATATAAAAAACGAGTTCCTTAAATTCCATTTGCGTCTAGGAACTTTATCTTGCTTGGAATGCGGCGGTAGTTACACAAATTTCCACGCTTTAAAAAGGCATATGGCAGAACATTTCGGGACTTGCATCTGTGATATATGCGGGGGGCATTTCTTTGATGAAAACAAGCTTATAATACACCAAAGAAGTCATCAAGAGAAGACTAATAACCTATTCCCTTGTAAGGATTGTGGGAAATTGTTTAAATCGAAACATGGGATGTATTACCATGTATCGCGAGCACATAGTGCGGAACCAACGTTCCACTGTTATAAATGTGATGAGGTTCTATTCTCACAAACGTTAAGGTATAGACACATGATCGAAGTGCATGGCGAGACTGCCAGAAAATTCCCGTGTGACAACTGCAGTAAAGTTTATGACACAAAGAAATCATTGAGAGAACACATACGTAAAAATCATTTGAAGGTTTTGAAACACGAATGTAGTATTTGTGAGAGGAAATTTTACCTGCCATCTGCTTTGAAGGACCATATGGCGTCGCATACTGGAGAGAGGAACTTCCGGTGCGAGTATTGCGGGAAAAGCTACCCTAGGTTGAGGGCGTTAAGGGTGCATATGCAATCGCATGAAACGGAGAAAAGATACAAGTGCTCTTTATGTTCGGCGTCGTACACTCAAAGTAATAACTTGAAAAACCATATGAAAACGAAACATATGACTAGTGAATACCTACCTGATTTGCAGTGATCTCACTTGTTGAGAGATATTCAACTTTAAGCATCTTAACAGCCCATTATAAAGTCAGCTGACTCAACTGTAATCCGCAGAACTAAAGTAACCGACATGACATCGCTCGAAGGATTGCTCAGCTGAAGTGGCAGTGGGCGGGACACATAGCGAGAAGAACCGATGGCCGTTGGGGCGGAAAGGTTACGCTCTAAGGATTGCTCAGCTGAAGTGGCAGTGGGCGGGACACATAGCTAGAAAAACCGATGGCATAAGAATAAATTATGCCGATGGCCGTTGGGGCGAAAAGGTTCTGTAATGGCTCGCGCGCACCGGACGACGCTCCGTGGGTAGGCCCCCGACAAGGGGGACATACGTGAGGGTGAAAGTCGCGGGAAGCCACTGGATGCGGGCCAAGCAGGACCTATCGTTTCACGAGATCCTTCATCATCATCATCATCATCATCTGATCCACAAAGAGGTACTATGGGCAACAGCGTCGTTAACTAGTTAGCAACACAATGCGTGTGCGCGCGTATCGCCCCTGCACGAACTAAGCGTATGTTGTGTCGACGCGGCGTGCAAGCGATTTTAACCTTAGGAGTGATTAAGGGACGCTGTTGCCCATACTACTTAGGTAGTATTCTTACGTGAAAGAAAACCTTTAAAACCCTGAAGTCAAACATGAGACAGTAAGCGCAAAATGACTTGGCGGCTCGGAAGTTAACTGCAAGTGATATTTCGCGCAGGGTACATGCAGGGCCGTAGCTAGGGGTGGGCATTGTAGGGCAATGCCCTACCTTGAAATCACAAAGCCCTACCTTAAAAATACCAAAAACTAGGATAATATATTATAATTAAATTATTTGGTCATAGTCTGAACTTGAGAGTAGTCTAAACAATGAGAGTGATTTGAAGTTCAACAATCTTGTTGATGGTGATTTGTCAATGAGAGTGATTTGGAAGTTTAACCATCTACTGACTATAAATCACGCTGCGCGGCCGTTTATTTTTACTATAAATAAACAAGCAAAATTACAAGATTAGTACATGAAACTGAATAAAAATCGCGCTGCGCGGCTGTTTTTTACTATAAACAAGCAAAGGTTACAAGATTAGTAGATGGAACTGACTAAAACTCGCGCTGCGCGGCCGTTTTTTAACTAACAGGCAAAATAGAAAATCTTGGAATCGCAGATAAAGGCCGCCCCGTAGAAATGTCGCCTAGGGCTCTGGTAGTGCTAAAACCGGCACTGCTTCCGCCCTACCTGTAACCAATGCTGCCCTACCTCAAATTCGACTCTAGCTATAGCCCTGGGTACATGTCGAATTCCATATAGCCCAGGACTTTTAGCAAAAAACCTAGGACTAATTCCGGCGGAAGGTTTTTTGTTTTTAAAGTGTTCCTTAGGTCCCCCTGAATATATCTGGAAAGTTCCCCGTGAATCCCATGTACGCTCCCCCCTCCCCCCCTCAAACGTCTCCCTGATTTTAGTTTTTTCTATTTATCTCAGAAACGGTTGAAGATAGAAGAAAGTTGTCAACGTATGATATAATTGTTATAAAATATCCAACCCATCGACACTTCAATCATTTCGATGTGAGCTATAGTCTCTAAAATATACCTACAGACATTTCACCAAAATTTTTTTTTTGCCCAGAAATCATTCTTTGTACTAGTTTTTAAGAAAAGTGAGTGGAGTTGTGGCAAAATTATGTAAGGTCATATGAATCTTGAAACATTGAGGAATAAAACAAGGTATAATACATTGTTATAGCAGCATCAGTTCTAGATTAACACCAAATGGTGTCAGCGCCACGATGTAATTTTTAGCCCAATACTTTTAGATAAAAATTTCGCGATACCTAGGACTAATTCCGGTGGTAAGTTTTTGTCTTTTAAAGTGTTCCTTAGGTCCCTTTGAACATATCTGGAAAGTTCCCCGTGGATCCCATGTCCGCTCCCCCCTCCCCCTCAAACGTCTCCTTGATTTAAGTTTTTCCCATTTATCTCAGAAATGGCTGAAGATAGACGAAAGCTATAGAAGTATGATATAATTGCTATAAAATATCCAAATTGTCGACACTTCAATTGTTTCGATGTGAGCTGTAGTCTCTGAAATATACCTAAAGACATTTCACCAAAAAAATTGTTTTGCCCAAAAATCATCATTTGTACTAGTTTTAAGAAAAATTAGTGGAGTTGTGGCAAAATAATCTGGGTTCATTTGAATTTTGATACATTGAGGAATAAAACGAGGTATAAAACATTGTTTTAGCAGCATTGGTTCTCGATTGACGTGAGGGTGAAAGTCGCGGGAAGCCACTGGATGCGGGCGAAGCAGGACCTATCGTTTCACGAGATCCTTCATCATCATCATCATCATCATCTGATCCACAAAGAGGTACTATGGGCAACAGCGTCGTTAACTAGTTAGCAACACAATGCGTGTGCGCGCGTATCGCCCCTGCACGAACTAAGCGTATGTTGTGTCGGCGCGGCGTGCAAACGATTTTAACCTTAGGAGTGATTAAGGGACGCTGTTGCCCATACTACAGTACTTAGGTAGTATTCTTACGTGAAAGAAAACCTTTAAAACCCTGAAGTCAAACATGATACAGTAAGCGCAAAATGACTTGGCGGCTCGGAAGTTAACTGCAAGTGATATTTCGCGCAGGGTACATGCAGGGCCGTAGCTAGGGGTGGGCATTGTAGGGCAATGCCCTACCTTGAAATCACAAAGCCCTGGTGGTGTCAACGCCACGATGTAATTTTTAGCCCAATACTTTTTGATAAAAGTTTTTCGATACCTAGGACTAATTCCGGTGGTAAGTTTTTGTCTTTTAAAGTGTTCCTTAGGCCCCTTTGAACATATCTGGAAAGTTCCCCGTGGATCCCATGTCCGCTTCCCCTCCCCCCTCAAACGTCTCCCTGATTTAAGTTTTTCCCATTCATCTCAGAAATGGTTGAAGATAGAAGAAAGCTATAGAAGTATGATATAATTGCTATAAAATATCCAAATTGTCGACACTTCAATTGTTTCGATGTGAGCTGTAGTCTCTGAAATATACCTAAAGACATTTCACCAAAAAAATTGTTTTGCCCAAAAATCATCATTTGTACTAGTTTTAAGAAAAATTAGTGGAGTTGTGGCAAAATAATCTGGGTTCATTTGAATTTTGATACATTGAGGAATTGACGTTTGAGGGGGGGGGGGGGAGCGTACATGGGATTCACGGGGAACTTTCCAGATATATTCAGGGGGACCTAAGGAACACTTTAAAAACAAAAAACCTTCCGCCGGAATTAGTCCTAGGTTTCTTTGAATTTTTTGCTAAAAGTCCTGGGCTAATAGTTCCGAGTGCTTGCCCCCGCGCACGCCTGTATTCGTCTACTGCACAGCGTTCCGCGCGACGTTCAGAGTCGCCAAGTTATTTTGCGCATACTATAATAACATGCAATGCATGTAGTGTGAAATCCGCCTTATTGGCTTAATACTGAAAACTAGAGTTTCCAGAAAATACTTCTGTAAAGCATCATTCACACAGCTCAGTATGTCAACGGTGACGTCGCATCTACGCCAAGTCAAAACTAGTAGGTTGTAAACTTGAGTGACCGTTGTCGAGACCGAGTCGTGATCCCAATAACTACTAATATGCTCAGTGCCAATAAATCATTAAAATGTAAGGTCATTGGTTAAAGAAAAATCTATGTAAAACTGCAGTTTGTCGATAAGACATTTTTTTAGGTATAGTAGGAATATCACATGCTTGTATGTTGTGTTGGTGTCTGAATAAATGATAGGACAAACTGACTGGTAGCTATTTATTTTTTATTAAGTATCTAATCTAGGTACCATCCTTAAGGCCTACTCAAATCTGAGCGGTACCGGTGGCGGTAACAATATACCGATGGGTATGCGGATAACGCGCTGTTCAAACCATAGCGGAACTACCGCTATCGGAGGCGGTAGCGGTACTGGTGCGCGACGCGAGCTCTGCGGGCGGGCAGCGCGGAGTGGAGTAAAAGTTTCGCCGAACACGTGGTACGTACCGCGTACCAATACCGTATGCGGTTCCGGTTTCTCAACATCTGCGGAAATACCATACTGTGACGGCCGTGACGTCACATTACGTAGTTGAGACAGACAGCATCATTCGATGACCAATATAGTCGCTGGCTGTCAAGTCACCGTGGCGTAGTGGTGTGGCTGCTCGCCTTATACACGAGAGCCCGCGGTTCGATCCTCTGTCGGACCAAAGCATTTTGATGGTTTTTACGATATTTCTAGAATGTTTACATGTTTATAAAAAAGTTTATTTACATATTTGATAGAGAAATAGACCATTCTAGTATCGTCGGGAAATAATGGAAAAGATGAAAAAGGACAGGAAATGGTTACAAAAGACAAACGAAAAGAATAACGAAATGACTAACGAAATTAGAGTTACCAGAAGGTTCTATGGGGTATATAAGCAGCGGCGAAACGCACAATCGTAGTAGTTTGGTAGTAGTTAAGAAGTAAGTAGTTCAAAGTGGAAGTTCAATGGACGATCCATTCGGAAGAAGTTGTAAAGTGGTAGTGAAGGAGTAGAAGATGAAGAAGTGGTGAAGAAGAGAAGTTTGGAGGTGAGGTACTAGCGATAGTACCTGAGAAGAGGATGTCGTCGAGTTCAGCGCCGAAAGGCTACGTCATTCGGACGTGACGCTACTTGGAAGGGCGGATCGCGGCATCGAAGGTCAAGAAGTGGGAATGTCATCGTGTAACAGCGCTGGGTGGCTACGTCGTTCGCAAGAAGACTACACCACACAGAAGAGCGGACCACGACATTCAGAGTATGTGGATGTGTTTTTGGTAATAAAGCGTCGTCTCTGCAACCAAGTCGTTTTCCTTCCAATCCCGTAACCCACTTCCGTAACAATACAAATTACTGCTACCCACGGATACCGCTCCGGTTTGAGTAGGCCTTTATACCTTCACTTAGTCTTATACAAACAAATTAATGGAGATTAATCTAGCTCGTCTGTCTGTATGATATGGAGCCTTATCGCTGACATACGGTACAGACATACGGTACAGCTCGCGCGATATAACTTGACCCAATTTTTAGTATCACGTGACCTGCGCACAACAATTTTTGTACTGAAAATTGCCCCGTCGTAGACTTAATTCACCTGAGCTAAGTCACCTGGGTGAATAAAGTATACTAATTGGTACACTTAATTCACAATTCACCCAGGGGAATAGGTGAATTAAGTATACCGATTAGTATACCTTATCTACAGCGCAAGCCTCATTGTCTATGATATGGTTCTAGTTATGATGCGCGAGCAGCACGCGTAGCATGACCACCTCGAGAAAAGACTCGACTCAGAGAACAATGGCTTGTCTACACCGAAACGTCAATTTTGTCGACAAAAGTGACGTTTCGGTGTAGACAAGCCATTGTTCTCTGAGTCGAGTCTTTTCTCGAGGTGGTCATGCTAAGTGGGAGGGGATCTCTCCCTGCCCAGCGTCATCAATGCGATGCTGGGCAGCGAGAGATCATGGCAAGCGGTAGTCTCCTTCTGTGAGGATGTCGTCCTCCAGAAGGATGCATGCATGCATGCATGGTTTTAAAATGAAGGGATTGGGCCTGTTCATTGAATTTTTTTTATTAAACTAAGGTCATTTTGATTTTAACCATGGAAAGTAATAAGTAATTTGTTTTAACGTTATATCACTTTCCATGGTTAAAATGTATACTCTATGGCGATCGAAGGCTCAGCGATTAGTCTGTTGGAATTTGGAATAAACCCTTCGAATTACTGATGGGGAAAATGCCGGGCATTTTTGGCAGATTGGGAATATTCCCAATAAACGCCCATAGATTCCCGCCCACTGGGCATTTATCTGGGCATTTATTTTTTGTTACAAAATTGATCCACAAAATTTGTTTAAACATTAAAATATAGTTAATTTTAATTAAATTAGTTAAGATTATCGTTCATAAGTTTATATTTTCATGAATTTGGATATCCTAATCAAAATATTTTATGTGAATCGTAGACGTAAGTATATATTTGTCACAAAATCTTCGAAAGTGGAAAAAAATATATTAAAGGAAAATAATCATATGAAAATACAAGTAGAGAAGGACACTCCCGATCTAAACTCGCTTGGCCACCCCGCACCACTCGGTGAGGTTAATGCTAGTAGGTTGCCATTCATCGTTTATGCCGAGAAACAAAATTTTTGTCAAACAACGGCATTAGCGAGAGCACACGAGAGTGGCTCCCTACATTCCCGGTGTTCGCCGATGGGCAAAACTTTTGGCGAATAGCGAGATCGACGAGTTTGTGCGAAATGACGGAATAAACTTTGTTTATAAATCTGTATTATCTTATCATAAGTCTACCAGTAAACGAGTCGGTATAAATGGTTTATTAATCGAAGAAGTAAATTAATCATTTACTCTCATTGTGGGAACTATCCCCCAAATTGGAAATACGAAGAACAATGTTAACATTAACATCCACGTTAACGTCATCCACTTAATTATTTAATTATTATTTCCAATAAGATAGGGTCTAGGAAATAAAAAATATAAGAAATACAATTGTTTTTCGTTTTTGGATTTAAAAAAATGGCCGCCAGGTTTTTTGTAATTTACGGGGATACTAGGTATACCTATAGAAGTATAGATTATTTATCTGACATTTTGCTGACATCCGTAATGCAAGATCCTACCCTACTACTATTCTTATTAGGTAGGTAAAAAAAGGTAGGGTATAATCGCAATAAAATTCTTTATGCCGAGTAGGTACCTAGGCATAAAATTTTACATTGCATTAATTCTTTATAACGTTAATTGAACCCAGCTATACACATCAACTTTGTCTAGGGATACAGGTGTTATTTTCATACAAACGAGGTAACTTTGAAGCCTTGGTTTTCTGCCAAGGATGTACCGTGCTGTAATCTGATGATGGCCATCTAGGGAGTGAATGGAGTAGATTCAGATCGCTATACACACCCAACTGATCTGATCAGCATTCTAAAAGAGTAATGGGTCAGAGTTCTCAGTTTGAGGATTTCCATACATTTTCATGCTATTTTCGCGGTTTTTTTAAACATGTCCATTACGTTTTTAGAATGCTGGTTGGATCAGTTGGGTGTGTGTAGCGATCTGAATCTCCTCCATTCACTCCCTGGATAGCCGTCATCAGATCACAGCACAGTATATCCCTGGCAGGAAACCAAGGCTTCAAAGTTACCTCGTTTGTATGAAAATAGCACCTGTATGCCTAGACAAAGTTGATGTGTGTATATAGATAAGCTAATGAATATAATAATGGTTCAAAATAATAATAATTAATAATAATATTATAATAATGATTCGAAATAAAATAATAATAGTTCCTATTAAATACAATAATAGTTCGAGTGTCCAATTTACCGACACTTTTAAAAGTTTTTATTAGGCTCATTTTACGGTGAATGTCGGCTAACTGGCACGAGGGACAGTGGGAATCTGGAGAGATAGTTCGCCTACTATACATAAAACTTGGCGAAACTACCCGACTACCCGAGAACCCTTTAATGTACCGACAGCGACACTTAATGGATAGAAGGCGAATATAAGCGAGTTTTGAAAAATGTTGATCATATTTACCTTTGTTTGCTTAGACTTATCATTAAAATATATACCTTAAAGTCAAATTATAATAAATATTTGTTTAATAACTAATATTTCGTTTTATTTCCTTAAAACTTTTTCATTTATTCGTTGTTGAACAATAGTTTTTTTCTGCCCACAGAATGGGCATTTATTTGGGCATAAAAGATTTATGCCCAATGTGTCTAAGTTTTTTCCCAATTTTACCGCCCGGGCAGAAACACTTTCCCATCTCTACTTCGAATGTCATTTTGTATTGGAGTGTGTGTGTTTCTCTATTTTAAATAGTTTTATCACTACTTTTCTCAAGATCACGCCTCAAAGATGTTTAATTCTATGATATAATCAATTCATATTGGAAAGATGTAACAATTCTCTTATAAAAAAAACCTGTAATGGAATATAGCTCGTAATTTGTATATATTTTATTGTGCAGAAAATCGATTTATTTCAATAAAAATTGCTTTAAAATGAGTGTAAATACCAAAAAAGGTCCAATTTACGACCCCGGTTTCTGTCGTTGCTGTGGTGCCTCAAAGAAATGCCGTTTAATAAACCATGAATATGAATTCATGGGGAAAAAAGAAATCTATTCAGATATGTTCATGGATTGTTTTGGCTTGTTGGTAAGTAAATTACTCTAAAATAATTGTTAGGTAGGTACGTAATCTATTTTTAAAGAAGTTATTTCATAGCGGCATAACTGGCAGGTTCTCTCGTTTTTTTTTAATTTTTCTATTATTATTCTGATGAAGAAGTTAATAATACATAATACTTAATGAATACCTTATGTTGTACCAAGGTACTTTTTTTACTTCAAACAATATATGAAAATCATATATTTTTTATTATAACACTAGGGTAGCGCCCGTGACTTCGTCTCTGTGAAAAGTTTTTTGCTATTTCTCAGGAAATATACTTTTTTTCAGGATGATAGGTACTCTATGTCCTTTTCTGTACCCCTAGCAATGTGTATTAACATTTCAAGATGATTGATTCAGTCAGTAGTTAAAACGTGAAGGCATAACAAACAAACAAGCAAACGGACTTTCGCGTTTATAATATTAAGGAACAAATAAGGATAATAATAAGAATATTAACAGATCACTTGCTTTTCCTTAGAATAAATAGACTAATGCTACTTAAGCATACTTTTTGTACTCATTTTTCCAGTTCCTTTTGACAGAAGACTGCATTAAGTTGAGGTAAAAATGTACTTCTCCGCCCCACGAATTTGGGTTTGGAGGTAGGGGGGACCCCCTCTCCCCTCCCCCCAAACCCAAATTCGTGGGGCGGAAAAACCTCCCTCCCCTTTAGCACACACATACTAAGGTAAAAATGTAGTATATGGACTGTTGCATTAGGGTTTAGGGGTGAAAGGGGGAGGGAGGGATGGAGGGAAGCCTCCTCCCGAAGGGGGAGTTGCAAAACCTAACAGTTTTTGAGCAAAATGAAACTGAAATTTTGACATTAGGTTACTTTAATTCAATTTTTTTGTGTTCTTTTCTGTCTAATGCTATTTTTTTTTCTGTTGTCTGTTATAAAAAAATAGCCTTGTAATTTAAGGCTCACTCTCTGCTGCTCTTCGCGCTCGCCTTAAATTTCTAACCTATATAGGTTAACCTTGCATATGCAAGACCTACAGGAGTAATGCAGGTTCGATTCCAAACTAAATTCAAAATTACTTAATATCTGTGGCTGTATAGGAAGGAACTAACAACTTTGCCCACACGTAACTAAACACAATAAGGGAAAAAAAGATGGCTTGTTGATATATCATTAAAAATGGCAGTACAAAATGCTGAACTTTAAATTTTTTTTTCCGAAAAGCTATAGGTTTGCTAAAGTTGAAACTTTCCAGAATTACTTCAATAATCCTGACCTTTTCAATAAAAAATTGCCAACTCTCAAGTCGTGGGGTGGAGAAGTACATAATAGCCTAAGTTGATTTCATCTTGTATTATTCAGCTCATTTTTTTCACAACCTTTACGTATTGACTTCCAGGAGAGCAATGAATATTGTCTAGTTGTTGCTTTTTATTAACTTGCCAATGATTGGCTACCAAAAATCAAATCAAATATGTTTATTTCAACAAAATAAATAAATTTATATACTTTCCCACTTCAGTTATCGCACTTAGACGGTGAGCCACTGGAGCGGTTGATCTGTGCGACGTGCGTGACGCGACTCCGCGAGGCCTCCACCTTCAGGCAACAAGTGTTAAGGTGCGAGGAGCGTCTACTGCAAGCGAGGTTACTGCTCAACGGGGAAAATGAAGGTACAAGTACTTGTTCTCCTTACATATCTGGCGGTGACGAAGATGCACTACGCATCATCAGTAGTGTAATGCCAGGGGCCAGGACAGTCATTTAAATAATAACATAAGTAAATCAAGAAACTATGATTGTAATTTTGAAAGGCCTTAGACTATTTTATTTATTTAGGCAATATTTTTGTTGCAATTTTTTCAAAAAATATTTTTTTTTTTGTAAAACAATATCTTATCGAGCGGGAGACGCCCAGTGAAACGACCGTTTAAGTTGTGTGTACTTTATTACTAACTTTATTACACTATGTGCACGCTTTATATATAATATATATCCATATACGACACCACCGGGGTAGTAAAAAAAAAACAGAAAAAAAAGTTCAATCTATAGGTAGCTAAAAAAATAACAATAAATGTGCATTTTTCTTAACAACAGGTACCTATTTTACAAATTAAATAAGTGCTAGAATTACATTTTTTTTTTAATTACAGGTTTTTCTTAAAACTAAATCTTATATTTTGTTAAAAGATACTCTACCAAAAAAGCAAATCATTTACCAAACATTATCTTGAACAAACATATTTTAACTACTTACTTAAAGTTACTAACATATTTACATATTTATTATATCTTTAAGCACGTTTCAAAGTTATTTATTTAAAAAGTTTGGTGTTGTTTTTATGCACTATAATTATATGGTTTATTATTTTTCAAAACTTTTAGATTAGGTCCTAAATCTTCTATTATTTCATAGGGACCTAGATAAATATTTTCCATTTTGTCAGATGTTTCATTTTTTATAAGTATTTGATCACCTTGTTTGTAAGCTTGCAAGCGGACATTTTTATCGTATTGATTTTTCATTTTTTGTTTACTGATTAGTAAGTTGTCACGGGCTTGTTTATGAGCCAATTGCAATCTATATCTTAACTGTTTGGAGTAATTTAAAGGATTGTACAACGGTTCTAATGAATCATTGACAATATTACTTGGTAAATTGCATTGTTTTCCGTACACAAGTTCATAAGGTTGATATCCGGTATGTGTATGTACAGATGTATTAAATGAAAATGTCCAGTAGGGTAACCATGTTAACCATATCGAGCGGGAGACGCCCAGTCGTGTGAGTTACTTAAGCAATACTGTCTAAGAAAAGATCGTAAATTTTTGTGTGTGTTTTCTAATGCTCCAATTGTCTGATGGTGGTATGCGGTGGAATTTAGTTTTTCTATTCCTAGTAATTTGCATACTTCTGACATAGTTGAGGATAAAAATTCTGTACCTCTATCTGTAACTATACATTTTGGTACTCCGTATTTTAAAATAAAATTACTGACGAAAGAATTTGCAACTGTTATAGTATCCTTCGACTGTAGTGGGTAGGCCTCAACGTATTTAGACATCTCACACTGTATTGTCAATATATAGCTGTTATTATGCGTGTCTTTTACTAACGGTCCAACAAGATCTAAAAAAATTTTTTCTAAGGGCGTGTATGCTGTAGTCGTAATTTCCATAGGCATTTTATTTGGTATAGAATGTTTTAAAAGTTGGCACTTTTTGCATTTACTGACAAACTGTATAACATCTTTATCTAAAGAAGACCATGTGTATTTCCTTTTTATATTGTTTATCATTCTTCGCATTCCAGCATGTCCGCTGCTGGGCAAAATATGGAAATCATTTAATATTTGGTTTTTGTCACTTTCATTTGTTATTCTAACTACATTAGGCAAAATATTAATTTTCGGAAAGTCCCAGTTTTTCCTACTATATATTTCGCGTTGTATTTCTTTAATAAAATTAATATTATCTTTATCTTTAATTATATTTATATATTTTAAACTTAATCTTTTACAAAATTTTAGTAATAAATCAACAAAATCCTCTCGGGTGCAATGCTGTTTATACTCTATATTAAATATAATCATACTTTCACTTGGTATGTATATTAAACATTCTTCTATTTCACTTATTTGATTATTTCTTTCGTATTTATTTATCTCTTTCTTATCTTTAAAAACTAAATCTATGCTGCCGCTTTGTTTTCTTAATATTTCTGAAACTATGGGTTGGCCACCCCCTGTTTCAAGAATATTTCGAGAACTGTCGCTGGGCATAACTTGTTTATTTTGTTCTAACAAGCGCGTTTGTTTTCTAGTCATCACGTTGCAAAAATCTGAATTATTCATTTCTTTTAATTCATTTGAAGTTATAACAATACGTGATAAAGCGTCTGCAACGACGTTATCAGATCCTTTTACGTATAATATTTTGAAATCATATTCCTCTAAAGCTAGACGAAATTTCATACGTCTGCTAGAGATATCCTTCATATTAAATAGATGTACTAACGGTTTATGGTCAGTTTTTATCGTAAATGTTTTTCCGAAAAGATACGGTCGGAAATATTTTACACTCCATACAATTGACAGTAATTCTTTATCAATTGTTGGATAATTAAGTTCTGCTTTATTTAATGGTCGACTTGTATAAGCGACTGGTTTTAAATTGCTATTCATAAGTACACTTCCTATCGCAAATTGGGACGCAACGCATCGGTTTGCAAAACGAATTCATTTTGTTCTGAGAAGTCCGGGTAGTCAAGAACCGGGGCAGTGGTCAAACAATGCCTTAACAAATTAAAACAATCGTCACATTGATTTGTCCAAACAAAAGGTGTATTCTTCTTACAAAGTTTGTTAAGTGGTATTGTTATTGTTGCGAAATCAGGAATGAATTTTCGATAATAATTGCAGAAGGCAACGAACCTTCTGACCTCGTCAGCATTTTTTGGTTTTGGGTAGCTTTTTATAATTACTGTTTTTTGTGGATCAGGTAGAACGCCATTTTCCGTTACTAAGTGTCCTAAATACAGTATTTCTTTTTTCAGGAAATCGCATTTTAGTGGATTTATTTTTAAGTTTAATTTTCTTAGTCTTTCGAAAACATCTATTAAATTTTTATTATGTGTATCTAAGTTACGACCATATACACAGATGTCATCGCAGTAAACTAGACATTTTTCTTGTGTGAGTCCTGAGAGTCCAAACGTCATTAGACGGGAAAAAGAACTTGGAGATATTTTAAGTCCCATAGGTAAGCGTTTTAGTCTATACTGACCAGTGTTTGTAGTGAATGCTGTGACGTCTTGGGAGTCCTCGTTTAAAAGTACTTGATAAAAAGAGTTACTCAAGTCCATTTTAGAAAAATATACGGCTATATAATATATAACATTACGGAGGTACTAGACTCTTTATCAGGATAAAGAGTCTAGTACCTCCGTAATGTTCGGTAAGGGAAACTTATCATCTTATATTACATTATTTACTTTTCTATAATCAATTACTAGTCTCCACTTTCTTTCTCCGTTGTTGTCGGTTTTTTTAGGTACAAGCAAAATAGGACTGGACCACTCGCTGTTACTGGGTTCTATAATGTCATTGTCGAGCATTTTTCTTATTTGTTTGTCTATTTCAGGTTTTAATGCTGCGGGTAATCTATATGGTTTAGAATAAATGGGCTTTGTGTTATTTTTTAATGTAATTGATTGTGTTCCGATAGTTGTCGTTGTTAGTATGTCACCTTCTAAATGAAATATATCTGAATATTTTGAACATATTTGTTCTATTGATTGTTTTTCTTCCGTATTTAAATGGTTTAAATTTATTTGCTGCAAGATTGTTTCAGTTCTACGTGACTTATTCTCTGAATTACTAAAGTTACATGCGATATAGTCATCTAAAAGTACTAAATCGGGTTCAATTTTTTTTAAAGTATGTTGTTTTTCGCTAGTGTTTAATAACTTAATTGGAATTTTTCCATTTATGATTTTAACTATCGAACTGGCTAAAAATAAATCGGGTTTCAATTCCGCAGAAAATAATACATAATCTTTTTCTTCGTTATAATATGGAGCGTTTACATGTGCAAAAAAAATATGTTCACATCGTGGCTCTATAGTAAATTCATTTACGCGAGTCTCGGAAATCGTCATGGGCTTCGCTTGTGATTGTGAGCGAGTCGCCTGAATCGTGCCATTGTTTACATTATGATTGTTATGATTCGGATGCCTAAGCTTTATTTTAAAACTTAATTGTTTGTAGCACAGAGTAATGTCATTTCTAGAGACATTTATTGAAGAAATGTAATTTGAGATAAAATCGGTTCCGAGTATTCCATCGATGTTAATCGGCAAACTATTAACGGTAAAATATATTCTAGAATTGGGTATATATAAATTTAGATACAAGCTACCTAAAGTTTATATATTTCCTCCTATGCCTTTGACATTTGTTGTATTTAGAGAATTGCGTTGTTGATTTTGAATTGAATCTTTTCTTATGAGACATAGGTTTGCACCTGTGTCTACTAAAAATCTTTTTATGTGATTACGTACAAACAATTTGATAATATAATTGGATTCACTACTGCATATAAAGTGCTGTTTATTCTGTTGAGGGACGCAAACATTCTGAATTCTGAATTGGTCGTTATGAGTTGTTACATGGGCATGTTTGTTTTTGAGATGGTTTTGACTATGTCCACCTCGTGCTTGATAAAAGTTTCCTCTGTAGGTGTTTCTAAATTTTTTATTTTTATTATTTTTTCTATAAAAATTACTGTGTGTCTGTTGCGAACTGTTTGGAAAGCGTGGTGCAAAGTTGTAATTCGGATTATAGTAATTATTTATTGGAGGTTGGTTAAAATATCCGCCAAACTGTCCTCTACGTGGAATGGCATCTCTTCTCGAAAACCTATATTGTGGCCTAGGCTGTCTATATGTAAACTCACCTTTGAAATTTTGTAGAGCCGTCAGCGATTCTTGCTTTCGGGACGATTCTTCGATGTCCTCCTCGACTGCTGCGCTAATAGCATCTCTCAAGGAACTATAATTCCTAGCTGAAATAATAGTACTTATTCGCCTATTTTTCAAACCATTAATAAATTGGCGAATCGCAATCTTTTCGTTAATAGGTTTTAAAATAATATTCGGGTCATTATCTCCATCACTTTGTGCTATTGTTAATTCAGAAAATAAAGTCTCTAACCTATTGCCGAACTGTATTATTGTTGAATCGCTTTGTGTAGATGATTTTAATTGTGTCATTAACGACGTGTGCGATTTTTTAGTAATTAAGTATTTTTTAATGTCAGAAATAAAATCACCAAAATATTCGTATTTATTATGGAGTTTTAATTTTGAGTTTTGGTCAAGTCTGGTTTTGATTATAAAATTAATTAGTATTTGTTCGTCTTTATCATCAATGCATGAACGATATAGTTCTGATGAATTAATTAATTTCACGATCGTACTTTGTTTTCCATTAAGTTCTGGTATTATAGAATTTGCGGTCGTTATATCAAATCTCTCCATTGTAATATTTAGTTTTCTTTCAAGTGAAATTAATTTATTTTTTCACTAATTAAATAAGTTTCTGATATAAATCAGGTTTTTTTTTAATAATTCATAATTATTAAATAATATTATCGCTTCTTCATATTTTAAATCTTTGTTTATATCACTTTAAGCGATTTCAATTCTATTTATTGGAGACAAAAAAATCCATAAATCGTCTCATTTTACAAACTTACTATTACAAAATCATAAAATCACGACATATAAAATTATTTTCATGTCATGTGCAATTCGTCAAAATGACAGAATATTAATTAATCTACTTACATTTTTTACTTAGTTAATTGAAAAATATTTCTTACGTATATAAATATTATGAAATAACAATTAAAAGTTGAATTTATTTTAGCACACTGAGGAAAAAAAAAACAATCCATCACTTCTAATTTTGTCTTTCACCGATGTAGTCACATAATCTACTCACGCAGGCACCCGATACTTTTCTTTATTTTCGTCACAAAATGGTCACTAGGGTCTTCGTTTCCACGACTCGAACGTCTCCCGGCTGAATCCATTTAAAAGTTTTGAGCACTGGGGTTTCTTCGTTATTTATAATCTCCTGTCTTCGTAATTAACTCTCAATTTACGTAAATAACGTATACATCGTTGCTCATAGATTTAATTATTTTGACTTTTTTTTCACATTAGTTCACTTTAAAATTTATAACGTCTTTATTAATTTATTATTATGTGGTGGCTCACATCGCCAACCACAGCGGCCGCGGCGCAGCGCGCCGAGCGCTTGCGCACCGCACGCGTTTTTACATTGTTGTCTTGGCTGGCAGGGTCGCCATATCGAGCGGGAGACGCCCAGTGAAACGACCGTTTAAGTTGTGTGTACTTTATTACTAACTTTATTACACTATGTGCACGCTTTATATATAATATATATCCATATACGACAATCTGAAAATCATTTGTGGAATTATTTATTATGTTATGAACCACTTCTTGTATTGATACAACCCTGATATCACGATAAAAGTTACAGATGTTTCATACAAAATTTTAATGTATGATACAGCAAAACTTTTTTCAGGATTTCAGGTTTGTTTCCATAAAAAAAATTGTTCATAATTCATGTAAGGCTATAAACCTCTCAGATCAAATAAAAAAGGAAGATGGAGCGTTGCGCAGTGGTTGCGAACAACGAAGTGAGGCCGGTTTTGATGGTACATGTGTGCGTACTAGGGGGCGGGCGGGGGCCGGGCGGCAGGGTTCAATATGGAATGCCCAATGACGAACGAAAGCCAAGGCGTAGTTTCGCTACATGTGTGTGCGTATACTGTGTATGTACACAGCCAAGGCGTAGTTTTACATGCCTCACCGCTTTGTCGGAAGGGAAGACTCCGTCTTTACTTTTTTATTTGGTCTGAGACAAAGCTATTTTAGATTAATATGACAGTTATGCCCGTTTTCACCAACACACTCTATAGGGGACTTTTATTTAGGTTAAACATTAAGGTGTGGTGTTAGGAGGCTTCTTTACTTTAGGGGGTCGATTTTTCGCTCAGCTAACAATAAATAGGTTAATTGTAATAGTTATAATTGCAGTTTTTAGAAAGTGACTAATTTGTCACCACTGGTGACAAATGGGATATTTTTTCCATTCGTTACCACTGATGGTGATGGATGATACATTCACAAGTTAAGGATTTGTGAAGAAAACACAGTAAGTTATACATTAATGTATGGGTTTATTGTTGAAAATTATCTTAATATAACTTAATCCTAATCTTTTTGTGGAAAACCTATCAAATTCCCCACATTAATAGCTCCACCTGCAACAAAAGTCTAATTTAGTCATTGAGATGTGTCATAAAGTAAGTAAAATCTATTTAGAATTTATTTTTCATTTGTGTAAGTTCAACAAGGACATACACCTAAACATCATTATCGAAGGTACATTTCAGGAGCAAACGTTCCTTTTCGATTTGTCGATTTCTTTTCCCTATATTATCTGTTTAGACTTGTTGTAAATTGTGATGTAAGATTATTTCAATAAAGATTTATTATTATTATTATTATTTCTTGGGATCGTGTAAATTGGTTATATTATACCTTATACCCCATCCCAATAATAATAAAATGACAAATATCCTTCGTATCATAATGTACAAGTACCTGGGCGCGGTCGCCCAGCTTTGCTCAGTTATTACTATTTATTGTAATATGGTGGTGTGTTTTAAACTCTTAGACTGGAAAGGACTCGGCATCAACATTAATGGCCAATACCTAACACACCTTCGTTTTGCCGATGATATAGTTCTAATGGCTGAGACGTTGGAGGACCTGAACACAATGCTCGAAGATCTCCGTAGTGCTTCCCAAAGAGTGGGTCTTAAAATGAACATGGATAAGACGAAAATCATGTCGAATGCCCATGTTGTGCCCGCTCCAGTTCATGTTGGGAACACTGCACTTGAAGCTGTTGACCATTATGTATACCTAGGACAGGCAGTCCAGTTAGGTAGGTCCAACTTTGAGAAGGAGATCTCTCGTCGAATCCAACTCGGATGGGCAGCATTCGGGAAGCTCCGAAAAATCTTCGTGTCCGATTTACCTCAGTGTCTCAAGACGAAAGTCTATGACCAGTGTGTGTTGCCAGTGATGACTTACGGCAGTGAAACGTGGTCGCTAACTATGGGTCTCATAAGGAGGCTCAAGGTCACCCAGCGTGCAATGGAGAGAGCCATGCTCGGCATTTCCCTGCGTGATCGAATCAGAAATGAGGAGATCCGCAGGCGAACTAAAGTAACCGACATCGCTCGAAGGATTGCTCAGCTAAAGTGGCAGTGGGCTGGACACATAGCGAGAAGAACCGATGGCCGTTGGGGCGGAAAGGTTCTGGAATGGCGACCGCGCACCGGACGACGCTCCGTGGGTAGGCCCCCGACAAGGTGGACCGACGATCTGGTGAAGATTGCCGGAAGCCACTGGATGTGGGAAGCGCAGGACCGATCGTCGTGGAAATCCTTGGGGGAGGCCTATACCCAGCAGTGGGTGTCGTGCGGCTGATATGATGATGATGATGATGGTGGTGTTTAGGTGATAATCTACATTGTTATTTCAAACATTAACTACATTTTTTTTAAATTTGTCTAAAAACAATGAAAATAAAAAAAATATATAAAACTCGAATATAAAAAAAACAAAAGTCACCGAGCGGGATTCGAACCCGTAACACTCATTTCTTGCCGTCCGCGAATTAACCCGCTAGACCAGACGAACAGGGACCGGCAGGACGAAATTAGTGACCATATTCTGCGTCGAAAGAAAAACGCATGAAAACTCGAAAACACGCGTTTTCCCAAACATAAGACTAATCTAGATCGATTGTTTACTCCCGAAAACCCCCATATTTCAGCGAAATAGAGCCGTTTCCGAGATCACAGAAATATATATACATACAAGAATTGCTCGTTTAAAGGTATAAGATAAGCAAAATGTGCACCTGGTGCAAAATGTACAATACGCAAAAAAAAATTATTTTACGAATAAACAGGTTTTTACATTAGAAATAATGTTCTGGAAAAAAAAACTTGTATATAAATAAAACAGTATTTTTTTCCAGTTGATTATTTCTGTTATTCTTAAATGTGAGAACCTGTTCGTAAAATAAAACATTGACAAATATAAATATGTTTACCTTTTATTTGGTCTAATATAGCTGTTTTTATTTCAACCTCCTTAGCAGCCGCTTGTAGCTGCAGTTCATAGAGCTTCCTCTTAAAGTCAATCTCATCTTGAAGCAATTGCATTTTGAGGTCTTCGACATCCTTTTTCTTTTTATTTACATTTGTAATGCTACTGTAAAGAGTAGAAATGTTGTCGTTTTTTTCATTATTGTTATCAATTTGTGGTCGCCGTCTGGAATTCAATTCATTTGTTTGTGGGCCCTGTCTAGACCATAGTGGCGTTTCAGGAGTAATTATCTGAAATGAAATAAAAAAGTTAATTATACAGTTATGTAGAAAGTAAATACATTCTATAATTATGTAGTGTTATTATTAGAGATCGGATATTCAGATGTTTATTTACCTAAAGTTCAGATGTATTATGGAAAGCAAAATATCGTAGGCATTGATGGACAAGCGTGACCAGTGGCGGATTTGCCCCTAAGGCCCACTAGGCCCGGGCCTAGAGCGGCCATATATTAGGGGCGGCCAAGCGTGGTGAAAATGTACATCCGCGGATTCAGACTCCAGCCGATTATCTTTGAGGATTACATAAAAACTGGCATTGAAAGTGACAATAAAAAATTATTTATTGTTTTATATTTTATGTAAGTAGGTAGGGTCAGTGCCTATAACTTTATTTTTCTTTAATCTCGTGGTCTAAGGCTAGAGTTACCATCTGACCGCATTTGACAGGCATTTTACGGTTTAAACAGGCATATGACCGGCACTAAGCTGCGACAGGCATTTTTGAATTTCGCGGATGAAACCACTGCTTACAATATTAGTAGATGAAACTGATTAAAAATCGCACTGCGCGGCCATTTTTTTGCTATAGCTAGACAGCCAAGATAACTGGATGAATCTGACTAAAAATCGCGCTGCGCGTTTTTTTTTACTGTAGACAAGCATCTTTCGGAAAAATCCGGCACTTTGCGCATCCTCCCTTACATAGATGGTAATCCTACCCGAGGCGAACTGAGAAAGGGGCGGCTGGTACTATTCGGCCTAGTACGGCCAAGACTCTAAATCCGCCACTGAGCGTGACAATATGGGCTGAGGCGATAAGCCACAGGAAACATACCTAAGTCCATCAATGCCTTGTTGCAGCCAAGACTTCTCTATAGTTTTCTCAAATAGTGCGCGGAAATTACAAATATTTTTATCGCTTTCAATTTTCTCGCATAAATTTATTAGAGCCAGAATTCTTCCAGTTTAACCAATGACTACAACAAAATAGCAGAAGATTTTCATCCTGCGAGTGTTCACCTAAGCTAAATCTAGAGTCCATCATCTTCTACTTCTCTCTATCCTAGTGAAACTGTGGCAACTTGCAATTTAATTAAATGAAGAAACAATTCACTGCACGAAAATTGCGGACAGTCCATGGCTAGTAATTTTTTTCATACAAGCATGCCCACTATTCCCAGTGCGGCAGGCGCTACTTTGCAAAAAAAAAAAAACAGTGCACATTATAGCAAAAACAGTGCAAATTATAGCACCATCTGGGTAGAGTTCTCAATTCGGATTCAATCATTCGAAGTTAAAAAAATAAAATAAAACCGGTCAAGAGCGAGTCGGACTCGCGCACCGAGGGTTCCGTACCATCATAATTGCACCATCAAACCACACGGCAGAGTACAATAATAAAATTAGTATTGCAGTTTTAGGTCAGCGCCATCTCTTGACCGATTGTGGAACTAATTTAGTTTAGTTAACTTTTTTAGAAATTTGATAATTTCTAAAAAAAAGTATGCTATATTGAGACATCGTTTTATTTTTCCTGTAATCTTTATATAAACTGCTATCACATAGAATTATTTCAGATTTTTCTCTTTGCAAACTTCGGAGATAAGGTATTTTTTTACATTTCTCATCATAAGTCGAAAACTATGCGGCCTAAAACAAAAAGAAAAATGACTAAAAACGTGCAAACGGCGCTCTTTCATATGATACCCACATGCCCTAGTAGCTCCACTTCAAATTTTTAAGACCCCTTTTCAGTCCCTGTTGTAAACAAGATATTTATTTTTTTATTTATTTCTTATTTGCGAAATAGTTGGGCAAATGTCATCTTAAACTATTCCAAATTTCAAGTTGATACCATTAGTAGTTCTCGAGATATCCAGCTGTGACAGACAGACAGACTGAGTCACACCATAAGGGTTCCTTTTTTACCATTATGGTACGGAACCCTAAAAACACCTTCTTTTTAACTTTGAAAAGCAAATTGAAAACTCTACCAAATGGCGCTACTTTGCACTGTTTTCCTAAGTATCTTAGACCTACATATATTTACACTGGATTGGCTTATGTCAAACTGTTTTTGTGCCTATTTGATTACCACCATTTTGGCGCTGTAAGACGTAGCGTCCGTACATGGTACTAAATCTAGTGATGTGCTTATGTCGACGCAATAATTCAAAATAAACAAACAGTTCACTGCATCAAATATTTATAGCAGTTCGCAGCAGTTAACATTTTGACAGTTATTTTAAACTAGTGACATAAGTCACAATACAGCCATCTTGATTTAACTTTAACAGTACCCTAGTTTTTTTTACATTCTCTTTGGTACCTACATGAGACAACTGAGACAAGCTTATCTGAGCCAGTGCTGAAAAGTGGAACTAAGGTGTATTTATTACTAAAAGTTACCTAGGTTACGCCATAGACGACAGCGACGCTGTCACCGAGTCAGATAATTTTTGTATCTGTTAAAGTTAAGTCAAGATGGTGCAACCTAGTACAGTATTATATTCCTTCCTGATCACACTGCCTAAAAATCAAAAGGACTATGAGGGCAAAAGGAAGAAAACGCAGAATGTCTAAAATGTAGAATGACTAAAATGCAAAAAGAGTTAAATGCAGAATGACTAGAGTGCGAAATGACTAAAACACAGAATGTCTAAAATGACTAAAATGGCGAAAGACTAAATAACTTCTTTTCAGAATGCCGTAAACAATAAATTCAAATGGCCAGTAATTGTTTGATAAAAAATCTATGAACATACGTGCGTATTTCAAACAGACAAAGAAGTTTATACAAGGATAGTTTGCGATATAGACGTTTTGCAATTTAGGCATTTTTTATCCTTAGGCAAACTGCTGTTTAGTCATTCTGCGTTTTAGACAATTTACTTAGTAGACATTTTGCTCTTTAGACATGAGTTTTAGGCATTTTGCTTCATAGACAATTTGATTTTTAGGCAGTGTGATCAGGAAGAATTATATTTATGTGTGGTGCAACCCATCCTAAGTCATTTTATGAAATCTCGAATATCTCTAAAGTCTTGAATGTGGTCGTCGCATCTTTAGTAGCTGTATCATGAGTTGATGCAAACTGTTTTTGCTAACAAAAACTATGAGATATACTGATCTGCTCACAGTCTGTGCGAGTCAGAGAGAAAACGATAGTTTATGGTAGCAAGCACAGTACGGTAGCGGAAACCGTTTGCATCAACTCATATGACAGGATAATAATTATATCAGGTCATTCTGAACTACCATCCAAATTTCAAGGATGTGTCCAGTCCATGAAACTAAACAACATTCTCTAAGAAACTTGATTGTGTTGAATTTCACCACAAAATTTTGGTAATCCCATACTAAATTGGTCACGTGGTCTCTTTGATTTGTATGGATAGCCATTTTTTGTTCAGTTTCAGTTTCATGGATTTGACACAAATTTCAGTTGGCATACATAATTGGTTGCTTTTCCCTACTTTTTGTCAGTGATTTATGAAGAAGCAAACAATCTCATTACTTAAACAAGGTCTATTAAATCTCATAACATTTTAATTATTTTAAATATTGTTAGAAGGCAATGTTTAAAAAAAATGCTGACATTTGAATATCGCACCCTCTGGTATGTCTAATTTATATCTTTTTTTAAACTCGTTAATTATCACACCATTTAGATATTTGAGAGGATCATTTTCAATCTCAGCACTCAAAGTATCTCTTACTTCGGAGCTTTCTACAGAGGTATTCGAATCTTCCCCTCCTTCTATGCCAGTATATGCAGTTGCTTGACCAAGTATGACACAAACTTGTTCCAATAAAGGACACTCTTTTACTTCTCCAGTTGTGCACCTACTTCGATAGTAAATCTTGCTGTCTCCTTTAATTTTATCCCATAGTTTAATGAGTGAGTCTTTAGTTCTGTAACAATAAAAATCATAATAACATCTAAAAAAATATGCTTAATGTTTTGTGTGTAAATAAAATATTATAGATAGTTTTACCCTTAGAATAACACATAGCAGAGTCCTTGTATGTAAAGTAAAAAAAAAACCGGCCAAGTGCGCACAAAGGTTTCCGTACCAAAAACGGCACAAAATTACGTTTGTTGTATGGGAGCCTGATAAATTTATTCTGTTTTTAGTATTTGTTATTGTAGCGGCAACAAAAATACATCATCTGTGAAAATTTGAACTGTCTACCTGTTGTCGTTATTAATATCGAGCAAAAAACGGCAAAAAAAACACGTTTGTTGTATGGGAACCCCCCTTAATTAGTAACTTAATTCTGTTTTTAGTATTTTTTGTTATAGCGGCAACAGAAATACAGCATCTGTGAAAATTTCAACTTTCTAGCTAAAACGGTTCATGAGATACAGCCTGGTGACAGACAGACGGACATATTCCTTTAGTTAGGAATCTGCAATCTAAAGTACCCCTTTTTCGTTCTTATAGCTACGATTAGGTTAGGTAATGAATGTATGAAGGATAAAACTCGGATCATTTTAGCTAGGTTGTTATTATTATAATGCCGGCCGTCACTACATATTCGCCAAGCATCGGCACAATTTATCGTAGGTACGATGATGCTTTTGAAAGAAACTCTTTGAAGAATTTTGTTACAAAACTGGCAACAATGCTTAACAAATATGTATTGCCGCTCAGATCAAATAAAAAAGGAAAATGGAGCGTTGCACAGTGGTTGCGAACAACAAAGTGAGGCCGGTTTTTGATGGTACATGTGTGCATACAAGGGGGCGGGCGGGGGCCGGGCGGCAGGGTTCGATATGGAAAGCCAAGGCGTAGTTTCGTTACATGTGTTTGCGTGAACTGTGTATGTACACAGCCAAGGCGTAGTTTTACATGCCTCACCGCTTTGTCGGAAGACTTCTTTACTTTTTTATTTGGTCTGAGGTAGTGCCGGCATAAGGTTTACCTGTGAACAGTTGCTGTAGCATTGAACATTTCTGTCACATCATTCCAGGATTTATGTTTAGCATCATTGGCGGCGTTATCAGTTTTTTTATTCAGAATGGCCTCCTTATGTTTGGCCACTAGTTTCACCAACTTGACTTTGTCCTCGGCTGTAAAGTTTTGCCCGCGTTTCCTTTTTTCTGACATTATTAATTAACCACCTCAAAATAAAGAAATAACACGAGCAAGCAGAGCACAAACGGAACAAAACACAAACAGAACAAAACACAAACAAACAAAACAAATGAATGACAATGAAATTGATAGACATCATAGACATGACTAACTGACATTTAGTGCTTTCCAGCAGACCAACCGCTAAGTCATCTGTCATCACAGTATACATTTTAACCATGGACTCAAGGTCTGTCTAAAACATAGACAAAGAAAAATTTTCGCTGCGCTCAAGGTCTAAAAAGTCTGTTTACCTGAGAAATTATTTGAAAAAAATTATACTGGTAACCCTGTTGGTGCTGACAAAATTCTATGTTGTTTCAAAAATATTTTTTTTCAATTAGATTTTTGACAGCACCAACAGGGTTACCAGTATAATTTTTTTTAAATAATTTAACAATTTCTCAGGTAAATAGACTTTTTAGACAGACTCTACTGTGCTTAAGGGGCCTTGGGCCTTGGTAATGGACCCCCTAAACCAGAGGTGTCCATACAGTCGATCGCGAGAGGTTTTAGGCTATGTTTACATTAGTCGAGTAAAAACGTTTCAGTAGAAGTACATGCGGCGAGGATAATTACTTTATAATTTTCCTCGAGTGGCAGGATGTCGAGGGATGAGGCGCTGGCCGGTTTTGTTTATTGCTTTGTATGCTCTTGTCTGTGTGTTCTCTTTGAGTTTGAAACAAATAAATATCAGTCATAAGAAAATATTTTATGCGTTTTCGTATTATCAAGAAGCTTATACCCCCAATGGAGATTGCACGGCTAGTGTCATATTGAAGATAGAAAAAAAGCCCTTAAGTGACGTGACGGCTTATTGCTATCTCTTTCTTTAGTGTTACATTACGTGTTCGTTGTTCATCGTTCGTTCGTGAGAAACGAAAACGTATTGTCACTCTAAAGAAAGAGATAGCAATAAGCCGTAAAGTCACTCAAGGTAATTTTTTCTATCTTCACTATGACACTAGCCGGTGCAAACTCCATTGGAGGTATAAGCTTCTTGCGTATTATAAAGGGAATGTCCGAAAAAATCAAATTTGTTGAATATAAAATTTCAACACAAAATGTCAATTTTTTTTTTTTAATTCTTGTTGTCATAGTGGCAGGTGTTGGCAAAGGTATAAATCTCCATTCTGCTGTTACTTTCCTACATTTGTGAAGTCGAAAAGACTTTAATTTTTAAAATTTTCATAAGGTGTATGTACGTACACTAAGCCGCCATGTTTAGTTGCGTTTGAATGGAGAACAATGAAGTAGGTATCCACGCTTTTTTCGTAGGTATGTCAGGTCTATATAAAATTATCCTTTATCATTGGATTTGACACATTTTTTTGGAAAAAAAGTCTCTCTGTTTCTACCCTGGCCACGTGCATCATACGTGCATGCTCCCTGAAAACTGACCAAGCCTGACATTTAAATCAATATTCGATCGATTATTTTTTGCAATTGGAGATCATTGTATTGGAGGCCGTATGTTCAGGGTAGCATATCTTCCAGAAGCTTCCTACTTGGCAACCCAGACGACAATATTTGATAACACCAAAGTAATGGCTGTCTTATCAATGTGGTCTGGTCCCAATATGCGCTAGATTGAAAATGAGCACCTGGGCCGACGGTCCACAAGGACGGATCCAGGAAGGGGGCAGTCGGCCATGTGCATGTCTCCCCCCCTACTCCACAAGGCAGATTACTATTGGTATAATGACTAGTGGTGGCTCGGTGCCAGTGTTTCTTTCAGACAAAATTCTTCGGGGGGCCAATTAAGAGTTTCGGGGGAGCTCGTCCGTCGATCACTACACTGCCCGTCTACCTACACACAACACATTTTTCCCCGGGGGGGGCACTAAGGCTGCTCCAGGGAGTAGTACCTGAAAGAAACACTGCTCGGTGCGCCCTTAATGTTTTATGTAGGTCACTACTTAACTTTTTTTATTTGAGCTCCCTCCCCCAATTTAAATCCTGAATCCGCCACTGCTAATTTGTATTAAGGCGGTACCTTGAGCGAAAGTGGCGCCGCGGTGAATTTTATTTAATATTATAATTCTAATACACAATTTAAATAATGTTTATCGTGGAGATTTTAGGGCCTACAGTCTAGTATTTTTAAACGGTATCGTTACATTCCCTAGTAGTCACTGCTATAAGTAGATAAAAAAACTGCTAAAAGTGGCCGTTTTTGACACATTTGCTATCTACTTCTACGAATGACTACGAGGGCATGATATAGTATTACCTTCTAAAAATACTAGACCATGGGCCCTAAAATCTCAACGATAAACAATATTAAAATCTTTTTCTATTAATAACTTATTAAATAAAAACCTCTGAGGGCGCCACTTTCGGTCAAACAACCGCCTTAAGTATACTTTAATAATATTTAAGGTGTACTGTACACCAAAGTTAAGAGCATTAACGCGCTGCGGCTAACTAAAGAATTCACTCACACAACTTTACGTATACACGCACACAGCAATCATTGCTATCGCGACGAACGCCGACTTTGCGCTCTTTGGAATAAATAATCTTGATCATTTTTGGTACTCAAATTAAATCAGTAAAATGAATAAACAAGTAATGCGATAGAATTTATTTATTTAGTTTTCTATTTAATTAATATCTTTATATTATTATGTAAGTAAAGTATTTAGGCCGGTAACCTATCATACTTCCGAAACTTTTCTGTTCGAATTTCAATTGTACGAAAACGGTACGTCGACGTTTTAAATACCAGATTGGTTGTTTTACATAACTTTGTTAGAACATAAACTGTTTAATTTTTCAGAAAAACTGTAACTCAAATATCAAATCACTAATTTTTTTTTGACAGCTGTTTTCTAACCATAATTTTCTTTACTAGAATTTATTAAAGATCTAGGTAACCTTTTATAGAATTTTGTGTTTCATAATATTTAATCGATTTAGAAAGTTCGGGTGTATTTTGCAACCCTAATAGTGGCTTGAATACTATTCAGTAACAAAAACGAATCGCCAAAGACGTCCACGTAGTCTTGAAGTACACGTGTTGTGTAAAAACAGTTTTTTTTTAACGTGAAAAAAAAGCATTAAAAAACATGTTTTCTGGTGCACGTTTTTTTAATAGCACAAAAATCAAAAATATCAAGGAAGTTTCTGTTAAAGATTAATACTCATGTGTTCATATTACAGTTTCCTGTTCATTTTTAAACCTACAATACTTTTTTGGCTAAATAGCACAAAGTTGTCAACAGTTTGCAGCATTCAAAGACGCGCTCGGATCTCGAAATCTCGAAATCTTTATTTGGTTTATGTTTTTTTGAAGTAGTTTAGTATGAACTTAGAACGAAGAACAACAGTGTCTCCAAATTGGAGTGTTTTCCCCATTGTGTGGTGAATTTTAATTATTGGGGGAAAAAAGAAAATCTGTTCTTCATACAAAATGTAACATTTTGGGGAATAAAAAATCACGTTAGGGGAAAATTATGAATCTTCTCTTCATAAAAATGTATCATTTTGGGGAAAAATAAAATAAGATCTTTGAAATTCATATCTAGATATACTGGCGAAGAATAAAAATCTAATATAATTATTGATTTGATGAAATAAAACATTTATTTTCGAAAATTTGTATTCTTGAAAAAAAAAATTATAAAAATACAGCGGTGCTATATTTTTTTCATGTTACATCACTAGGTAAGATTAGTGGACCACTTGCTCCATATTGCTTGCATGCATATTGCATGCTTGCTTGCGTGCTTGCATGTATGCATGATTTTTTATTACAATAATGGTAACTATGTGAGATTGCAATTATTATTTCGTAGACGCTTAGTATACTTTGTTGGAGACGTTTTTCTTATTTTTAATTTCGAATTTGTGATAGGTATAGGATTCAGATTCTTTGTCAGATAAAGTATTGTATTTTAATAATATTGGAGACGTTTTTCTGGATACTAAATCATCTAACAATAATAGTTTCGGCCAAACATTGAGTGGGATGTCAAAACATATTATTGAATTTAGAAAAAAATGTAACTTAAATTCCGTTAAATTGTATTTTCAGTAAAATCATAATAATGAAAAACAAAAAAAAATGGGAAAAGATTTGGGTAAACTAAAATTCGAACAGAGAAAATTTGAATTTAAGATAGGTATCCTATAATATTATAAATGTGAAAGTTTGTGGGTTTTGATGTTAAGATGTTGTTCCCCATTTGGTTGGAGTTTGGCACACATATAGTTTTTAGTTAAATTTGGCACACAAACAACCTGCCTCACACGACACCACCGCAGAAATGTGCAAAGTGGATAATAGTGTAGGAAAGGAAGGTAGTGGACCCCCACAGTAAATCCTCAGTAGACGAAACTTTAAGTATGATTAAATATCATAAATGTTTTTTTTTTAAATAATCCATTTTTTTTAGTTTTTGGATATTTGTCCATAGGTTTTGGTTCATACTATGTTACATGCCTGCAAAGTTTCATCGACTGAGGATTTAATATTGGGGTCTCCATACAAAACATCGCTTTATTACCTACACTATAAGACGAAGTGGATAATTTCGTCCAAACGTTGTGTGGGATGTCAAATCTGTCTAAATTTTTCCAAATTTTCTTGGCAGACTTATCTTTTTTTTTTTTATAAGCAAGCCTTCTGCTTCCCATTTCTTGAATACTATATTATCGTTAGTGGTAAGATTAGCTAACATATACTTTTTTTAAAATTTGAGATTTTTGCATTTACAATGCTATTTTTAAACAATACTAAATAATATACTAGAAAAAATACGACTCGCACCAGATCAATACTCAGACGGGAATCGAACCCGCGACCTTTGGATATCCGGTCCAATGCTCTGACCGCTGAGCTACCGAGTCACTAGTGACATCGTCGAATTTTTCCTAGTATATCCTAAACTCTTACGCTGTAAGCCAGCGTTATTTCACCAATGTGAGGAATTACCTCGACATTCAATTGAAATATCTTTCCAGATATTTTAGGAAAAATTCGACGATGTCACTAGTGACTCGGTAGCTCAGCGGTCAGAGCATTGGACCGGATATCCAAAGGTCGCGGGTTCGATTCCCGTCTGAGTATTGATCTGGTGCGAGTCGTATTTTTTCTAGTATATTATTTAGTATTGTTTAAAAATAGCATTGTAAATGCAAAAATCTCAAAATTTAAAAATTACATAGCTATTTCATCTTAATCAATTGTTAAAATATCTGGAAAGATATTTCAATTGAATGTCGAGGTAATTCCTCACATTGGTGAAATAACGCTGGCTTACAGCGTAAGAGTTTAGGATATACTAGGAAAAATTCGACGATGTCACTAGTGACTCGGTAGCTCAGCGGTCAGAGCATTGGACCGGATATCCAAAGGTCGCGGGTTCGATTCCCGTCTGAGTATTGATCTGGTGCGAGTCGTATTTTTTCTAGTATATTATTTAGTATTGTTTAAAAATAGCATTGTAAATGCAAAAATCTCAAAATTTAAAAATTACATAGCTATTTCATCTTAATCAATTGTTAAAATATCTGGAAAGATATTTCAATTGAATGTCGAGGTAATTCCTCACATTGGTGAAATAACGCTGGCTTACAGCGTAAGAGTTTAGGATATACTAGGAAAAATTCGACGATGTCACTAGTGACTCGGTAGCTCAGCGGTCAGAGCATTGGACCGGATATCCAAAGGTCGCGGGTTCGATTCCCGTCTGAGTATTGATCTGGTGCGAGTCGTATTTTTCTAGTATATTATTTAGTATAACATATACTTTATAAAAATCTAGCTTCATATTTTTTTTATTAAAAATATAAAATGAATTTATTCAACAATAATTATCCAAAGTATCAAATCAAGAATAAATCGCTGCGCTGCGCCATGCACGAGCGTGCGTGGCGTGAGCAGAGCGCGAAATCAAGCGACGTAGGTCTTCCCTCCAAGAGGCCTCGGCCTCGACTGAGCGCGGAATTGATTGATTATTGATTCCGCGAAGTTTATATATCACTTTTAAATTATTTGTAATGTAATAATTATGCATTATATTACATGTTTTTTTTTCAATGTATTAAAATAGAATTGAACGTATGTTGTGGGATTTTTTTCTTTAATATTGAGCTTTATTTTCATAGTAAAATAACGAGTAAAAGATAACACAAAAACTACTGAATTGGCAATTTTGATTATTTTTTTTATGAATGAAAATTCTCAGTTTTTCAACTTTTTTCTTCTAGTGTACTTAAAAAATAGATGTAGTTTATCATAAAATTATTTTTGTTCAGTTTCTGCCGATACTTTAACGTGTATCTCTCATCAAAGTAGACCTTCAACCTCTGATTTCAAAAACTAGTTGGTGAAATAATGTTAAGCTTATGAAAACTGCTCATAAATTCTAAAATGTTTTCTTCTAGTGCACTAGAAGAAGAAATTTCCAATTTAGTGACCTATATAACTCATTTAAAATCT
The DNA here is from genome assembly GCA_943789525.1 of Agriphila geniculea. NCBI lineage: Eukaryota > Metazoa > Arthropoda > Insecta > Lepidoptera > Crambidae > Agriphila > Agriphila geniculea. The sequence goes on from OX038870.1 coordinate 35,712,690, forward strand.
AAATAAATCATCGATAAATCTAGCAGCAAAAAACTGTGATTTCGAGTCCGACGCTCATCTAGCGCATAAACGCTCTTAAGGCGCTGTAGGTAGTGAAACTAGCGCCGTCACTACATTTATTTTTATTACTCCTAAACCAAGTCAATATTTAAAAAAAGCTCATGTAATAATCTCTTAAATTGTCTCTAATATTTTTTGAATAACTCTTCAACAGTTTTCATTCATTCTGTAAGTTTTAAAATCCATTTTAGCTCAAAGTGGCCACTTTTGGCAATAATGGATTTTAAAACTTACAGAATGAATGATTACTTGTGAAGAGTTATTCAAAAAATATTAGAGACAATTTAAGAGATTATTACATGTACATGAGCTTTTTTTAATTATTGACTTGGTTTACGAGTAATAAAAATAAATGTAGTGGCGGCGCTAGTTTCACTACCACCGCGCCTTAAGTGATATTTTTTAAATAAGTAAATACCAATGTTCATACAATCACCCTCAGCCATTTTTATTGTCCCTACTGCTGGGGCACAGACCTTTCTTATGAGGATAAGGAGAATGGGCCACAGCCCACCACGCGGGCCCAATGTGGATTGGTGGGTGTTAACGTCTGCAGATGCAGCCGGGACCAACGGCTTAACGTTCCTTCCGAAGCACGGAGAAGCTCTAGATAATAATTTTAAATTTTTGGTCACCCATCCCATGACCGGCCCTTGCGAAAGTTGCTTAACCTCTGCAATCGCCCGGCCAGGCGCTAAACCACTGCGCCATCGAGCTCCTCCATCTATCGAGTTCATACAATTAAGGTAACCTTTCTTTTAAGGCGCTTTCCTGACCGAAAGTGGCGCCGAGGTGAATTTTATTTAATATTGTAATTCTAATACACAATTTTTTTAATAAAACTTCTCGTGGAATTTTTAGGGCCCATAGTTTAGTATTATAGATGGTATCATTACATTCCCTTGTAGTCACTGCAAGAATTGGATAGACTAAATTTAAAAAAAATTAAAACACGACTGCCCCGCTAAAAACAAATTAAAAAGTTAAATAACAAGTGCCATTGCAGTCGGGGGACCGTTTTGTGGAACAATTTTTAATCGAAGAGGTCCCCCGACTGCAATAGCACTTGTTATTTAACTTTTTAGTTTGTTTTTAGCAGGGCAGTCGTGTTTTTATGTTTTTTTTTTTACTTAGTCTATCCCATTCTTGCAGTGACTACAAGGGACCGTTTTGTGGAACAATTTTGAATCGAAGTGGTCCCCCGACTGCAATGGCACTTGTTATTTAACTTATTAGTTTGTTTTTAGCAGGGAAGTCGTGTTTTTATTTTTTTTTAATTTATTTATTTTTATTTCACACATTTTGGTGAAAAATTATATATTTTCAAAATGTGCTCATTAAGGCCTTTCATTTGATGCCCATATTGTAATAATTGAAGAAAAAAATTTTTTTTTTCACATTTGAAAATGGCGTCATACAGTCGCCATATTAACTTTTTTCAAAAAAAATATAGCTTATGTCACTCGGAATGATGTAAGGATTCTCACAATACCCCATACATCCAAATCCGTTGAGCCATTTGGAAGTTATGGTCGAATAAAGAAACTCACATACCCACAAACAAACATAAACTCTGAACACATATAAACTCTTTTTGCTTTGGGCAGTCGTGAAAAAATACTAGACTGTGAGCCCTAAAAATTCCACGAGAAGTTTTATTAAAATCCTTTTCAATTAACAACTTATTAAATAAAACCTCTGAGGGCGCCACTTTCGGTCAGGGAATCGCCTTAACAAGATAAGTAATAATATACTAAATATTTGTCCTACAGATGCAGAATTTAAATCGAAAGTGAAATCGGAGAGTTACAATCTTGATGTGAGCGTAGAAGGGATAGCTGTATGCGACGATGATAATGAAGAAATGGATTATGGAGATGATGGTATGTTTCACATGGCTTGCTAAATATGCAGGAGACAGCTGGAAATTATACAACGCACTGATACTCACAGACTTTTTATTCAATGAGGATCAGTAACAGGTTTGAACCCTATAGTTTTATTGATATAATATAAACACATATTGATAGCTATGAATCCTAGTGAAAGAGTTTTTGAAATCCGTTTAGAAATGGTAGAGTTAAAAGGGTTTGATTAAAAGAAATGACAAGCTCAATGCAAAAAGTATGTGCTTTATCACATAAGGTTTGCGTACGTCGCGATGACGTCATAAGGACCCCCAAAAAACCAGTATTTTAGCTCTTATAACATCTCAGGTTTAAGAGATATCGTAAAAAAATAACAGTTAATCATGTGGTGGCATAAGCTTTCTAATTTACCACTAAACAAAATCGTTACTGATCCTCATTGAAACACATAACACTTTTTAATTGTTACTGTTTAAGTAAATGGATTTAATATGATGAGGAGCCGATACAATCGTGTGCTTGGTCAGGCAAAACAGGCCGAGGGCACTGGTGGCGACATCTACTTAACTATGAATTTGGTATTTAATACTAAACATTACAACTTCCAACCATCATCGGTTGGACCGCCGTCCCCGGGCTAATACCATCCAGGCCGAAGAAAGATCGTCCATTTGGCCTGTGGCTACCTACCTTCATCCATACTATCGAACCACATTTCCTACAAACACCGTTCTTTTTGAGCCGGGCGGTTTTGCCGCTGATCTTCGGTCGCATAAATTCGGCGTAGTGTGTCATTTTATGTTAGAGTTTGTTCAACAAAAGATGAGACTCGGTTGGAAATGGAACTAATTTTGCGCCTTATTTTAAGGTTCAGGGGACCTATTTTTGAATCGCTCGACTCCAGTCGAGCGCTCGTTTCTACTGATTTTCGTTCGACATATGACTCAAAACAATGAGATGTCGAACGAAAATCAGTAGAAACGAGCGCTCGACGCCAGCCGAACGATTCAAAAATAGGGCCCCAGTTTCCAATAACTTAACCTCTAAACGTTAATTTAACAGGGAAACTGGCGCCGCCATTTCAATTTCATCTTTCGTCGACCAGGGACCCTATTTTTGAATCGCTCGGCAGGCGTCGAGCGCTCTTTTCTACTGATTTTCGTTCGACATATGACTCAAAACAATGAGATGTCGAACGAAAATCACTCTAAAAGAGCGCTCGACGCCTGCCGAGCGATTCAAAAATAGGCCCCCTGGGGCTCTATTTTTGAATCGTTCGACTGGCGTCGAGCGCTCTTTTCTACTGATTTTCGTTCGACATATGACTCAAAACAATGGGATGTCGAACGAAAATCAGTAGAAACGAGCGCTCGACTGGAGTCGAGCGATTCAAAAATAGGGTCCCTGGTCGACGAAAGATGAAATTGAAATGGCGGCGCCAGTTTCCCTGTTAAATTAACGTTTATTTTTGAATCGCTCGACTCCAGTCGAGCGCACGTTTCTACTGATTTTCGTTCGACATCTCATTGTTTTGAGTCATATGTCGAACGAAAATCAGTCGAAAAGAGCGCTCAACGCCTGCCGAGCGATTCAAAAATAGGGCCCCAGACTATACAACGTGTTACAAAAGTACCCCTAATGCCAAATATGGTAGATAGGGACCATCAAACTGAACAACTTTTACTCTGAAATCACGAAAAAAAAAAAACAGCTATTTCATACCATTTAATATTTTCGTTATAATTTTTTGTATGAAACAGCAGATATTTTTTGCGGTTTCAGAGTTGTGGTCCCATAGTAAAAGTTGTTCAGATTGATTGTCCCTATCTACCATATTTGGCATTAAGGGTATTTTTGTAAGACATTGTAGATGTCATGTTATATTTTTTTCATTTCAGATCCGTCAGAAAACTACCAACCGGAACCGACAAAACAAAAAAAGTCCCCTAAACACAAGAAGAAATCTCTTAAAACAAGAGCAGTAAGGAAGACTTCTAAAGTTAAAAAAATTAAGAAAGAGTACAAAGAAGAGAAAGAAAGAGAGGAGATGTTAGAGGGCTTGGCGAAGATGAATGAAACACTGCTGCGAATGCAGGAACAAGGTAAAAAATATCTTGCATTCGTAAAGTGCCTGCTACATGGCAGCCACGTCCCAACCAGGGGCCCTACCGGCTAACTTTTCGAACTTCGGCGGGTCTGCCGAGCTTTAAATTAAAACAGATAAATCTAAGTAACGAGTTTCGTATTGTACTATTTGTTGAAGTTATTTGGAAGATATCGATGTTCATGTGACATCATGAATTAAAGGTCCACTATTTTGGCCTGATTGGGGCTTGATTTATTTGTTTTAATTTGAAGCCGACTTACTATACTCGATAGTGAGCGACTATATTTGACATTTGTATGACAACTTTTAGTTTAGTGTAGTAACCGCCAGAGGCGCTGTGCCAAATTGCATACAAAATTGCTCACTACAGTCGCTATTGAGTAAAACGTAACTGTGCAAACGCAAGTAATTTTTAATCATACTTTGCTTTTACTTCATTACAGAAACAGTGAAAGAGGCACCGAAATCAATATCATTGGACAAAGAAAATAAACTGCTTATCAACGCATCAGTCATAGTCGAGAATTCATATGTTTGCCCATTTGATAATTCATTTAGTGACTATCAATGCTTCTACTGCCGAGAAGTCTTCACCGATCCATGCAAACTTAGAGAACACACGTTAACCCACGACCCGACTCAGTACAAAGAATCCGCAATCAACAAAAAGTTATTACAAATCGATATAATCCGAGTCGATTGTCGATTATGCCCAAACAGAATCGAGGACTTAGATTCGTTCCGAAGTCACATCACTAGCGTCCACGGGAAGCGGTTGTATGACGTCACAAATGAGTTTCTGAAATTCAAACTTACGTTGAATAATGTGGCTTGTTTAGAATGTGGGAGTAATTTTAGCTTTTTTCATGCATTGAAAAAGCATATGGCAGAGCATTTTGGCACTTGTATATGTGATATTTGTGGTGCACATTACTTTGAAGAGAGAATGCTGAATTTACATCAACGGTGCCACCAGAAAATTGAAGAAATCTTCACTTGTAAAGAGTGCGGTAAAACTTTCAAATCTAAATATAGTATGCAAATGCATGTAGCTAAAATGCATAAAAAAGAACCAACATACGAATGTTATAAGTGCGGTGAAGTATTATTTTCATACTCGTTACGGTACCGACATATGATAGACATGCACGGTGAAAGTCGGACGTTTCAGTGCGAACATTGTGACCGGGTGTACGATAGTAGGAAGTCGTTAAGAGAGCATAACAGACGGTTTCATTTAAAAATCTTGAAACATCAGTGCGATTTGTGTGAAAAAAGGTTTTATTTACCATCTCGGTTGAAGGAACATATGGCTGTTCATACGGGTGAGAGGAACTTTAGATGTGAATACTGCGGTAAAAGTTATCCGAGGTTGAGAGGTTTAAAAGTCCATATGCAGTCGCATAGCTCGGATAAAAAGTTTAAATGTGTTATGTGCAATGCATCTTTTACGCAGAATGTCAATTTGAAGAACCATATGAAGAGACAGCACCAGAATTTGGATTTGGAAGAGAATTATCAGTAAAATATAGAAAAATGTGATGCGTTGGCACAGAATATATAACACTACTAAACATACAGAAGCCCATCCGCTCGAGGACCATCAAGTAATAAGCTACTCTCGCTGCACGGCAATAAAGTACAATTTCAAATCGCACAGCGCTGCGTGCCTATTATTATAAGCGCCTCCGAAACGCTTCTCTTTCTGTTGCGTAGCTCTGTCTCAACCGACACGCGACACCCCTCGTGCGCTGGCTTGACTGAGTCAGCCGCGAGCAGTAGGCTAATATATAAGTTTAAGCGCAGAGTGAGACCCCCTGATGTTTCAGATTCGAAGTGTCAATCCAATAAAATACTTATAATAGTATATTGATCTCCACAACGTAATTCAACAAAATTACGGAATTCGCACAACCAATCTTGTAAAATATAAATTAATCAATAAATTTGTAAATACTTATATTTATGAGTGTATGTAGTAATTACAATGTAATTTAATTATAGGATAAGTAAGTATTTATTTATTACAAATATGAAAAATACAGTTTTTTGTTTTAATTTTTTGCGTGTCAAAATAATCAAATTGGCGATGGCGCCACAAAATAGAAAGTGTCTGTTCACAGCGCCGCTCTGTGCTTGTATTATGAGATTACACAGTTACGTTTAGGTACAGTAACTGTACTGTACTATCTATACTACTATAATCGAAAAAAAAACAAGATTTATATGCCTCGTACTGACGAGGCATATAAATCTTGATTTTTTTTCGATGGAGTGGGGATAAGTTCGCGCATGTGCTCTTGTGACCAATAGCGCGCGCCCCTCTCCCGCCGCCCGCGCCCCTCACCGCTACGCTACGCTACGTATACACAAAATACGCGTTCCGCGCAATCCTCACCCGCCGCCTGATTATTTTATTAGCTAAAAAGAAACTATTTAGCGACCGGTTTCATTCCACATACATTGCTACTTTTCTTTGGTATGTTTTTTTTAATTCAAAAAGAAGTAGCAATGGATCACTATCATCTATGAACTGCAACCGGTCGCTAGGTGGTTTCTAATTAGATAATCAGCCCGCCGATTTCAAGATATTTGCCTCGTACTGTACTACAGCGTGAAATTACGTGCCGGACTACAGCTGCGCCACAAAAAAAAGTTGGAAATCTGACTTTTTTACTATGCTATGATGAAGACGATAGTTTGTCGGAATTTGTCGCCAAAAACCAGAATTTGTCAGTCTTGCGTTTAGGAGATCTGTGTGGCGCAGCTGTAGAGACGTCTCTACAGCTGCGCCACACAGATCTCGCAAACGGAAGGTCGTAGCGAAAATCTGATTACTCGTATGTGAGACAGAACAGAAAGGTCAGGAGAAAGGTAGACAGAGAGAAAGGTCTCCACAGCGTATCCTCACACATCTCCTAAACGCAATACCGACAACTTCTGGTTCTTGGTTACAAAATCCGACAAACTACCGGCTACACCCACGAGTAATTCGATTTTCGCTACGGCCTTACGTTTTCGAGATCTGTGTGGCGCAGCTGTAGAGACGTCTCTACAGCTGCGCCACACGTATCTCCTAAACGCAAGGCCGACAAATTCTGGTTTTTGGCGACTATTTCCGACAAACTATCGTCTTCATCATGGCATAGTCAAAAAGTCAGATTTCCAACTTTTTTTTTGTGGCGCAGCTGTAGTCCGGCACGTGAAATTTTAATCATTTGGTACCCGCAGTAGGGTGGTTACAAGCCACTTTTACTATGCGGCCAACTCTGATATCGCGAAAAAAATATCAGCTGTTCCAAACATTAAGGTCGAGTAGGTATTGCACTTTTGTATGGAACAGCTGATGTTTTTCCCCGATATCAGAGTTGGCCCCATAGTAAAAGTTGCTTGTAATCATGAGTGGAACCACCCACTGCTGGAACCAAATGATTAAATTTTAAGCGAGTATACTCGATAGCCACTGTAGTAAGCAATTTTGTATGCAATTTGGCACAGCGCCTCTGGTGGTAACTACACTAAACTAAATAACATCCTTTAGGCCAGAGGTCGTCACACATTTCCGGCCAAGGGCCACATAGGGAATATGGTTATCCCTGCCGGGCCGAACACCGTCTTGGCGCATAATGTCCTGTTCTCAAAATGTCCTTTCTCTTAATGTCCTTTCTCAAAATGTCTTTTTCTCGAAATGTCCTTTTAATATGCAATATTTTTTTTAACAAATAATAAAGCTTTTTTAGTTAGTCGCTTATCTAAATTATCATCAAAAATACAGACATGCAATGCATGTAAATATTTATTAAGTCTAAGAATGTTATAAAGTAATGAATAATGTAGTTATAAAATTGTAGAAATATGATGGAAAGAATCAGAAATAAAAAAGTTATAATAATCATAAACCAGTCTCTTGATTTGTAGTCAAAAATATTATTTATTTATCATTATAAATGTTGCATATTAAAAGGACATTTTGAGAAAAGGCCATTTCGAGAAAAAGACATTTTGAGAAAAGGACTTTTTGAGAAAGGACATTCTGAGAAAAGGACATTATGCGCCAAGACGCCGAACACTAAGGGCGTTTGTCCACTTAATGTATTTGGTCCGTATTCATATTGTTTACTTTATATTAAGTGAGTGGTCTTCGACCAATCACAACTAATGAATATGACAAATAATACAAAAACGAATCGAATACGTAAAAGTGGACAAACGCTGCCATTGTGACAAGTTATGTTTAATTCTATCCATACAATTAAATTATTTGCTATGCTGCGGGCGGGCGGGCCACCCGAATACAGGCCACGGGCCGCTATTTGACGAACGCTGCTTTAGGCTGCCCACATAATTTCGTGAACGCAGCTAATCCATACCGCCCGAATACAGGGCCACGGGCCGCTATTTGACGAACGCTGCTTTAGACTGTCCACATAAAGCTTCGTACAGACTGAGGCGAGCGAATCGCGCGCGTCGCTCATTTTGACAGATTTTGATCGCGTAACTCAAAGCAATGGCCATAGCCATAGCCATTGCCATAGCAATTTCTTTGACAATGGCTATGGCTATGGCTATCGCTTTGAGTTACGTGGTCGCACTCGCGAATTTCGCGCGGAATTCGCCTCAGTCTGTACGAAGCTTAATTTCGTGAACGCAGCTAATCCATACCGCCCGAATACAGGGCCACGGGCCGCTATTTGACGAACGCTGCTTTAGACTGTCCACATAATTTCGTGAACGCAGCTAATCCATACCGCCCGAATACAGGCCACGGGCCGCTATTTGACGAACGCTGCTTTAGGCTGTCCACATAATTTCGTGAACGCAGCTAATCCATACCGCCCGAATACAGGCCATGGGCCGCTATTTGACGAACGCTGCTTTAGGCTGTCCGGGCTGTCCTTATAATTTCGTGAACGCAGCTAATCCATACCGCCCGAATGCAGGCCACGGGCCGCTATTTGACGAACGCTGCTTTAGGCTGTCCACATAATTTCGAGAACACAGCTAATCCATACCGCCCGAATACAGGCCACGGGCCGCTATTTGACGAACGCTGCTTTAGGCTGTCCGGGCTGTCCACATAATTTCGTGAACGCAGCTAATCCATACAAATCTATGTACCTACCACACACATGCGGGATTTTTCCGTACGAAATTATCATGTTATCGAAATGTTCGGAATTCCGGATCAGGCTTCCGTCTGTATGTAGTTAGATAGTAGTAGTATGAAGATAAATAAAAGAAATATTTGAAATCAATAATTTAATTTTATTCGTTATATTATTATGTACTTAAATTCTATTATTATTGAGATTCGATATTTATTTATACAAAAATAAATTAAAAGGATTATTTATAAGAACAATTAAGGTACTAGCTTTCCGCCCGCAGTTTCGCCTGCGTGAACTACAGTAGCTGTTCGCTGTAGCGCAAACGTGCAAACTGTTTTCGCTACCGTAAATTATAGTTCTCACTCGTTAGTTACGGTATGCGTGGTATGCGGTACTCAATATAGTTAACTCATGGTAGACCTACATGTTTTAATACTGTCTGACTGATAATCTTACATGTTTTACTTTATTATAATACTGACTGACTGACAATCTTACATGTTTTAATACTGTATTATAATACTGGCTGACAATTTAATATGTTTTAATACTGTGTTATAATACTGGCTGACTGACAATCTAACATGTTTTAATACTGTATTATAATACTGACTGACTGACAATCTTACATGTTTAATTACTGTATTATATATGGACTGACTGACAATGTAACATCTTTTAATACTGTATTATAATACTGACTGACGGACAATCCAACATGTTTTAATACTGTATTACAATACTGACTGGCTGACTGACGATCTTACATGTTTTAATACTGTATTATAATACTGACTGACTGACAATTTAACATGTTTTAATACTGTATTATAATACTGGCTGACTGACAATCTAACATGTTTTAGTACTGTATTATAATATTGACTGACAATCTTACATGTTTTAATACTGTATTATAATACTGACTGACTGACAATCTCACATGTTTTTACACTGTATTATAATTTATAATACTGGCTGACTGACAATCTAACATGTTTTAATACTGCATTATAATACTGACCGACTAAAAATCTAACATATCATGTTTTAATACTGTATTATAATACTGGCTGACTGACAATTTAACATGTTTTAATACTGCTTTATAATACTGACTGATAATCTAACATGTCATATTTTAATACTGTATTATATACTGACTGACTGACAATCCAACATGTTTTAATACTGTATTATAATACTGGCTGACTGACGATCTAACATGTTTTAATACTGCATTATAATACTGACCGACTAAAAATCCAACATGTCATGTTTTAATACTGTATTATAATACTGGCTGACTGACAATTTAACATGTTTTAATACTGCTTTATAATACTGACTGACTGTCAATCTAACATGTCATGTTTTAATACTGTATTATATTCTGACTGACTGACAATTCAACATGTTTTAATACTGTATTATAATATTGACTGACTGACAATCTATCTTACATGATTGTTTTAAGTAATCCTCCTTAGACAAAATATGTTTGTCATTGAAAAGCTCTCTCTCTCTCTCTTTTACTCACAGCGACTTTTTTTGCCGGCGTGAACAGTACGGTCAGCAGCATATTAAGCTATACAAAACTGTCTAAAATCTCCAATGAATGAATGAATGAAAAAAATCTTTATTCAAATAAGCTCACATAATGAGCGTTTTTAAATCGTCAAATAATTTTTTTGCCCTACCACCCATTATGACGTCTTTTAGCTGACAAGAAAAACGGGCGCAAAAAACTTACCAGCTTTATCAAATGGAACGATATTTACAAATATGTATATCGTTTCCAGACTTTAACAAAGATTAACAAATAAATAAAATTTAATTAGATCATTACTTAATGAATTACAAATTTTCTTAATCAATTTACAGGCTTCAAGCTAAATTCAAAGTTTGAAGTTATTATTCAGTCTAGGCTGTTACAAGAGAGAAAAAAAAAAAACTTTACAATTCTATATGCGTTAAGATAGGCAGTCAGAAGCAGACCCATTCCCACTGGCAGCACCCGTTCACGAGCATGACGCATGAACCAGCCATCGCTTCGCTCAACCATATTTGAGGGAACGTAACGACCCGCCTCACGCGACACCACCGCAGAAATGATTTAAGCTTCGTACAGACTGACGCGAGCGAATCGCGCGCGTCGCTCATTTTGACAGATTTTGATCACGTAACTCAATAGCAATAGCCATAGCCATAGCCATTGCCATAGCAATTTCTTTGACAATGGCTATGGCTATGGCTATCGCTTTGAGTTACGTGATCGCACTCGCGAATTTCGCGCGGAATTCGCCTCAGTCTGTACGAAGCTTAAAGAGAGCATGACATACTAAGGCTACCCATGTTAAGGCATCGAATTGAAAACTAATACAATGAATTTCGAACCTTAAACTAATTGTTTTTAAGTTTAAAATTGATTGAGAAAATCTGACACTTTGTGAAAGCCCAGCCTACCATTTTCTGGACATCCGACGGTTTACATCCCTAAACGTCTGCGTTTCAGCTTGGGCGAAACTGCTTTCGTATGTCTAGCTGTCCGTCTGTCCGTTTGTTCTTCTCTATAAGTCGCAATTTTCAGCCAATGCTCGTGAAATTTTGTGATCAGGTTCTATATTATTTTTGTTGATTCAGATTTTCGTAATTTTTCAAAATGGCGGAGATATGAGAAAAATAGTATTTCAGCCATTTCGAAAAATGTTACAAACGCGAGGTCTACAGCTCGAGGTATTCCTCGAAGCGCACCCATTTTGAAATGCACCTAATGAAGCGCACCTAAATTATTTCTCGAAACTCACCTATATAGGTGAGCTAACAAAACCGATTACCTAGGTACGTTTCGAGGAATACCTCATATTTTACAGGGCCACTAGTTTTAATTAATATTCAATTAAAGTTAGCGTCGATATCGTAGCCTTGGTGGTGAGTCTTCATATGGTTTTTCAAACTGCCATTTTGAGTGAAAGCAGAATTGCAGAGGTCGCACTTATATCTGAAAAGAGCAAACAATCATGTCAAAAAAGTAAGTTTAACTAAAATCTGAAATTACGGTATAGACTCGAAGCAATATAGATTTTTTTATACATTGTAAACCGAGAATCGAACCTGGGACCTCAGATATGGTGACGCTTTGAAAATTGGTATGCGTCATTTGACCACAGAGGTCATCAATGTTTAACACTTACCAATGGTTTGACTCTATTCCTTTGACTTGAGGCGCTTTCCTAACCGAAAGTGGCGCCGCGCTGAACGGTGAATTTTATTTAAGGCCTGTGTGGCTTGCCACACAGCGGGCGTAGCGTGACGGGACGGGACTCATATAAGCAAAATCTAACTCTCGAGTTTTGATGGTGATCTCTGATTGGTCAAGAAACTCAGTAGTTAGGTTTGGCGCGCAAACTCTAACTTCCCAGTTTCGTGCTAGTTCGATAGTGATCTCTGATTGGTCAAAAAACTCAGTAGTTAGGTTTTGCCCGCAAACTCTAACTACTGAGTATGCATCCACCAATGAACGAGCTTCAAAATTCAGTTGTCAATTGTCTTTGAACACAACTGTGGTAAAATATTTTATATTTTAAAAATTATTTTCCAAGTTTTTGCAAATATAATCCAGTATACCCAACCCAGATCTGAACGTAAAAGCTTTTTTTTTCTGCTAAACTAAATATTCCTTGCCTATGAAATTCACGTTTTGTATGGAGAATTTTTAATAAGTTGCATTTTCTATTTTAACATTTTTCATAATTTATTTAACAACTGTGAACGCTATTGCAACAAAACTATTCTGTAAGTACAAATGTTTGAACATTAAGATAACCTAGGCAACATAACTCGAAAAAAATAAGTTTAGGCTACGTTACAACAGATTAAGTGGTCATTTTTGCCAAAAAAAAGAAGTCACTTTCAATGTATTTTTAGATGGCTTTAATTATTCATCAGAACAATCAAAATACATTCAATTATATAATAAGCATAGCCGTCAACTTGATAGTTATATAGCCGTAATATCCAGCAACTGATAAATAATTTAAATCGCTGGAGTTATATGGTTCTCTGTGTGTGAGAAAAAAACGCCAATTTCATAGGTAAGATCCCAATATTATAGTTTTGAGAACTGTGGCATATGCCAAGTTCTCCAGCCTGCCTAGCATGACCGATGTATATCGCGTGATATTGCGTTTTATCACGTTTAACTATCAAAAAGACAAAGGAATTTGACAGTTGAGTGTCAATATAATGCTATATCACGCGATATAAATCGGTCATGCTAGGCAGGCTGCGTATCCATATGGATACAAGAATGCTGAATAAAATTGACCAAATGGATTGTCCAGAAAACCAAACCTACGTTGCAACGAATCATAATTGCAAGTTAGTATAGATGCCGGCATATTGTCTCATCTTTTTCTTGCCAATATAAATGTCGGGCAGTATATCTACTTAAAATGCATTTATTCTTACTTGTCCTAATTGGTTGCGCTATGCCGTTGTGAATTTTGCCTGACAACACGCTTTGGTGGACGCCAGAATCATCGACACTAAGAAGAAGAAGTCTTCTCCTGTGTTTGGGTTAAAACTTTTGAGAATAAAACAATAAAACAATAACTTAATAAACAACAAAATAAATATTTATTGCACAGAAACATTCTTAATAAGTTTTTCTTCAATTCAACATTCTTATTCTTAATCTCAAATCTCAATACAGTACCTAGTATAAGGCTAAATGGTTTGAAGGTATTCGCCTTTCTTTACACATTAACGTATTTTTTTTGGTTTATCGTTTATCTGTAAACATCTTTTTATTTCAGTAAGTACAGCCAGCAACGGAAATTATTGAACAAAATTTGATTATTTTTTTTCCTAATCATTATTAAGTGCCATAAATTACTGATGAAAATATATTGCAAAACTTCTTGTTATAACTAAACTAGCAAAGTCCTTGAAATCAGTTATACAATTACGCGCTATACTACTACTACTGACAAAAAAATAAAGATGCGAACTCAGTAGTTAGAGTTTGCGGCTGTTTGCGCGCAAAACCTAACTACTGAGTTTCTTGACCAATCAGGGATCACCATCAAAACTCGAGAGTTAGATTTTGCTTATATGCGGACGGGACGGCGACGCGACGCTGAGCAGTTGTAATGTACTAGATACTATGGACGACGTCACACAGACCGTCGTGGCACGACGTGTCGCGTCCCGTCGCGCCACGCCGCCGTCGCGCCGAACGTGAATACAGATCGGAAGCGCAGCGGGGCGGGACGGGACGTGATCACTCCCGCAGTATGAACTCAAGTACAGTCAGTCATCGCCTTTTATGATGGCGAAATTAGGCATTTGGATGCAATTGGGCACATAAAATAGTCTATAACATGGATTAAAACATAAGATACTTTTTATCCTGGTTAAAGTTTTCTTAGGGTAGGTACACACGGACGAAGTGCTGGGTGGACGGCGGGCGGCATTATAAAATAAATAACTAGCGAACACCCCCGACTCCGTCTGCGTGGACAGTTATTTTTCTACCCCTCGGGAACCGCATTTTTTTTTCAAGATATAAAATACATGCCTCCTTTTCTTTACCCCTGACAATGTGTATGCAAAATTTCATGATGATGGTTGAGTAGTTAAGACGTGAAGGCGTAACAAACAAATGTACTTGTAAATTAATAATTACTTATTAATCACATTCGTTTTCTTTTTTGACAACCCTTGCACATTCGGGACTGATAGCATAAGTACCTACACGGGCGGCGGCATCCTCTGACATCAAAGGCGTTTAACAACTGTATGGATTGTTAAACTGTGGCGATACGGTACGGTCGGCGCGGCGTGACGGGGCGCGGCGGGACGGGGCGCGACGGGACGGGACGTGATCACACCCGCAGTGTGAACTCTACCGTCGCGCCAGCCGTCCCGTCACGCCGCGCCCCGTCGCGCCACGCCCACTGTGTGGCTTGACCTTTAATGTTTTGTCGCACAATTCCCAGCATAAGTTACTCTATTCCTTTGATTTAAGCAACATTTTGCTTTGCAGAAATACTCACCTTCTATCATTGTTGTGTGCCCGTAAATGTTCGTCCAATGACTGCAACCGCGGGTATGTTTTATTGCACAGTTCGCAGCATAAGTCACTCTATTCCTTTGATATAAGCAACACTTTGCTTTGCAGAAATACTCACCTTCTATCATTGTTGTGTGCCCGTAAATGTTCGTCCAATGACTGCAACCGCGGGTATGTTTTATTGCACAGTTCGCAGCATAAGTTACTCTATTCCTTTGATTTAAGCAACATTTTGCTTTGCAGAAGTACTCACCTTCTATCATTGTTGTGTGCTCGCAAATGTTCGTGCAGTGACTGCAACCGCGGGTATGTTTTGTCGCACAGTTCGCAGCATAAGTTACTCTGTTCCTTTGATATAAGCAACATTTTGCTTTGCAGAAGTACTCACCTTCTATCATTGTTGTGTGCCCGCAAATCTTCGTGCAGTGACTGCAACCGCGGGTATGTTTTGTTGCACAATTCCCAGTATAAGTTACTCTATTCCTTTGATTTAAGCAACATTTTGCTTTGCAGAAGTACTCAGCTCACCTTCTGTCATTGTTGTGTGCCCGTAAATGTTCGTGCAGTGACTGCAACCGCGGGTATGTTTTGTTGCACAATTCCCAGTATAAGTTACTCTATTCCTTTGATTTAAGCAACATTTTGCTTTGCAGAAGTACTCAGCTCACCTTCTGTCATTGTTGTGTGCCCGTAAATGTTCGTGCAGTGACTGCAACCGCGGGTATGTTTTGTTGCACAATTCCCAGTATAAGTTACTCTATTCCTTTGATTTAAGCAACACTTTGCTTTGCAGAAGTACTCAGCTCACCTTCTGTCATTGTTGTGTGCCCGTAAATGTTCGTGCAGTGACTGCAACCGCAGGTATGTTTTGTTGCACGATTCCCAGTATAAGTTACTCTATTCCTTTGATTTAAGCAACACTTTGCTTTGCAAAAATACTCACCTTTTATCATTGTTGTGTGCCCGTAAATGTTCGTCCAATGACTGCAACCGCGGGTATGTTTTGTCGCACAGTTCGCAGCATAAGTTACTCTATTCCTTTGACATAAGCAACACTTCGCTTTGCAGAAGTACCCACCTTCTATCATTGTTGTGTGCCCGCAAATGTTCGTGCAGTGACTGCAACCGCGGGTATGTTTTGTCGCACAGTTCGCAGCATAAGTTACTCTATTCCTTTGACATAAGCAACACTTCGCTTTGCAGAAGTACCCACCTTCTATCATTGTTGTGTGCCCGCAAATGTTCGTGCAGTGACTGCAACCGCGGGTATGTTTTGTCGCACAGTTCGCAGCATAAGTTACTCTATTCCTTTGACATAAGCAACACTTCGCTTTGCAGAAGTACCCACCTTCTATCATTGTTGTGTGCCCGCAAATGTTCGTGCAGTGACTGCAACCGCGGGTATGTTTTGTCGCACAGTTCGCAGCATAAGTTACTCTATTCCTTTGACATAAGCAACACTTCGCTTTGCAGAAGTACCCACCTTCTATCATTGTTGTGTGCCCGCAAATGTTCGTGCAGTGACTGCAACCGCGGGTATGTTTTGTCGCACAGTTCGCAGCATAAGTTACTCTATTCCTTTGACATAAGCAACACTTCGCTTTGCAGAAGTACCCACCTTCTATCATTGTTGTGTGCCCGCAAATGTTCGTGCAGTGACTGCAACCGCGGGTATGTTTTGTCGCACAGTTCGCAGCATAAGTTACTCTATTCCTTTGACATAAGCAAAACTTCGCTTTGCAGAAGTACCCACCTTCTATCATTGTTGTGTGCCCGCAAATGTTCGTGCAGTGACTGCAACCGCGGGTATGTTTTGTCGCACAGTTCGCAGCATAAGTTACTCTATTCCTTTGACATAAGCAACACTTCGCTTTGCAGAAGTACCCACCTTCTATCATTGTTGTGTGCCCGCAAATGTTCGTGCAGTGACTGCAACCGCGGGTATGTTTTGTCGCACAGTTCGCAGCGGAAGTTGCGTTCACCCGTGTGTGTTGCCATGTGCTCTTTCAAGCGGGACGGTAGGTAAAATCTGAACGAGTAATAAAAAAAATATATTAAAAATAATAATAATTCTTTTGTGATAGACAATGTAAATATATGGGGCTTGAGAATTAAGGACACCAGTCCATTTTCATACAAACGAGGTAACTTTGAAGCCTTGGTTCTCCGCCAGGGATTGACTTAGCTGTGATCTGATGATGGCCATCCAGGGAACGAATGGAGAAGATTTGGATCGCTATACAAACCCAACTGATCTGATCAACATTCTCATAAGGATATGTTTAAAAAAACCGCGAATTTAGCATAAAAATGTATGGAAATCCTGAAACTGAAAAATTTAATCCTTATATCTCTTAGAATGCTGATCAGGCGCAAAATTAATTCCTTTTCTAACCACGTGCCTGCTTTCGTTAGACAGAATAATGACAATACAGAAAAAAAAGACAGTATTTTCAGGATTTCCTGAAAACTATTGAACAGATTTCAAAATAAAAAAATGGGGCCTACTTGGGAACAAACATGATGTAATAACATTTGAATCATTTCAATCAGTCTGACCGTCTTAAGAGTAATCGGTAAACATAATAGAAACAAAACAATACGCGAGAAATTGGCAACCTCCTCCTTTTTTTGAAGTTGGTTAAACAGTTGAGTTTGCACTTTAGTGGTGGGACTTATTTCAAGTCCGCCTGGCTAACCTAACCTAACCTAACAACAATTTCCATACAACAATTTCAAAATTGTTGTGTTCCGGCAGTTAGAGGTAAGATAGCAAGTCCCTCGGTGATGAGGATTCCGGGTGTAGTGCGCTTCCACCTTTGGCCTTATCGTCACTTAACATCAGGTGAGGTGAAGGCCAAGCACTATTCCATTGTGGATCCCTACTAATATTATAAATGCGAAAGTCCGTTTGTTTGTTTGTTACGCCTTCACGTCTTAACTACTGAACCAATCATCATGAAATTTTGCATACACATTGTCAGGGGTACAGAGAAGGACATAGGGTACTTTTTATCCCGAAAAAAAAGTATTGTTCCCGAGGGATAGCAAAAAAACCTTTTCACGCAGACGAAGTCGCGGGCGACAGCTAGTAAAAAATAAAAGAAAAATAGTACAAACCTCTGATCGCACAAGTCACACTGATGCCGGTACACTTTCTGATGATTTCTCCTATTATGCTCCATCAACGTTTTCCTCCTATTATACACTTTATCGCACAATTTACAAGGGAAAGTTCGCTTATCACCGTGCACTTCAATCAAATGTTTATTTCTCAATGCGTATGACAAGAAACTATCTTCACACTTATAACAGTTAACCGTAGGCCTTTTCTCATGTATCGTTGCAATATGCAAGTATTTACTGTACTTAGATTTTAAATTTTTACCACATATTTCACAAGGGAAGTTAGCATCTACTTTACTATGAGATTTTATATGAGTTCGTAAAGAATTTTGTTCTAGAAAACACGCACCGCACTGATCACATATAAATGTACCGAAATGAACGATCATATGTTTTTTCAACATATCAAAGTATGGGAAAACATTATCGCACTCCGTACAAGTCAAATTGTCTGAAGTCAATCGGAATTTTAAGAACTCGTTCTCTACTGGATGTATCACTTTACTATGTACGCTAGTGATGTGACGTTTGAATGAGTCGATATCCTCGATTTTGGCGTTGCACAATCGACAATCGATTCTCGTTATGTCGATTTTGGGTATTTTCTTGTTTTCCATAACGTTCTCGAAGTCCTTAGGGTCGTGAGAAAATGTGTGATCTCTTAATTCATTTGGATTCACAAACTGATCTTTGCAGTAGTAACAGTAGTAATTGCTAATTCTGTTTAGGAACGGACAGACATATGAATTCTTGACTATAGTGACTGCATTGCTGTATATGAGATGATCTCGATCTGTACTATTTTTATTTTTTGGAGACGGTTTCTCTTTTACTCTCTTCGGTGGGGCTGATTCTGTAACAAAATATTATGGACTTAAATAAAGAGAAGCTCAGTAGCACAGTGATTTAGCACCTGGCCCTGCAATTGCGGAGGTTAAGCAGTTTTCGGAAGGGTCAGTCATGAGATGGGTGACCAAAAATGTATTATCTCTATACGTATTTTGAAGGGATGTTAAGCCGTTGGTCCCGGCTGCATTTGCAATCGTTAACACCCACCAATCTGCATTGGGCCTGCATGGTCGGTTATGCTCTTTCTTTGTATGATAAATTACACAGAGGCAAATCCCCATAATTGTGTTTTGCTTTTGCATATTATAGGGATTGATTCTCGAATACAATAGCTTATTTGCCGTCGTACATACTTAATTCACCAGCCCTTTGATTACGTAAGTCTCTTGCTAACAATTCTCTATTGAAATCGATTGAAAGTGCAGTTACATTGCTGCTTTAACTAAGATAGTTGTCACATTAGTTCTTAACTAAAGCAGCATTGGTTCTTAACTAAAGCAGCAATGTAACTGCGATTTCTGTCAGAGTTGATTGCAACAAAGTTACATAAAATTATGTAACTTTGTTGCAATCAAAGTGACAATTATCTTACTTAAAGCAGAAAGTAACTGCGCTTTCAATCGATAATTGTTAACAACAGACTTACGTAGTCAACAGGCTGGGTGAATTAATTAGCAGTTTTTCATACAAATAAATAAAAACTAAATTTTTCAGCCATGTGGTGGTTTTTCAGGGTTTATACTAATACTAATTTTCCGGGTTGCATGCATTGTAATCTGCCATATCCGGCTTTATAAGGCTATTAACAAACCTTGTATAATCTACTGTGCTATCGTCTATTCCAAGGGTCTCCAAACTACGGCCTGCGGGCCAACTCCGGCCCGCGAGCACCAACAATCCGGCCCGCGAAAGCAGGCCGGATCTTGCCAACAATACTATAATTTACAGTATTTTGGTACGGAGCTAGCTAGATACTGGCCCTTGGGATTTCATGGAGGAGTTAGTTTGGCCCTTATGCTAAAAAGTTTGGAAACCCATGAGTCTATTCAAACTGAAACCACAAAATAGAGAGACTAACAGAAGTTTAGCTTAGTACTACGGGCGCTCGAGCATCGCACACACACAAAGACAGCTCTCGCCGCTGCGTCACGTACTTGGACTGTTTTGAGAGTGGTTTGAGATTGCAGTTATACAGTGTCGGTGAGAGATGTGTACGTTGCTCGAGCGCGCAAGTGCTAAGCTCAACTACTGTACTCTCTCTATATTGTGCTGAAACCGACACGCGACACCCCTAGTGCGCTAGCTCGACTGAGTCAGTCGCGAGCAGTAGGTATAAAAGTTTAAACGCGGAGTGACACCCCCCTGTTTAAGTACCAATAATTAATTATTTCTTACCTTCCGGCTTATCCAACATTTGCTCTAGTTTCTTGCTAAGTTTATGCATTTTGTTCAATAAGTTTCTTTGCCCAGCCCTTTTAGTTTGGTTCCTTGTTTTAGGTTTAACATCCTCTACATCGCTCACGTTGTCTTTGGTATCTAGGGCCATCTCGGAATAATCTGGATCTGAAAGATAAATAACTTATAATATAAAGTTATGATCTCGTTATAATAAAAAAATGGTGAATGAAATTCAATCATAAAGCCATTTACTTATTGTTTGTTTTATTTTTGTAGATGTCATGTATTGTAATTTTTGTTTTTTCATAGGTTTCATACACTAGTTTTTTAATATATGGTTTTATTCGGGCGGGCGGCCGCGGGCTTACGTGATTGGAATTGGAGCATGTAGGCGAGTTTTCAAATTTCAGCGAGCCCGCGAAATCCAAAAAAGCCTGTCTTAGCTTAGCGTCGTCGGCCGCACGCCTGTCTAAACCGTAAAATGTCTGACAAATGCTGCAAATACCTATCAAATACGGCAAATGCCTGTCAGATTATAACCCTACCCTTACCGGCATCGTCCATATCTCTGTCTCCAGAATCAGATTCGTCGCAGACCGGTTCCGGCTTCACCACAAGTTCGACCTTGCTGTCCACCTCTGAAATACATTTAAACACAGTCAGCAAAACATGTACCGCTATGTACCTATCATCAATTCACAATCGTCAGCCAACTTCTAGCGCAACAAATATTATATTAGCCATCTGATAGTTCTGTCTGGCTAATGAAAGATGATACGTGGTTGGAAAGAGAACTAAGTTTGCGCCTTATTTTAGGGCGAACCTACCAACCAAACCAAGTACAAAGTGGCAGAACTGTACTTAGGTCCTATTGGTAATAAAACTCGATTACCTTTCTTAGAGTTGAGCCTCGCAGCTAGGAACATCTGCTCGCACTGCAGCACTTGCGACAACGCGCAGCCGCAGCACTCACGTCGCTACCCTTGCTATCTCCATCCAAATGCGAGAGCAGTACTTATGTAATGTTGGTAATAACAAGATTACCTTCCTTAGAGTTGAGCCTCGCAGCTAGGAACATCTGCTCGCACTGCAGCACTTGCTGCAACGCGCAGCCGCAGCACGCACGTCGCTTATCTCCGTCCAAGTGAGAGAGCTGTACTTAGGTCCTGTTGGTAGTAAAACTTAATTACCATCCTTAGCGTCGAGCCTCGCAGCTAGAAACATCTGCTCGCACTGCAGCACTTGCTGCCGGAATGCGGTCGCGTCTCGCAACCGCAGGACGCACGTCGCGCACACGCCGCAATCTTTGCTGTCTCCGTCCAAGTGCGAGAGCTGACAAGATGAGATAAGATTTAAGGTATGATCACAGAATAGATAATAGTACTAGCGTACAGAAGTAAAGAAGTAATAAATAAATTGTGACTCTTGCTCCAACACAATAAAGTGCAATTCAGTTCACACAGCGCTCCCATCGCTCCAAAACATGCACTTAGCAGTTGCCTCTCTCTCTATCGCGTAGGTCTTATCTTTTCTGACGTATGAAATTTGTCCTCTCAGAGGATGCCGAGCGCTTCATACTTGCGCGCGGAGTGACAGAGCCCTGGTATGATTCTGAACTCAGTTGCACAGAGGGGCCCAAGTCTGCTATTGTTAGTCATAATCGTGTTTCAATTATAGTTTTATGAAAATCAACTTCAATCAACAGGAGTTAGATCGTGCGTAAACCAAGACCGAATGTTGTCGAAAGGGGGGCGGTGCATCTTGCATATATTGTTTGCGGAAGTAAGCTACATATATTTCTTTTTTCAAAATATACAAATAGGTATTTATATTAAATTTATTACCTACTCTGTCATGTCAACCTAAAATGTTAAATATTATGAATTAGGTATTTTTCAATGTCCTTCAACAAGACAGATAATAAACTAATGTACCTACCTACCTACTTATTTATACTGTACATAATTAGTATTTAATCTGAAAGTGTGAAATTTTGCTTCGCCACTTTTATTATTATTATTGTATAATCATAGTAAGTAGACTAATGCAAGGCTCCCAAAGCTTGGCATTTCGCAAAGTTTCACATGTGTACCTACGACATCCATTTTGTGTTTCGTGTTTTTGGTATTATGTGATCAGTTCTAGTAAGATGAAACATTAAATTCAAAGGTTAAGTATTTTAAAATAACATTGACGCAACTAAGAAATAGGAAAGAGCTCTTATCTGAATTAATAAATCTGAAGTAACATATAAAGTAAGTAGATAAACAAAAATAATCACTTAGGACATAAATAAAACGGATTCAATAAAACATAACGTCATGTTTTCAACTGTAGTCAGCCGCTGTTTATGGGTGATCACCGTAGTCAGCGAAAAAAGCGGCTGGTAACTGCTGGCTGACTAAGATAACAACCAAATCAGGCTAGAATGGTTTTTGGAACATAACAACCTCTTAGCTCGTTCACAATTTGGGTTTAGAAAAGGCCGCAGTACTCAAGACAGTCTCAGTATATTTTCAACAGATATATTACTTGCTTTTTCTAAAAACCAGAGTGTTGCTGCTGCCTTCCTTGATATATCCTCAGCGTATGACAACGTTGATCTTTGTCTGCTTAAGCAAAAACTAATAGATCTTAAGGTTCCATTAAAACTTTCAAATTTTATTTTCAATCTTTTTTCTGAAAGATCTGTTACACTAAGAGTTCCAGGTGCAAATCCTGTGCCTCGGACTCTATGGAAAGGCGTCCCTCAAGGTTCGATCCTAAGTCCGCTCCTTTATGACGTTTACACTATCGACTTGGAAAATAGTATAAATTCAGATTGTAACATTCTTCAATACGCAGATGATGTTTTAGTTTATTCTGTAAATAGTTCTATAGATTTTGCGGCTTCTAGCCTAGAGATATCTTTAAATAATCTATCACTCTGGTTGGACAATCACAATCTACAACTTTCTACATCAAAAAGTACAATAGTCATATTTTCTAAAAAGAGATTTATTCCAGATTGCAACATTTGTGTTAAGGAAGACAAATTATCGGTTTCTAAAGAAGTAATATTTTTAGGCAAGAAATTTGACAGTAAAAACAATGAGGCTGCGCACATTAATTATGTAGTAAATAAATTTGAAAAAAATATTAACATTCTAAGAGCTCTTTCTGGTGTTTGGTGGGGCTCACATCCCTTCACGCTGAAGTTAGTTTATAATGCCTTAATTAGGAGCATTTTAGATTATGGATCATTCACTTTATCTCCCTTAAGTAAAGCGGCTGCAAAAAAATTCAATTCAATTCAATTTAGATGTTTGCGTATTGTTATCGGTGCTATGAAAAGTACTCCTACAAACGCGTTACAAGTTGAAAGTGCAGATCCTCCATTAGATTTAAGAAGACAATATTTATCAAACAGATACTTGTTTAAAATAACTCAACTAAATTCCCACCCCTTAATCCCAAAATTAGAGGAATTAAATCAACTGGTTCCCCGTAAAAAAGCTGTTCCATATTTAGTCAACAGTTTGAGAGAAGCTAATAATCTCGGCTCGAGTGACATTATATCTAAATTTCCCACTCACCCTTTGTTCTCCGTCAATTACTCCTGTCTTACTTTCATTCCTAATGTTTTGCTTTCAATCGGAATAGACAAACGAAGGATCCTAATTTTAAACTGTTATCCTATATTCATGAAAAAGCTTTAGATAGTGAAATATTCTTCACTGATTCCTCTAAATCTCCAAATACAAGTGATACTGATAATGTAGGCGCCGTTTTCTTAAGACAGTCAAATGGATTCTTTAAACTTTTACAATATTCACGTCTAACTTCAAATTACAGTGGTGAAGGGTTTGCAATTTTGGAATGCATAAAGTTTATTATGTGTCACAAAATTGCTAAAGCTTTTATATTCTCCGATTCTTTGAGTTTCTTGCAATCTTTACTATCGTGTCCATTTTACAGTAATTCAATAAGCCCCCTAGTTTTAGAAGTAAAAGCTTTGTTGAATGAATGTGCTAGCTTAAATTTATTTATTACTTTAGCTTGGATACCCGGTCACGCGGGCATTGAGGGTAACGAAGCTGCTGATTACTTAGCCAAACTGGCAGCCAGACAAGGTGACTCTTCTTCGCAACGTATTTTCTCACAGGACTTGGCCTCTCTTCCTAGAGATTTATTGGAAAAAAGCTGGTGTCGTGATTGGGAGAAGTCAACTCAGCTTAAAGCCAAATTTTATCGTGAAAATCAGCCTAATATAACACTGAAACCTTGGTTCTCAAAACTACATTTTGACAAAAAGCTAACATCCACTCTTTCCCGTTTACGTTTTGGTCATTGCAGCTCCCCATCCCATCTTTCTAAACTACGCGTTCGAGACTCCTCGCTTTGTGAATGTGGACTTGACGAAGGTAATATCCTACATATCCTATTCCAGTGCCCCCTCTATAATTCTTTGTCCTTCTATGACATCCTTTTAAAATATAAAGCTCCTCTTCCCTACAACCTATCCTCTATCCTCTCGTTATCTAATAGAGTTTATGTAAGATGTTTAATTAAGTTTTTATCTCACCACAATATTTATTTATAATCCGGCCTATCTTTATTCCCTATTTACCCAACTTTATTATATATATTACCGTACGACCTATGCCCAACTCCAAACCCATCCTTCCCCTTCCAACACCCGAAACTGGCAGAAGTATTCCTCGTTGGGGAACATCACCCTGACGTAAAAAGGAGTGGATTGCCACATCAAAAAAGAAGAAGAAGATAACAACCAGCTTCACATCTATAGGGATGAGTAACGTTTTATTAGATTTTAGTAACAATTCAGTAACATATGAAGAGTATAAATCTTAAAACTGAGCCATCTCACTTTACACACAAGGACACAGCTTCTAGGTTTTATTCTAAGATGTTTACTTACCATAAGTCCAAAGCAGTCCATGAACATATCAGAATAGACCTCCTTATTCCCTCTCCACTCATACTCCAATGTGAGCACGCGGCACTTTTTGATGGCCCTGCAGCATCTGCACAACCCAGGGTCTATAAGTGTGCTGTTCTTCTTGTCAACTTCAGCAGACATTTTTAACATTAACAGAAGGAGTTTCTGTTATAGTTATTGAAAAAATCTGGTACTGATTGTTTGACAATGCCGATTTTCTTTTATATGCTGCAATCTTTGATTATCTAAGTCCAAATTATTACCAGGGTTTTGGAAAAGATGCTGATTTTTTGTACACAATCTTTTGATTCACAAAAACATCACACGCAATCGACTAGCCCACCAATATTTTTTTTACAATGATCCCAAAAAAACAAGGCTTTGGCATTACATTACAATCAAACCAACTTTTCTGTGAAATACTGGGTGAAAAATCGTATGAAAAATGGAAATATTCAGCTGATTTCAGCCATAGATTTTTTTTTTTTTTCTGGCTCGTACTCTTAGTACATTTGCCAATGTCGAGTAAAATTAGGGAAACGGAATTAAGAAGAAATGAGATTAGGATATCGGAATTTAGATGGGATCAGGCCCCTATTTCACCAAATTGACATTTGTCAGTGACATATGTCGGCAATTTTTACAGTAATTTTCTTATTTTAATACGGAATAATTTATGTTATGAAACAGGGGATAATTTTTACAAGTCGACAATTGTCACGCAAACTTGACTCAGCTTCAATCTCATATCAAGAATTACTGACAAATCTACAAATATGTCGACTTGTAAAAAATATCCCTCTTTCACAACACACTTGTCCCTAATTAAAGTAATGACAATTGTAAAATTCACCGACATATGTCACTGACAAATGTCGACTTTGTGAAATAGGGCCCAGGAAAACTTTTTGATAGGTATTTACATATATAGGATTATATAATACATTTAGAGTTTAATATTGTTAAGGATAAGAAAGGATATTATACATTTATATACATTGCGATCATTAGAAGATAATAGAGTTACAATACTGGTCGGGAATGGAACACGAAGAGTTAGTAGGTCCTTCCATAAATCATCTCTGTTGTATTTTGGGCAAGCTAATATTATATGGTTTGGGTTACCCTCGTCCAACCCGCACTCACACCCAGGGTCGTTAACGATATGGAGCTTGGCAAGATGTGATGGTGTACAGGCATGGCCTAATCTTAAGCGAGTGATTATAGATGTCTCCATTTTGCCAAACTTCATTATTGAAAACCAAGGTTTCGTGGGGATATTGTTTTGTATTTGAGAATAAAATCTGCCCCTTGTATGCTGGCTATATTCCCATGCACTTTTCCAATTGTCCTCTAAATAGGTTTTGGGAAGTGCTAATAGATCTTGACAGTAATTTTGGTAAGGATAAACATCTCCACAAGACACCGCATCGTGAGCAAGTTTATCTGCAATTACATTGCCATCTATGTTTGAATGTCCCGGAATCCACGTGAATTCTATATGTAAGCCTTTATCCAGACATTCTTTTGTGATTTTTCTGATATTGAAGATTAAAGGAGAATATAGTTTTAAGGTAAATGGATTTTTTTGTAAAGCCTGTAGACAACTTTTCGAATCTGAAAATATCACAGTCTTGTTTAATTTCATAATTTTTATGAATTCGACAGCTTTTAGAATTTTTTTTTTTTTTTTTTTTATTTATTGTTAAGAAACAAACAGTCTCATAAAAAAATATTAATCTTAGTTTAGGTTTACATTCTAGACCTATAGTTTCCTTAATATAACTTAGATATATTTTTATATAAGCCAAATCTTTGCAAAGAAGCAACATTTTTAACGACAAAAAAACCATTTATATAGTTACCATTTAAAGTTCTAGTGAAAGAAAAAAAAGGTTAACAACATTAAACACATTGAATACAAGACCAAGAAAAACTACTTATTTAAAGTTGTTACATACCGAAAAACAACGAAACATTTTTACAATCATATTAGATCAATTTTATACTTAAATACAAAGATATTAACGTTCAAAATAAGTTGCAAATTTTGACAGTTTTGTATAACATGATGTACTGGTGACTACCTATACCAAAAGTAAAACTAATTTATTTGTTTTTTAAACGCTCTTAATGTACAGGAAAACAAGTCCACATTCCTAAACATTCGCCAGAATAGACCGATGACTCGGGTGGCAGCTTTACTTTTTGTACAATATTAGATTGAGAATGGTACACTCCTATGCCAACACACTCGGAGGTGGAATGCTTAGAAGCATCAGTGAATATATAATGGAAATCCTTGAACTTGGATTCAACAAGATGGTTGAATTCAGTTTTAGGGTTTCCATTTTTGACAAAATTAAGATGTATGACTAAAGCATAGATTAATGAATCATAACTGACACTAAATAAAGGGAGAAAATTAGATCGGTAAGTAGGAGAGTTTAAAGATAAATATTTTTGATAGCTAACTAAAAGACATGGAGGAGATTTATGTGTCCAATAGCTTGACTCTTGGTACAACTCATATAAACACTGGAGTTTGTCAAGTAAAGGATGGTTGTTAAACTGTAGAGTACGGAAAAAGAACTTGTCACATAGAAATTGCCGTCTCAAGTGCAGTGGTGGGTCGCAGCATTCAACCTGCAATGCATTGGTAGGGCTAGACTTCATGGCACCGGTTATTATTCGTAAGGCTTTGAATTGAATCAAATCTAATTTCTTGTAAGCTGTAATGTTTCCTGGCTCAAGCAAGTATGTACCATAATCTAACACGCTTCGAATGAGAGCATTATAAACAAGTTTTAATGAGTAAGGGTGAGCTCCCCACCATACGCCCGCTAAACATCTTATCATGTTTATCAATCGTTCACATTTGCCAATGACATAGTCGCAATGTTGAACACCCGTTAATTTGGTGTCCAAAACTACTCCCAAGAATTTAACATGAGCCTTAACTGGTATGGTTGCATTATCATAATTTAAAGTGATATCTGGAGGTTTATTCATGCGTGAAAAAAGGACAACCGCACTCTTAGATGCTGACAATTGAAGGCCATTCATATCCATCCACTCTTTAAGATTCGCTAATGCAACTGACAAAGTGGACAGCGAAATATTGATGGAAGAATTAGCACTATATAATAACAGATCATCAGCATACTGTAGAATTTTAATGTTCTCATTTACACAAATATGGGACTGTAGATCGTGGGTGTAGATGTTATACAAAAGAGGACTGAGAACAGATCCCTGAGGAAGGCCTTTGGAAACAGTTCTAGAGAAGTTAAGGCCATTTATGTTTAAATTTATTGTTCGTTCCGATAACATATTAATAATAAAATGTGTGAAAATTTGAGGAATTTGCAAAGACTCTAGTTTAATTTTTAGGACATCCAGGAGGACGTTATCATAGGCCGAGCATAAGTCTACAAATACGGCTAAGAGTGAGTTATTTTTGGAAAAAGCAATGCGGATATCTGAGGTCAAAATGGCTAAATTATCAATAGTGCTCTTACCCTTTCTAAAACCAAATTGAGTATTTGC
Source organism: Agriphila geniculea (assembly GCA_943789525.1). NCBI lineage: Eukaryota > Metazoa > Arthropoda > Insecta > Lepidoptera > Crambidae > Agriphila > Agriphila geniculea. The sequence goes on from OX038870.1 coordinate 35,741,773, forward strand.
TAAAAGCCCTTTACTTTCTAAGAACCATTCTAATCGATTCTTTATCAAGTGCTCGGCTATCTTTATTAGTACAGATGATAATGCAATAGGCCGATATCCTGCAACATCGGTTGGTTGTTTGTTTTGTTTTAAGAAGGGCAACACTGTTTGTTGTTTCCAAGATGGAGGAATGTTCCCTGTCAACAACACTTTATTTATTAAATCCAAGTAATAGTTTAATGTATCATCGCAAACGTTTTCAAAAAATGCATATGGAATGCCATCATTCCCAGGAGCTGAGTTTTTACAATTGTGAAGGATTCCTTTTAATTCGTGTAAAGTAAACGGAGCACTGAGACCTGTTAGGTTATGAGGTGATAAGAGGGGACAAGTGGGGATGTTGTTATCAGCAACCCAAGGGGGAGCTAATTTATCCATAAAAGAATCGGCTAATTCTATTGGAATTGTTGCGAAAGGCTTATTATAAGTGGCAGATTTATATCGGTTGATGTATTGCCAAACTAGGCTCGGTGGAGTATTTGGGGAAATTGATGAACAGAATGAACGCCAGCCTTCAAATTTCTTTTGTTTGAAAAGTTTTTTAGTTTCTGCTATGGTTTTAATCACTAAATCGTAATTACTATCCGACATGTCCTCTCTATACCTTTCTTCAGCTTCTTTTCTGTTTTTTATTGCATTGGTGCACTCGCTATCCCACCATGGAGGCGAGGGAATTTTATTGGAGCCACTTTTTTGTTGAAAAATTTCATTAGCAGCCTCAATAAGAACATTACCTAATGCCTTTGCACTCTCTATCTCGGAACCATTAGTCACATCTGGGAGTAGCGGTAGTTTGGACTGTACATTACATTTATATCTTTCCCAATCTTTATTATCCTTATCAGGAAGCTTGTGTTTTAGATGAGAGGTACGTTTTATATTTACAGGTTTATCAAATGGGAAGGTTATGATGATGGGGTAATGATCACTGCCATAAACGGATGGAAGTGTATCCCATAGTAAAGAGCTTGCAAGAGATGGAGAACATAAAGAAAGATCAACTGCACTATCAATCTCATTTGGTTTTGTTAAGCGAGTAACCTTTCCCGTATTCAAAATACATATATTAAGAGAATCAATAATATCTATCATTTCTTCTCCATAATTATTAGTTTTAGAGCTGCCCCAACTCTGATGATGACAGTTAAAATCACCTAGTACCAAAAAGGGCTTAGGTAAGTTAGAAATAATTTGTTTAACTTCATTGAGTATAGGTAGAGATGGATGAGAAATGTATATAGAAACAAAACACATATTCAAAGTTTGTATGGCAAATAAAGAAATTTCTTTATGATGAGACGGTATAGGTATTACGGAATAAGATATTGAGTCTTTAATAAGTATAGCCACTCCGCCATGGCCATCATCTCTGTCCTGACGAAGAGTAGTGTATCCAGTAGCTTTAAATCTTTGATGTGGTTTAAGCCATGTTTCTGATAAGACAAACATGAAAGGATCAAACTTATTTAAAAGATAAATTATTTCACTTCTTTTACCAAGTATGCTTTGACAGTTCCATTGCAATATTTTAGCCCGACTGTCCATTTTGGAAGATTTGAATTAAATTTGAAATGATAGAGGATGCGTTGGACGGTGAATTATTATTACTGCTATTTTTATTACTAAAGCAAGTTAGCAAATTGAGGATTAATTTAATTATTTCAGGTATTGATATATTTTGAGAATCAGCTTCTTTTTCAGTTCTACTATAGCCACACCCATTAGTTGGTGATGGCATATCAAATTCTTTAAGAATGTCATTATGTGCTTCAATGTCATAACCTTGGCTAACTTTAGGAGGAGAGCGGGGTTTGAGAAAAACTGTTTTTTTATATGAAACTGACTCTGGTCTATTGTAAGTTATATTGTTTTGAATGGATTGATTAGGTTTGTACATAGTAGAAGAGGAGTTTTTAGCAGTAACTTGTGAATATAGTTTCGAGATATTAGGGAAATATTTTGAAGCCTCTGCATAAGATGTACAATTGTGAGCCATATAACTTTTGATTTCCTGCTGTCGATTAAACTCCGGGCAAGACTTATTGGTAGCAAAATGTGAGCCCTCACAAGAGCAACAATAGGCATTAAAGTTTTCCTCTCTATCACAGGAGTCACCAGAGTGGTTGTCTCCACATTTGAAACATCTGGGTTTAGATCTACACTGAGTTTTAGTGTGTCCAAAACGACAACAGTTGAAACATTGTATTGTTGGGAAAATGTATAGATCTACAGGTAATGCATTAAAGCACATAAAAATTCTCTTCGGTAGCACCTGACCATCAAAAGTTACAACTATGGACTGTGAGGGCTTCCATATTGCTGATCCATCTTGAGATACTTTATAATTGATGCGTCTCACTTTAATTATTTTTCCACAGCCAATTGGGACTGAGATATTTTCTAGTATTTCTTCCGGGGACCATTCTGTAGGGACTCCACGAACAAGCCCCATCCTAGTTACACTAAATGTCGGGATAAAAGCTTTCATTTTGTGAGTTTCTAAGTTCTTGTTGGTCAGAAAGGAATTAGCTGACACATAAGATGAAAAGGATATAGTGATTTTGTTACGGCCTATGCGTTTTACACTTCCATTTATTATATCATGAATGTGATTATTTTTTAAAAATCTTCCAAATGCCACTGGATGGAGCGAAGTGTCGTCGTTGGGTGCAGATTGTATTCTCTGGACATGGATAATAAATGGGGAAATATCTGTTTCATTGAAAATTTAACGTCCTATGGGTGAAGGCGTAGGTATAGGTGAAGGCGCGGGTACAGGCGTAGGCGTGGGAGCAGGGGCTGTTGTGGGGGCCGGACTTGAAACCGACGCATTAAGTTCTTTAGCAACTGATTGAGTCGGTGAATTAAAATCAGATTGATCAGCTTTTATAAGAGTTAACTCCGAACACTGGCAATTATTGTGGCTGACATCTGAACCTTGGTGTTGGCGACGCTTCTTGTTACAATAATTACATACATGTAAGCGACTACGTTTACGTGACCTACTTGTCCAAGAACCATCGGTTTCCACTCCAGACTCATTGGAAGCTACTGTAATATACTTTCCCGCCGGAGGGACAAAGTCCCCCGGGTCAGGAGGTTCATTCATAATGAGTTGAAAAAACTTACCAAATATCAGCTATATACAATACAGAACTTATACAATTTACACACTATATATACAATTAGATACTAATGTGATAAAATTAAGTAATTCTGATCACCACTATCACTATAAATTAATTAAACAAAATCTCAAACCAAAAAACGCGTCCGACAAGTCAAACGTTTCCCGCCTTTTTCCAGCCATAGATTTTTTTTTGACTGCTTTATTTAGGGAGGTCGCATCTATCGTTTTTTAGATATATCGATATTTTTTCTGGCGATATTAAATACGGTATATTAATAAGTTTTTTATTTTGTATAAAACTCCCTCTGAAGTTGCTTTGCGTATGCGCAGACTACCCATTTTATATTAAGTTAATTAATTTAATAGACAAAATCGACTAATATCGTTAGAGAATATCGATAGATGATATCCAGTACCAAAAACAATATTTTTCCAAAAATTTTTAATACTATGCTAATTTCAATATTTGAATAACGTGAATAGAAAATACATGTTTTTACGTACATCGTTGATTTTACGTAGACAATTATATTATTGAGCTTTATCTCGATTCAACATTGACAATCTCGGCTTTATCTCAATTTTTTATCAAAAATATCTACAACAATATATCGATATTTCTTTCCCGATAAATCGAAATGGGTTTCGACATTTTTAAAAATATCGATATATGGATATTTCCCATGGAAATAGTACTTATTATAAACCTCCTTGATTTATGATCGTCATCTCGTATGTGCCTTACTCCTTCTGGCTTGCGAGCTATAAAATCCTTCAGTGACGGATAAACAACTTCTTATTTTGGTATTCAGAACAAACGTAACGCAAGACTTTATGAATGATTGACGTCTGAACGTGGCACTCACGAGATGACACTGAAGATTATGGATGCTGGAAATAACAAAAACTAGCTAACGAAAGCCCAGTTTTACTCTTTAGATGCTCAGTGACGCAAAAATAAATAAGATTTAACACTCGAGCATCATACAAAACAGAACAGATCTCATAAAATCGTTGTTTAAACGTGGCACACACGGAACCGTGTGTACCAGTTTTCATTTGTCAAAATATCGTCAACTAAACCGTTTGGAGGCAAATGAAGCAGTCTAGCAGCGTTACGTTTGATAAGTGACAGCATATAACACTTCAAATCAGTTCGCGTAACAACACATCAATAGAAAAAGCAAAAACAATATTTCGACCCATCAGACTGTGTGGCCCACAACTAATACTGTCACGTTACGTGAATTTTGCGTTACTTAAGTTGTAAAGCAGTTAATAGTAATAAGAATTTCCGGTACTAAGGATCTAGCTTTATTTGGAACCAATCACTGCAGTACTTACGATGTAATTTGAGGTTAAAATTAGTATGTAAATAAGCTAGGGTGACCATGAAGTAAATTTTTTTCGGACATCGTATTGAAGTTTACTGAGACTGTATGACTGTGCGTATCGTAGCACATTAGTGTTTACTTTTATTACTTTTAACTCTAAATTGGTTCCTAACGAGGATGCTAGATCGCGATATGTTATCGCGGTTTTAGAACAGCTAACAAGAACATACACCAAAGATAAGGCAATGATACATTCGAAGCAATTTTGAGCACAGGGGGTCGTTCCGAACCTACGCTCCGAGTGCAACCGAACGCTCTAACGCCGTTCCAAACATTAGAGCGTGACGTTCGGTTGTAACAACTTTCCCGTTCCAAACGTCAGAGCGTTGCAACCAAACAACCATCAAAATTGATGGTTGTAAAACGCTCTGACGTTTGTCTATGAAAACATGTCAATGTCATTTGACATTATTTTGTATTTTGATGTTTTTGTGTCTAATTTTCAAATAAATCATGGTAGCTTCGCAATAAAAACTGTTTTTATTTGATTTTGAATAGAGGAAAGTTTAAATTATTCCTATTTCAAGTGGAAAATGAGGACTTTGTTTTGACATTGACATTTAAAGTTCTTGGTCATTCCTAACCTTAGAGTGAGTTAAAAAACAACCGTTTGGTTATTTTTTAAGTGCACTCTAAGCCTCTGAACGCAACCCAGTGCCTAAAATGCAACATGCCATCGCTGGCACAATGCCTAATACGGTCAATAGACTAAGAAGCAGATTGCCTAAAATTAAAGATGCGACTACTGCAATAATACCTAAAACGATAATTGACTAAGAAGCAAACTGCCTACAATGTTGGTCAGCCACTTTCAATTTGTAATCTTTAAATTAAAATGCTTATTTTATTTTTAAAATAAATAAAATCTATTCCTTAAAAATAAAAATAAAAATACCTATAACTCTCTTTACATACAATAAAAAAGAAATGACAATGCCATTAAAATTTGCTTACATGTGATGCTTATAATTTGCCATTTAATTTTATGTATAAGTACGTTTAAGTAATTCTAATGAAGTTATTGTTTGTTCGTTCAACATAATAAGTTCCTATACAATACTAAATAATATACAAAAAAAAATACGACTCGCACCAGATCAATTCTCGGATATTTACTCTTGTTTAATCTTCTATAATATTTAATAAAGATGACAAATCTTTCGAGCCCATTATTCGATCAAACTTGCGTCTTACGCATTGGAGAGACATAGTGCTGTTTAGACATTTCGATTTGTAGACGAAATAACATTTAGGCAATTACATTGTCTAGGCATTGACGGTTAGGCAATCTGCGTCTTAGTCAATTTACGTGTTAGGTATTATTGCAACGGTGGCATGTTGCATTTCAGGCACTGTGCTCATAACCCATTCGATGGACTTACATGCTACAGTGTTGTCTTTTTTACAAGCTGCCACGACATGCATTATATTCAACTATTTAATATATTAATATAAGTATATCTATGTATCTTGTTTTATATTTATTTATATTAAATACTAGCAGCCGCCCGCGACTTCGTCTGCGTGGGAAAGGTTTTTTCCTATCCCTCGGGAACTATACATTTTTTCGGGATGAAAGGTACCCTATGTCCTTTTCTGTACCCCTGACAACGTGTATGCAAAATTTCATGAGGATCGATTCAGTAGTTAGGACGTGAAGGCGTAACAAACAAACAAACAAACGGACTTTCGCATTTATAATATTAGTAAGGATTCAGGGTCTGTCTCACAAATCCCGACTATGCTCAAACTTAACTTAATAACTTAACTAAAGGTTGTATGATAAACAGTAGCGACCGACCGAACCCACTTTTCTGCCGAGAACCGAGACCGAGAATAAAAAGCAGTCTCGGCCGAGACCGAGCTGGCAACGATGTTTAAGCTATGTTTACATTACGCCAGCAGCTCAGCCCAGCAAAGATTCCAGTAGAAGTACATTACGTGGTGTGTTTGACGTTCTTTTAAAATCGATGAATATGCCAGGCAATGTACTTCTACTCGCTACTTGACTCGGTCGTCTACTTAGCGTAATGTAAACATAGCCTTAGGTTCGTTGAAAAAATACCGATATATCGATATTTTTAATTCGATATATCCATATTTTTAGCCGATAAAATATTTTCATTCGATATATCAATGCAAAATTATATCTAATATCGAAAATCGTGTCAAAATGGCATATTTTTTTAAATTAAACATGCATTACATAAATATCTAGGTAACTAAAGTCACTAGAATGCAAAGCCGTAAAATAACTATCTAGTCCGTGGTAAAGCTAACCAACAGGACGATTATAGCCTTTCTGTCCATCAATGTACGTACATTGTTGTCACCCTATTTTAAAAATCTCATGCAAATTTTAACATTGATTATATTGTAACTACTGCAGGGATTGGTTCCAAATAAAGCTAGATCCTTAGTACCGGAAATTCTTATTACTATTAACTGCTTTACAACTTAAGTAACGCAAAATTCACGTAACGTGACTGTATTAATTGTGGGCCACACAGTCTGATGGGTCGAAATATTGTTTTTGCTTTTTCTATTGATGTGTTGTTACGCGAACTGATTTGAAGTGTTCTATGCTGTCACTTATCAAACGTAACGCTGCTAGACTGCTTCATTTGCCTCCAAACGGTTTAGTTGACGATATTTTGACAAATGAAAACTGGTACACACGGTTCCGTGTGTGCCACGTTTAAACAACGATTTTATGAGATCTGTTCTGTTTTGTATGATGCTCGAGTGTTAAATCTTATTTATTTTTGCGTCACTGAGCATCTAAAGAGTAAAACTGGACTTTCGTTAGCTAGTTTTTGTTATTTCCAGCATCCATAATCTTCAGTGTCATCTCGTGAGTGCCACGTTCAGACGTCAATCATTCATAAAGTCTTGCGTTACGTTTGTTCTAAATACCAAAATAAGAAATTGTTTATCCGTCACTGAAGGATTTTATAGCTCACAAGCCAGAAGGAGTAAGGCACATACGAGATGACGATCATCTTGATTTTTCCATTCGCAATCGCAACCCTATTTCAGATTGATTTTGATTTGACATTGGGTGCATTCCAGCAGACCAACCACCAAGTCATCGGTCACCACAGAGTATTTACTTTTTCGTCACCTCCTGCGCTAAATACCATTTTTATTCCCAATGTTTCATCTACTTCCACGGAAGATGATGACGAGGCAAACATCTTGACACTTTTTCGATGGAGTGGGGATCCGTTTGCGCATGTGCACTTGTGAGCGACCATTAGCGCGCGCCCCTCTCCCCCGCTGCCCGCGTACCTTACCGCTACGCATACCCAAGATACGCGTTCTGCGCAATCCCCACCCGATTTCAAGAGGTTTGCGTGGTACTGTACTGTACAAAAGCATTCACGCGGCCGATCGACTGATACGTGACGTCATGAGGCAGCCGTCGTCGTCGTAACGGCAAATAAAGTAAAAAATATTGGATGTTTGTCTGTCGCCCGCCATCTCGGGCACGACTGGACCGATTTTGAAACGGTTTATTATTGCTTTGGATAGATCTCGCCTTAAAGCAAATTCTTAAATAGTTTTTTACTTTCCTCTATGCTTTTGCCATTCTAAGCCGCTAGATGGCACTATAATTAAATCTTGTTATTGTTTTGAAATAAAAAACAAAAATACTTATTCAATATATAATTTCCAATAATTCATTTAGAAAACTTATAAATAATATTATTGTTTACTAGATTATTATTCAGTAGGAAGATGTATTAATAAATACCTATCTCTAACTATTTACAACTAAATTTTAATAAGCGTTCTCCATATTGTAATATTGCCACTACGAACTAAGTAGTTCATAGAATTTAATAAATAAAAATAATACTAATTCTTACAGTTAGAAAGTTTGTAAACAAAACTATGCATTTTCATCTATATGTTATAGTCAAACTCCTAAGTCCAGGCGCTCCTAGGTTTGCCTAGTCAAACCTCAGGTTTGACAAGGCTTAGTCAAAGTCCAAAACTAATAGCGTGTTTCGGCCTTTGACTAACGCATTTATAGCCAAACCTAGGAGAGACTAACTTGGACAATCGAACACCGAAACGCAATTCGATCAAATCGGGGTTTGACCGGTCAGACTTAAATTAGGTACAGAATATGTTTTTTTTGTATTTAAAGTATGAAAAACACATTCTTTAGAGTGATTATTTAATTAAATTAATAATCTTCCTGTGAAACAAAGACTACTGTTCTCTGTTAAATAAAATAACCACGAAATTTTTCAATTTCTAACCTATCACGTGACCTACAGCAGTAAGGCAGCTTTGATTAAGTCTAACATCGGAAACGAATTCATACATATTTAGGTTAATCTAAGTTAAAGCTGCCTTGCGCCGGTAGGTCACGCGATAAGTTAGAAATTTAAAAAATTCGTGGTTATTTTTTTTAACAGACAACAAAAATCTTTGTTTCACAGGAAGATTGTTGGTTTAGTTATATTTTCAATCTAAAGAATGCATTTTTACACATTTACATAAAATTCTGTCCCTAATTTAAGACTGACTGGTCAAACCCTGATTTGATCGTATCGAGATTCGGGGTTTGATTATCCAAGTTGGTCTCTCCTAAGTTTGGCCATAAATTCGTTAGTCAACGGCTAGGAAGGAAACACGCTTTAGTTTTGGACTTTGACTAAGCCTTGTCAAACCTGAGGGTTGACTAGGCAAACCTAGGAGCGCCTGGACTTCGGGGTTTGACTATAACATATTACAATACAGTGTTTGGTTTGGTAATAAATACCCTTATAAAGCCGAAGATAGGGACCATAAACTGAATATCTTTTACTATGGGACCAACTCTGAAATTGTGAAAAAAAATCTACTGCTCATACATTTTGATATTTTCGTACCTAATTAATTTCTGTATGAAACAGCCGTTTTTTTTTCAGTGTATTTGTTAATAGTCTTTAAAGCCAAATATGGTAGATAGGGTTGCCATTACCATGCATACAACCCTGAAAAATTATTATAAACCACGAAAACCACCACTTTTTCTCTTTTTTTACTTTTTATGATAAACTGCCATAGTGGTAGCCCTAGACCGAAATTTTCGCTTTTGCCCAATAATGGGATTGATTATCGAATACAATATTCTATTTGCGTCTAGGGTTGTCATTTAGCATTTTTCCATACAAATAAAAAACTACTCGCGAACAAAAGTATGGAATCATGGGCCTATTTTCATACAAACGAGGTAACTTTGAAGCCTTGATTCTCCGCTAAGGATTGACCTAGCTGTGATCTGATGATGGCCATCCAAGGAGTGAATGGAGGAGATTCAAATCGCTATACAAACCCAACTGATATGATCAGCATTCTGTGAGATATTAGGATATGTTTAAAAAAACCGCGAAATTAGCAAAAAATGAATGAAAACGCTGAAACCGAGAACTCTGATCCTTATATCTCTCAGAATGCTGATCAGATCAGTTGGGTGTGAATAGCGATCTGAATCTCCTCCATTCACTCCCTGGATGGCCATAATCAGATCACAGCTAAGTCAATCCTTAGCGGAGAACCAAGGCTTCAAAGTTACCTCGTTTGTATGAAAATAGGCCTATGATTCCATACTGCTCGCGAGTGTACATTTCTCAGCCATCTGGCATTTTCAGGGTTTATAAAAATACAATTGTTTTTTCTTTTTGAGGTTAAAAAATGGCCGCCAGGCACATTACCAATAGGCGGGGATAGTTCTCTATCCACCATATTCGGCGTTAGGGCTGTTCTTTTGTAACACTTTGTATACAAGTGATAAAAAAGTCATTAGAAATAAATTATACCTAATAGATGCCTTAATCTAGACTTAGCTATATTTTAAATGCAACAAGCATTTGTAATTTTAATACTTTCAAAACTTTACAACACATTATTTTATTGCCAAAATATACAATAAAATAAATAATACTGACGCTTTCATGAGATACAAGTTGTGATTTATTTTCTTATAAATAATTATTAATAATTTCTTAGCGCATAATAAATACAGTATAAAGTAAATAGGCTAAGATAAAAGTTAATGTATTTTTTTTAAAACTAAAGTGATGTAATAAGCAAAGGCGGATATTGTTAACAAATTGTAAGTATAATTATAAGTGGAAGATTCGTACACAACTAGGGTTACCATGCGTCAGGATTTTTCCGAACCGGAATAATTAATTTTCGCATTTTGTATGTGTCCAATCTAATGTAACGCCTTGATTAAAGGTCGCCCGAAATAGTCAACTGTGATTGTCAATTATTACGTACCTAGTAATATAAGAATTGACAATCACTTTAATGGGGAAGGCAACTGTCAAAGTGGCGCTACGTACGCTTGTTCCACAAAAACCGTCAAAACAAAAGGCCTTTACTTTAAAAATCGTTTTTATAGCTATAAATGACCAAATTATGTGTAATAAGCGGTAAAAATATTGGCACTTACAAATTTCCGAAAAATCTGAATATTAAAAAAAAACAATAAGAATAAAAACGGCTTAATTTGGCTTTCAATTCCAGCATTTGCATTGTAGAATATCAGTTTTGGGTCAATGGGTCCTTTTCGGTAAAAAAATACCACAAAATAAATACCTATTTTCCTATAGATTTGTTCTGAACGTCTACTGATTTAGGAACAAGCGTACGCAGCGACATCTACAATTAGCTTTGCGTTGTCAACCCCATTGCACATTTAAAAACGATCAATTTTCGCATCAATGAATGTCTATTACGTAAAAAATTGCAATGAGGGTTTTTCAAAGTGACATTTAAAAAATAGTAACTATTTGGCTCACTAGATGGCGTTGATGGTCAAATGAAGTGTCAAAATTGGCTTTGAAGAATAAACGGTCTGTGCTTAAAAAACACTTATCTTTTTATCAACTTCATCGAGCCTACAGTTTTTAGTCATTTAGAAAAGCCCTCATTGCAACTGATCGTATCGGGCGGCCTTAAGGTTGTCAATAGTAATAGATCATATAGAAAATATTAATGCACGCGTAATATGCGTATACATGAAACATTAACACATATGTTCCGTCGCTAAAAACCATCATTTGCAATAAAAATACCGCTCAATAGCAACAAGTTCTATCGCTATGTCATGCCATGTCGTCTGCAGATGTCCTAATATTAAAATTTAATCAACCTACTAAACAAAACTAGTTATCTCAAATATGAGATTCACAGAATACTTTACAAAGTCCTACTTAAAAAGCCTATTTACAGATATACAACAAATCTCATTAAAAATACACAGATAAACTAAAAATAACATCCGTCAATATCGCACTCCGGATGGTGGCTTTTAATATGAGATTTCAAACTAGCGTTTTGTATGAAAGCCTGACCGCAAATATGACATCTGTACCTCCTATCATTTGTATGAGTCCTTATATGGTATTGCAAAGACTTCAGCCTAGGATAAGATTTCTCACAGTATTCACATCTGAAGTTCCGTTCACCGGTATGCGTGGCCATATGTTCTTTTAACCTAGAAGGTAAATAAAACCTTTGATCGCAATACTCACATTGATGCTTCAGAACTTTCTGGTGATTTCTCCGTTGATGTTCGGTCAAAGTCTTCTGCCTGTTATACACTTTATCGCACAAATTACACGGATACGTCCTATTCTGACCGTGGGCTTCGGTCAAATGCTTGTTTTTCAAAGCGTATGACATGAAACACTCATCACACCTCGGACAACGAATTATAGCTTTCTTCTTATGAACTATATCGACATGCATATCTTTATAATGATTCGACTTAAACACTTTACCGCAAACTTCACAAGTATGCCTTTCATCGTCTTTATGACGTTTCAAGTGAGCGTCTAAACGAGGTTTTTCTAAGAAGCAGAAACCACAAATATCACAAGTGTAGTTACTAAAATGGCCTACCATATGAGTATTCAAAGTATTGAAGTCCTCAAAAACATCATTACACATTACACACACTAAGTCGTTCCACGTTAATTTGAACAGTAACATTTTGTCAGGAGCTTCGAAGAATATCTTCTTTCCGTGTACTTGGTCTATATGTTGTTTGAATACTTCTAAATCTTCGATTTTAACCGGACACAATTTGCAATCTATTCTTGTGATGTCAATTTTAGGCATTTTCTTGTAACCCATTAGGAGTTGGAACGGTTTTGTGTCGTGTGTCACTGTATGCTCTCTTAGATCTTCGGGTTTTGGGTAGTAATCTTTGCAGTAAAAACAGTAGTAGTTGTTACGACGGTTCTTGAATGGAACTACATAGGAATACTGTATGATAGTTAGTAGATTTTCTTCGGACATACAATCTAGGTCTCGATCATAATTGTTTTTCTTTTCTACAGGAAGTTTTTTTACTTTGGAAGCTTTTTTTGATGAGCCTGGAAAATAAAATAGTTGAAATTAGTTTTATTAATTTTTCTATAGATAACTTATACTAGATGCACATTACAACCGGAATCCTCTACTAATGAGGAACTGGCTATCTTACCTCTATCCAACAGCCAAAACACAATTAATGTTAATGTTATGGTGTCAGACATAGGTAGATATGGTAGCTAGCCAGGACCTAATCAAGCCCTATCTAAACCAACCAAACTGAGTACAAATATACACCTATCCTGGGAATCAAACCCAGGGCCCCTGCGGGTGGACGAACCACAAGACCACGAGGTGTTCTGTTGACCACTTTTGATCTGCCTACCTATTCAATATGTTATTTAATAGTTTTTGTGGTTTAATAGGACATTTACTTATCATTTATTTTGATGATTCATGAAAGGTAGATTTTGATGATTTATGAAATAAAAAATCCAGCGGAAGTCCGAAAACGTCCGGAAAATTCCGAACAGATGGTTACCCTCACTCAAACTGAATGTTTCATTTATTTAATACAAATGACATGGACAAGTGCAAACCCAACTAGCAAACAAGTCGTATAAATTAAGGCTTATTCGACTTTTAATCATATAAAAGTTTTATATCGGTTATTAACAACTCTGTTATCGTATAGACGTAGTACATCTGACAACTAAGTCGTCTCACTAAATAGTCTATATACAACCTCGAGTAAACGTTTTTTCAACTAAATTATACAACAGTAATATAATGATAACTCGTAAATACGTTTCAGTCATATAAAGGTTTTTGTAAAGACTATATTGTTGAAATAGGGGCATTACTATAACATCTAAACAACTTGTTGGTCTATAAACGTTTTTGAAAAACCTTAATATAATGATTATATAGTGGAATTATGGAGGACTTCATTATAACATAAAGTTATTAGTGTAACTATTATATACCTTTTATGCAACAGTTGGTTTTGTTAAGGTAAAACAAAAACTTTGTCAATACATACAGTTTCGGTAAACCTGTTATATGTCTTTTATAAAACAACATATTTTATAAACGTCCTATTAAGATTTTAATAATGCAAACTTGTAATTACATTTCTTTTATTAAAGCAAAAATAATAGCAACTCTAAAACAAATAGCAATGGCGCTCGATCGCAGTCGTTTTAAAAACGTCTACTTGACTTAAAGTTATATTACAATCAAATAACAGTGTACTAATGACTTATACAACAATGGCTGACGTTAAAATATAAAACCCTTTAAAAATATTGATATCTTTAGAGCGCTACAGCAAAAAACTAAATAACATCAAAAACAATATCAGTAAAGTGACATTCCCATAGAAATCTAGAAGTCATCTCGAATTTACCAGCTGCACAAAATAGATTCAATATTAATTTCAATAATGTACCATTTAAACCTTGTTTCGTTTCTTTGTCCTTTTTTATTAATTTGTGTTACAAAAACCACAAGGATATTTTTTTTTGTGAATCGAAATAGTTATATGAATAAAATTTTAAAACATTTATGTGCCTTTAAAGTAAAGTAAACTGTGTTTAAATGTTCCATTGAACCTTTTATAAAGCATAATAGTCAGTTTTCACACCTTTGTCTGATATTTTGGTCGCGTAAATGTTTTCCCTGTACTCTTTATGCAACATTTTGGCCATTCTTTAACCGTTATACGACTTTTACTTAAGATTTTCTGACGCCATGTTAACCTTTATTTAACCATTACGCGACCTATAGGTCTTATAAAATGCGCCACTTTCGCCTTTTATAACCGTTTATTTTATGTTTATACGACTAACCTAATCGGATCAGAAGTTGCGTGTAAAACGTTATCTCAACTTCTATACGACTTATTTTGCTAGTTGGGAAGTATTTGCCAAATACAGTTTCTTCAATAAGTATTTGCAAACTCACAACAGTAAACTACTTTCTAACTTCTACCAGGGGGTCTCACTCTGCGCTTAAACTTATATATTAGCCTACTGCTCGTGGCTGACTCAGTCGAGCCAGCGCACGAGGGATGTCGCGTGTCGGTTGAGACAGAACTACGCGACTAACGCGACAGAAAAAGAAGGTACATAGGTACCATGGGCAACAGCGTCGCTTAACCACTGCTAAGGTTGAAATCGCTTGCACGCCGCGCCCGCTGTCACATACGTTTAGTTCGTGCAGGGGCGATACGCGCGCACACGAATTTTGTTGCAAATTGGTTAAGTGACGCTGTTGGCCATAGTACAGTTTTGAGTCTGTGTTACCTTATAGGTACAATCTAAAAATTGTTGTGTTCCGGCCATAGAAATTAGAGATGGGTAGGTCCGCTCTTAGTTAGGAGTTGCATCAGGATGTACATCCAGCTCTGATGTACATCCAGGTCCCGTGTCCGTCGGACCCATATGGGCCCGGCCGACTAACCGTCGTGAATCGCGATCAGCGGAGTTGAGTCCCTAAGGGCGGAATCGGATCGGAATGCGGATTAAGCAGGATAAATAAAAAATAAAAGTAGTATGGCACCACCATAGACTAATAAGTATGGCACAAATAGTCTCATATATTATGTAAATTATTAAATCAAAAAGTAAAAAAAAACAAAAATACCCTTTTTTGTTAACTAAACTGAAAATCAACATAAACATAAAACCCCCATTGGGTAGATAACTAAATAAAAAAATCTTGTCCTTTTTACTATATTCGTAAAACTAATGGTTTTTAATTATGTTATGTTAACATAACAGTGATGACTACTTTAAATTATGCGCAAGAAAGATAATTTGAGAACATTTTTCTGGCTTCAGCCTGCTTCTCCTGTCATTTATTATTTGTCCCATCTTAGAAAAGATTATCTGACATAGTACGGAAATAGCGGTTATTTTGTCAATAACAATAACGGTACTAATCGTATCGTATGACGCGTGTTGTGTTTGCGTTGCGTGCGGAGCGGAACTAGGATTGGAATCGAATCGACTGCGCGAACGAACGATGCATATCCCGACGTACGGGTCCCACTCCGACTCTAGCCCGCCCCGCCGCCGCACCGCACCTCCCCCCGCACCCTAAACTATTTAGCGACCGGTTTCATTCCACATACATTGCTACTTTTCTTTGGTATGTTTTTTTTAAATCCAAAAAGAAGTAGCAATGGATCACTATCATCTGCGAATTGAAACCGGTCGCTAGGTGGTTTCTAATTAGATAATCAGCCCGCCGGTCCGTTATCCCGTGATTCAGTTCCACAACCGCTGAGCAATCCGCTCCGGGGGACCGGTATCCAACTGGCCGTTGGATGTATATCCATCACTGGCGCATGTGATGCAGGTCCACTGATGCGTTTCCAACCGGACCTACCCATCTCTAATAGAAATAGAATGTCAAAGAACAACAAAGTCAATAAACAGGTGATCCGAAAACGAATCAATACATTTTATATGAGATACGTAAAATATGACTTAGATTCATAAAATATGACTAAATTATGGCAAAGGAAGTTAATAAACTATGTTCCATACTGTTTTCTTTGTCGATAAACGAATAAATGTAGCGAAATTTGGTTTTAGAGAAATGTGTGGCAATATCTTATTTACCTTTGAAAAGTGTGATTACTTGGATTGTTTCTTTTTGTCACATCACAGTTACTTAGAGTACAAGACACTATAGCTCCACGATACTTTTATTTTAAATTCTAATTAAGATTAAAAATATTTTAAACAAACTGTGATTGCTCATTTGCTAGGCGGGACGCTAGGGGCTCTTACTGTAAAAAATGTTGGCACATGTCACTTAATTCTTTGTCTCTTTTTTACATAGACCGGGTCCGTATGATGTTAACTTCTCTTTTCCACGCTTTGTTGGTCTTCTTGAGCGCAGCGAAAAATTTTCTATGTCTATGGTTCCGGCGGTCAGAGGTAAGATAGCTAGTTCCTCAATGATGAGGATTCCGGGTGTAGTGCGCTTCCACCTTCGGCCTTAACGTTACTTAACATCAGGTGAGGTGAAGGCCAAGTGCAGAAAAAAAAATATTTATCTTTGAAAAAATACAATAAATTGTGATGTTGACAACTTTTTTTATTTTATATTACATAAATTACCTCTCAAAAAAAGAAACATTGGTAAAATAATTATTTCGCTAGCTTGAAAACTGCCCGATATCACAGTGTGAAATGCACACAAATGGACTCGCCCAAAAACGCTCCATACTAACGGCTACTGAATTATGACGTCACGCCTCAGTAGTTTGTATGCAACGCGTAGGAAATTTGTTCGGCAGCTATATTAAATATTGTGTTTATCAAAATGGTTTCTTAGACAAATTTGCTATACATTTTACGAACTAATTAAAGGTATCATTTATTTTAATAAATTTTATACTTTTTAAATGGACTTGTCCACCCAACTTGGAAGGGTCATAAAACAAATAATACGCAATATATAAAACCAAGAGGTATACAAGCTACTCCAAAAGTTTAATATGTTTACGATTTTTATTAGTATTTCGTTATTTTATTGATTAGTCAACATCCCAATGGGGAATGTCCGAAAAAAATAAAAATGGCTGAATATTTTTTTATAGGTAGGAATAAGCTCCCTTAGTAATAGAAAAAAGTTTCAGAATTTTCGGTTGCGTCAAATTTTTTTTATAAATTAAAGTCTCTTCGACGTCACAAATGTACGAAAGTAACAGCAGAATGGCGATTATACCTTTGCCACCACCTGCCACAACAACAGCAAGTATTAAAAAAAAAAGTATTGACATTTTGTGTTGAAACTTTTTTTAGGGTTCCGTAGCCTAAATGGCAAAAAACGGAACCCTTATAGTTTCGTCATGTCTGTCTGTCTGTCTGTCCGTATGTCACAGCCACTTTATTCCGAAAGTATTAAGACTACACAGTTGAAACTTGGTAGGTAGATGTATTCTGTTAACCGCTTAACGAATTTAATACAAAAATAAGAAAAATAAAAGATTAAGGGGGGGCTCCCCATACATGGAACTGAAACTGAAAAAAAATTTTTTCTTCAAACCAACACGTGTTGGGTGTTTATAGATAGGTCTTTAAAAATGACATTAAGGTTCCTAAGACAACTTTTTCTCAAAGTCAACCGTTTGAAAGATATTCACCGCCAAAGTGGTAAAATGTGTGTCCCCCCCTCCCCCTTTAACTTTTGAAATAAGAGAGTGAAAAATCTAAAAAAAATATATGCTGTAGATCTTAATAAACACTTTCAACCAAAATTAATTTGAACGAGATATAGTAATTAGTTTTTGAGATATAGCACATTTTCCAAAACCGCAAATATAACTTTGTCATTCATACCAACACTGTGAAAAACAAAGTTATTTTTACAGACGAAAAATTATAGGTGGTATTAAATATGGTATGGTATAAGGTAACTACGGAACCCTATGGCGCGTGGCCCGACACGCACTTGGCCGGTTTTTTTTTAATAGCATGTTGTGGTTATGACAGGTGGTGGCAAAGGTATAATCTGCATTCTGCTGTTACTTTCGTATATTTGTGAAGTCGAAGTGACTTTATTTTTTATTTTTATTCATACGCAACCGGAAATTCTGAAACTTTTCTCTATTACTAAGGGAGCTTATTCCTACCTATTAAAAAATATTCAGCCATTTTTATTTTTTTCGGACATTCCCCATTGTACTGTTGTGTAGTAGAGAAAAAACTTACCAGCTTTCTGTTTCTTAGTTTTAGCTTTCTTAGCAGTTCCATTACTTTTAGCTTTCTTTTTGGTTCGTTTCCTCTTTATTGGCTTGTCGGAGTCCGAAGATGAGGCGTACGATTCTTCTAAACTCTCGTCTATGTTTTTGTGTTCTTTGTCTATGGGTGGGAGGACGTTGTCTTTGCTCTCTTCATCTTCTTTCACTGGTGGGATATCTGGTGGTAGAAATCAAAATAAAAATCTCAATATTTTATAAATTACAGACACTTTTTTTGTCTCCGCTGCTGGGGCATAACCTTAGTTCGTTGGGCATGCATAACCAACTACGCGGGCCCAATGCGGATTGCTGGGTGTTAACGACTGCAAATGGTGATAGGACCAACGGCTCAACCAAATCGCCTCATTTTTATTTGAATAAAAAGTTTTATTTTGCCCTTTTATTAATTTCGACATATTGTGTGAAGATGGTTTTCGACTTTGGGGCACAATATAGAGAAAATACAGTATCTTCTTCTTCTTATCGAATGAGGATTAGTGGCCACCTCTGGTGTTAGAGTTTATCAAGCCGCCTGTAAGGCCTCTAACTCGGCTTAACGACTGTTATCAGATGACAACAGCCGGGACCGACGGTTTAACGTGCCCCCCGAAGCACGGAAGCACTCAGTTGTAATGCCACTTAACGGTCACCCATCCGACACCTGACCGGATCGAGCGTTGCTTAACAAACGTGATTAAGTACGATCAGTCTGTCAAGTTCCGCCATAAGCGCTTCAGTACAGTATTTAAGCTTAGTACTACGCGCGCTCGAGCAACGCACACATAGACATCCGGTTATACGTACAATGTCGGTGAGTCACCGACACTGTATATAGTCCGTTCGCTTAGATAGAGTCGGGACACCCACAAGCACTTGTGTTCAGAGACAGGAATACCGGTAACAAACACAACCTTTCACTACGGCACTTCTAAGTAAACTGCCAAAATCCAAATTGTCTTGCAGGTGTACGCCGCACGCGATATACTTTGTTTATGCGGCGGCATCCTTTGACAAGACACTATCTAAACGAACGGGCTTTAAAGCCGGGCCAGACTGTTGCAAACAAGCTCTCCACATCGGTCTCCACCGTGTGGTTTAAAACAGTGTAAACACTTGTTTGCAACCACAAATCGTTTGACCTTCCACGACCTCTGTGAACGGGACGCCGCTTGTAAGGTGGGAGCCTTGTTGTAAACAGTGTGGACGCAAACACCAACCGTGGGCTCCACAAGTCTCCCACCAAGATCACCCCTGTGGAAAGCTTGTTTGCAACAGTCTGGCCCGGGTTTTAACCGGAATCTTAAACAAGTTCAAGTGCGTGACGCAGCGCAGTATCGGCGAGAGCTGTATGTGCGTGCGTTGCCCGAGCGCGCGTGGTACAGTACGAGGCAAACATATTGAATGAAATCGGGTGGGGATTGAGAAGAACGCGTATTTTGTGTATGCGTAGCGGTGTGGGGCGCGGGCGGCGGGAGAGGGGCGCGCGCTATTGGTCGCTCGCAAGAGCACATGCGCGAACTTATCCCCACTTCGTCGAAAGAGCGTCAAGATGTTTGCCTCGTAATAAGCTTAACTTCAGTAGTCTGTCTATTTTGTGTTTGGGGAAAAAACAACACAGTGGCCATAGACAATACTTACCATTAGCATCATTTGCCGGGTAGTTGTCCAAAGACATGTCGTCGTGGTCCGCACCGATGGAGTGGTGGTCGCTCATATCATCCTTGGGTTCCGGCTTTGGTTCGATGTCTAATGGCTTCTTTACTTCTGGACAAACAATAGTAAATAATGATGTAAGTTACTAAATATTAATATTTCTCATCCATATCTCATGAAGAATGGGACGATTTGGGAACGGGACCAATTGGGAATGGGACCATTTGCTACCAAACGACTGAAGAGCACTAGCGTCGCGCAGACGATGTATTATACCTGTCGATAATGTCAAGCTACAACCCAGTCAATTTAACTCGTCATCTGAAGCGAAAGCAAACCCTCTCCTTTTCTCCTTGCCTCACGCTGCCTTCGTCATGCCAGTAGCATTAGTAGGTACAATTGTTAGCGATAACATATCGATAATCTATCAATTTTCAAAAAATTTACGACGATGGCGTGAGGCAAAAGAAAAGGAGAGCTTTCGCTTCAAGTGCCTAGTTAACTTGACCTGGGTACTTATTTTCTAAGTTCAAAATCTATCGCTATCGCTTTCAGGATGCGATACATTGACACTTCGCTTTGGCACAAATAAAATCTTAACCAAATAAATGTAGCAATGTATCACATCCATCTGTCAAATGAAAGCGATTGCGCTAGATTTTGAAAATTAGACATAAGTACCCGGGTTTGGTTTGGGAACGGGACCAACTGGGAATGGGACGATCTGGGAATGGGAACAAACGGGAATGCGACATTCTGCGAATGATACCAACGGGGAGGAAACGATCCGGTAATAGGACCATCTAGGAATAAGACCAAACGGGAATGGGACAATAACAATTATTACCTTCTTCGATCTCCTTGTCAGACAGCTTAGCGTGTAGGAACAGCTCCTCGCACTGCAGCACTTGTTGTCTGAATGCGCACGCGTCTCGAAGGCGAACCACACACGTGGCGCACACGCCGCTGTCGCGATCACTCTCGTCTACGTGCGATAACTGAGAAACAAGATATCCTTATCCTTACTAATATTAGAAAAGCGAACGTCCATTTGTTTGTTACGCCTTCACGTCTTAACTACTGAACCGATCATCATGAAATTTTGCATACACGTTGTCAGGTTTACAGAGAAGGACATAGGGTAATAATAAATAAAAATAAAAAGTGTTTTATTAACATAAAGTTTCTATTCTAAACAAGTGGTGAGACTCCTTAGTAAGTAGATTTGATACACTTGTGTTAGGGATATCTCGCTCAAAACCCTTGAACCTTAAACGATATGTTAATAATACTTAGGTACTATAAAAGTATTTTAAACAAAATAAAGGTTAACTAATTTAAAAGAACAACAATTTGCAAAAAGGTAAGTTTGTTTTATAAATTTTGTGTGTGTGTGTGTGTGTATGAGTGTGTGTGTATCTGTTTGTGATATAATTCTATAATTAAGTTTATACAATTCTTTCTAGTAAATTTTCAGTCTCTTCATTTGATAAAGTTTTTAACCATTCAACGACAATTCCTTTACATTTATGTGCTGATCTGTGATATATATCTAGTCTTTTATTAACTTTGTTATAAATGAACGCCGACTGGCTCATGTATTGTCGTTTAGCAAAAGCTGTATGAAAACTGTTTGTATTTACCACAGTGTGTTTCCGTCTACGTTTTAACTTGGGGGTCAAAAGGTAAATCCTTATGCATTTTTAAGATAATATTTTGTAAATATAATTTTCTAACTGTAAGCAGTTAGAAAATAGGGTACCCTCTCATCCCGGAAAAGGGATTGTTCCCGAGGGATAGCAAAAAACTTTCCACGCAGGCGAAGTCGCGGGCGATCGCTAGTTGGACATAAAACAAATAGGTGGTCCCCTATGCGTTTGAAGGGTTGGCTTTAGAAATGGAGCACAGGAATTCGGAATTGAAATAGGTATATTGCAATTGTAAAGCTCAGTCTCCCCTGCCCTTTTCAAATGATTTCTGGTAAAGGTACAATTCGGTTCTTAGCGACCGCGACCCGCGACCACGATCGAGTCGCGCGACCCACTACTTAGTATGAATTTATATGGAGTAGCAAACAAACCCCGCAACCGCGACCCGCACCCTGATTATCTAAAAAGAAACTATTTAGCGACCGGTTTCATTCCACATACATTGCTACTTTTCTTTGGTATGGTTTTTTTTAATCCAAAAAGAAGTAGCAATGGATCACTATCATCTATGAACTGCAACCAGTCGCTAGGCGGTTTTTAATTAGATAATCAGCCCGCCGGTCGCGCCAGAAGCAGTGCAGTCACGCGACGCAGGCGAGAAGTACATTAAAATTCACCAAACGAGGACGAGAAGTTGATAGAATTAGTGATATAGCCAACAATATTTTCAGAACTTTTCTTTTTTATCGTTTAAATGTCGTTTTATGAGTATTGGAAAGCAACCCTCTTCTTCTCGGGATTTGAAAATTTAATAAATCTTCATCCTTTTTTCTGGAGGCATAGATAATAACATAATAAACATATCATCATCTTCTTCATCCTTCAAAAGCTGCTGAATAATTTCTTTCATAGCTAAAACCCTGCACCCTGTTCGTCAACTGTACAACTGGCGATGTCGCAGTCGCTGACATCGGAAAGCTAGAGGTCGCCCCGCGACCGTGGTCGCATGGTCGCGGTCGCGCGTCGCGGTCGCCAACATCGGAAGTCTACCTTAAGAATGCATTCTTTTGAATTTCTTTATTTCATTCAATATGTTTCCTTGATTATTTCAAACAAAGTTTCAAAACCTGTAATCTTTTAAATAAAGTCGGGATATAAGTCGGGATATAAACCACCTGACGTGAGGATTACACTCTTTAAATCCTTCTGCCAGTGTTTTTACACTTGTCAACTCTGGACAAATTACACCAACAAATCGCATGATGGAATTAGAGTTGCCTATAACAACATCTTTAGGCAGCTAATGGGTCTCAAGAGATATTGCAGTGCTTCAGAAATGTATGCGCAAGCGCATGTAGACTCATTTAATTCCATACAAAGAAAGCGAATAGCTTCTTTTATGTCCAGAATTGTCAAGTGTAGAAACAAAATTATCACGAGTTTGGCGGAAAGACTATTGACGACTGATATGTATAGACTGGGTAAAAATTACCCATTAATGCTTTTTATAATTTTAATTTTATTTGTTTTGTGTTTGTATTTCTATGGATCTCGTGTCTGTAATAAAGATTTTTATTATTATTATTATTATAAGTATACGTGTAACAAGACCTTCAACGTAGCCGAGGTCTACGTATTCTGCCCATCATCAAGACCACTTCTGTTAAAAATTATTGCTGGGAAACGATTTTGATTTTTGGTGTTAAAAAAGCATTGCATACTTTAACCACGCAATCTAACGCGTACAACAGACCGCGCCTGCGAAAGTAAGCAATAAAGAATAAAATAAGATTTCATAAAAAATTAAATAATTTTTTTTACTTTGACCTTCAATAACTTCGTAACTATTGGTTTCCCAGGTATACCTAGTCTAAAAGACAAAAATGATCCTGATGATGGGCGGATTACGTGGACTTCGGCTTCGTTGAAGGTCTTGTTACATCTGTTATTTACACCATTTATCATTTTCTAAATATTCTTCAAATAAATGTTGTTTGTTATTTGGACTCTTCTTTCCATTAGTTGAAATCGAGTATCGAGGTCATATTTTTTTATATAAAGTAGGTATTCATAATTGTAAACACGCATACGAAACTTTATAATGCGGAACGGAATAAGATGCAAGAATTTTAGAGGTTAAAAAAAATTCAACCCCAAATTCCCGCGTTTGATGTGAGCGCGCTAGATTGGTAGCACTGCTAAGTTGTTGAAAAAAGCTCGAATCTAGTGCCGTAAAGCAAGTAATAAAATGCCTAGTTCCAAATCAGGCCAACAGCGTACCAACAGCACTGTTAGCGCGAATAAATGTAATAGGTACAAAAACCCTATTTTGTGTAATATTTGTGACTACTACTTAAAGGTCGGATTCGTGCTAACAGTGCTGCCAGCGTGATTCGGAACGCAGCCAAAGTAGGGCCGCCATTTTGTGTTTTGTAATGTTTGACATTGTCTGTCATCTGTCATGTTAATGTCAATATGCGTCAGTCAGCGTTTGTGTTCGTCGCAGTGAGAGCGTTTTCATACTCCTGTCGATATTTATACAACGTTTGGCTACTATGGCGTCCAAAAAGTCTCGGCTTTTGAGCTCCGCTGTTTCTTCGCCTAAAGAGTCGAGTGTAGCGCAAGTTTTGGACTCTAACGAGCCACTTGTGTCGAGCTCCTCTTTAGTGCAGAATGTGCAAGTGTCTAGTGAGCCGCGTGCACACCAACCTATTGTTTGGTGCTCATCATCTGAGCCTGTGCAAGTGATGGACTCTAGTGAGCCACGTGTACATGGTGATGAGGATCCCCTTTCTGGGCCTTCTTCTGCTGCTACTACAGTTGGTGCTACTTTGTCAGGTAAATAGAATGAATGAATTAATTTGCAAAATAACCAATGTCTTAAGGCCGCGCAATTGACTTGCTTTTCCGATAAATCCTGCCCCATCTCAAAACTTGAATAAATTCACTAGGTGCTCTTGACTGTACCTACGATTCATATTTTTCTTATCCTCCCCCCCCCCCCCTGGGACATGGGCTGGCGACGCCCTTGTTGATTGGGCAACAACGTCGCTAACCAGTTAGCAACAAAATTCGTGTGCGCGCGTATCGCCCCTGCACGAACTAAACGTATGTGACAGCGGGCGCGGCGTGCAAGCGATTTTAAGCTTAGGAGTGGTTAAGTGACGCTATTGCTCATGGTACATTAGATGTTTCGGTTGGAGAGTCAGTCAGGTCAGGGGTCCTACCGCTTTCTATCGCTTTCATTTGACGGTAATCGCTTTCATTTGACAGATGGATGTGATACAATCTACTTTTCTTTGGTAAGATAATTTTATGCCAAATAGAAGTAGCAATGTGTCACATCCATCTGTTAAATGAAAGCGACAACAATAGCCATGTAAGTTAGCCGATATGGCCCCAGATAGGTTTTAAACATTGAGCCGGAGCTGGAATCGTTTAAAACCTATGTCACGTCTGAGCATGTTAACAAACAACAAATTAGATTAGTAACTATTATCACTGATTCCTGTAATTTATAGTTTACTGTTTTTTGGAGAAATTTGTTAATTTTTTTTTATTTTCAGTTTCAGAAGCTCAGCTGGAGCAATCAGGATCTTCTGGGAGGCGCATCCATTTGTACTCCGAGGAGGTTTTGGCGCATTGGAATTTAAGGAAAATCCACAATACTTTGAATTCAGCAGAGGACTGCGTTAGATTTGCAGCAGAGAGAGGTCTCGTAGCCACCTCAAGGATGTGCCGATATCATAAAAGTCCCATGGGACTAGTACAGACTGGCCGACAATTGGGGAGCTTCAGGTGCCACAAAAGACAATGTAGAAGCAAGTCCTACAGTCAAGCTCTAGGCACCTGGTTTGAAGAAGTAAGGTTGCCTTTACCTATTATGTTTGAATTGATGTACATGTTTGCTCATAATAAGTCGTATGAAACAGCAAGACTGGAAACAACCAATATTGAAAAAAATACTGCCCTGTCCTACAGAACAATCGCTGATTGGTACTCATACTGTAGAGAGACAATAACAATTTATGAATTAGAAAAACAAAATGAGAGACCAATGATCGGTGGCCCTGGGAAGATAGTGGAAATCGTGGAATCAAAGTTTGGACAACGTAAATATAACAGAGGACATCATATAGAGGGTCACTGGGTCATTGGTATGGTAGAAGATGGGCAAAATGACCTACGCGTCGAGTTGTGTCCTAATAATGAGCAATCAGCTGCGCTGTTAATACCAATTATTCAAAAACATGTTCGGGAGGGCTCCATTATTCATACCAATTCTTGGAGAGCATACGATTGCCTCTCTGAATATGGCTACGTACACAAAAAAGTCAATCTTAGCGATCCGAACAAAAGTATAATAGCTGCAGATGGGACACAGACAAGGCGTGGACTCAAAAGGCTATACAATTTAGCGAATAATCAAGGAAATTTTGAAGATTGGCTGGTGGAAGAGTCGTGGAGACGAAGACTTAAATTAGAACATAAAGATAGATTTGAGTCATTACTCAAAGCTGTACAATATGTATATAAAGTATAACATAACATATAACTAAGTTTTTTAATGATAGATAGACAAGCACTTGCCTGCTATCACACCTGATGGTAAGCGATGATGTGATCTACGATGAAACACACTTGCCTAGAAGATACCTATTCACTCGCGACTTGAAGGCCCCCAGATTGTACCTATCAGGAAACAGACTAAGGGAAGGAGTTCCACTCTCCAGCAGTACGGATGATAAAAGAAGCAAAATGATTAGTGCGAGTCTGGAATATCCACCAAAAAACAGTGGCACTGATTCATATGTCTGGTTGTCCAATTTAGTACCTTAATTAGCTTAATTATTTTATTTAGTACAGTGGAGCGTCGATTATCCGAACGTCGCTCAACCGAACGACCGCTTATCCGAACATTCCGAACGTAGTAACGCGCGGGTCAATGCTAACCTCCCACCTCGCGGGTCTCGCGCGCGCGCCGCCCGCGCTTCAGTTTTCGCCCACTTGTCGCGACTTGTTCACTTGTTACCTGTACTCGTATGTCACTTAAGATGTGCACGCATCATTAAAGATATTCATAAATGTAAATAATATGGTTTTCATTTACCTGTACGTAAATTGGTATGGCTGAATATATGTACATACATACATACATTAGTTTGATTATCCAAAAATACCGGTTTTCCGAATACCCACGTCCACCAATTAGTTCAGATAATCGACGC
The DNA here is from genome assembly GCA_943789525.1 of Agriphila geniculea. Lineage (NCBI taxonomy): Eukaryota > Metazoa > Arthropoda > Insecta > Lepidoptera > Crambidae > Agriphila > Agriphila geniculea. The sequence continues at coordinate 35,768,949 of OX038870.1, forward strand.
TCTACTGTATCTTAATTTCACAGTTTTAAATGACTTTATTCAAATTATTATTTTCTTTTAATTATGTTGTTATTTGTTTTAAATGTAGGTATTATTTTGGTAACAATATACTTTGTAAATATTGTTACTTCTGATATCTGACAAAGCTGATAAGTTTCTTGCGCCAATCTTCATGTCAGCTAAAAAAATCTCGAATGGGTGGTAGGTTAATATAGACAATTCAAAACCACTGAATTTCTAAGTTGATTTGAATAAAGACTTTTCAATTTTTATATTAAAATAATCTTTTATTAATTAAGGTTCCTATAAAATGTATTATTATTTATAACAACCCCAATTTCTCCGTTATTTCCCATTTATTTCTCCAAACTTTCCTTACTAAATTTTTATTGGGGACCCATCCTCCTTAAGAGCAGAGAGGAATATCGCCTTTCTTAAGTTTTATTAGTGAAAAATAACAGTATAGGTGTCGGCATATAACTTGGCAAGACAAAGATGAGACAAAACATGCGCCGAGTTTAGTGTTTGTGGCTACTGCGCATCTTTTGTCTCGTTTTTATCTTGCCAAGTTACGTGCCGGGCGGTATAACTTGGCTGGTAACACATTTTTTTAGGGTCGGATAGTAAATTAATTTAATAAAAGTATGCATTGCATTTCCACGCTACTATCAAATTCGATGTCAACTAATGGAAATAAGAACCAAAATGTATCCTAAATAAATAAAGCCTCCAACTTAGAATTTCTGTATGCATCAGGTAATTAGGAAGAGATCAGATAAGGCAGATATGATTAGTAACAAATATGACACAGGCAGGTTGGACTTACCAAAATACCGAAACAATCCATGACCATATCGGCATAAATCTCCTTCTTGTCCATAAAAGTGTATTCAGCTGTAAGAATTCTACATTTTTTAATAGCTCGGCAGCAGCGACACAAAGCTGGGTCTACCAAAGGCCCATTATTCTTTGGAGTGCTCATTTTCTTCGATTTCTTGCGAAAACAGGGCAACCTTCTGTGATTTTCACATCAATAGTAAAGTTTTACTGAACTCGAAACACCGAATTTTTAGGATATGGCCCAAGCACAAAAATAAATGGAGAGCCAGCCCGACAAAAGCTTTCCCTTACGCCAACGCCAACCAAAAATGTCAATAAAAAAACAAAAACGTCAGATGCGTTTTACGTTTTGTTTTTACTGAAGTTTTTAGTTTTTCAGAGCTTAGTCGATCGATTGTTTTGAGACGGACATCACTAGTAAATTTAATGTTGCCATAAATAACCTTTTTCCCTTTGACTGTGTGATTTTTTATTTCAATGATCTATTCAGATTTAATTATTTTTTTATAACATTATTAAGTACTATAGTTTTGTTTAAAAATTGTTAACATGCCAATAATTCATTATTTTTAAAAATTATTTTCCTTTTTCTATTTTTTTTGTTGTAACAAACCATAGATGAATATTATATATTGGTACAAACTATTTTGAACACCAACAATAGGGAGCTCAGATTTTGATACTGGCATCTGGAAAACAAAAAAAAATGTTAAAATGACAGTTCGCAAAGGAAGAAAGACGAACCAATTTATCGTCGACTATTTTTTGCATTTATGTTTTTGTTTTACAATAATTCAAAAAGTAAAAAATGGAGCCTTCCTCGGAATCATCTAAAATTGATATTAACACGTTTTTTGGTAAATGCCGTTGTTGTCTTGAATATGGTTATATGAAAAGTATGTGGTCGGAATATGAACGAGACGGGTTTCGTGAAATTTACGGAGAAATGCTGATGGAGACTTTTTCCCTAACTGTGAGTATGAAACATCATAACAACATTTGTATTATTTTATTTCATTTTATCCTCTAAACACATAGACATATATACCTAGAAATCTTTGTCTAAACATTATGATCTAAAATTATAACCTCCCACTGTTTATCAACATCATTATAACAAACCCTATTGTTTTTTATGGTTTTCCGAGAAACAAATGAAATAAAATATAACTCATAAATTCTTTTCTGCGTTTCATATTCCCTCTCAGATTTGGGCAGTATGTGGCTAATGTTTTTATTAAAATTATGCATTTTACTAACAATTAAAATACAGTCTATTTGATAATCCTTACTAATATTATAAATGCGAAAGTCCATTAGTTTGTTTGTTACGCTTTCATGTCTTAACTACTGAACCGACCATCATGAAATTTTACATACACATTGTCAGAGGTACAGAAAAGGAGATAGAGTACCTTTCATCCAGAAAAAAGTATTGTTCCCAAGAGACAAAAAAAAAACTTTCCACATAGACGAAGTCGCAGGCAGTTGCTAGTAGCCTTACAAATCCAAATACTCCTGGCAACGTGTATGTAAAATAGTTCCATTGCACATAACAACCCATGCAAGAACTTTATCAGCAACATAGTCGTCAAAGAGTGGAATCAATCCCAATCCCAATGAAAAACCATAAAACTACTAAAAACGCTTAAACTAACTGTGAATTTCTCCTAGATACACAATTATTATAACGTAAAATTTATATCAGAATAATCTTTACTTCATAAGAAAATCAAATTTCAGAATTTAAGAGGCATGTATCTTGAAATTTTTTTGACGGAATGGGCATAAGTTCGCGCATGTGCTCTTGTGAGCGACCAATAGCGCCCGCCCCTCTCCCGCCGCCCGCGCCCCTCACCGCTACGCACGCCCAAAATACGCGTTCCGCGCAATCTCCACCCGATTTCAAGATATATGCCTCGTACTGTATTATGTATTCTAGCAATTATGTATGAATTGTTCTCAAAAATATTGTTAATTTTTAGTGGGAGTCCCTGGATGACTCGCAAGATTACATCTGCGAGCCGTGTGTGCTTCGGTTGCGGGACGCTTACGACTTCAAGAAAGAAGTGCTGGCATCTGAGCAACTCATGTTTGAGGATTTTGATGGTAATGTATCTTTCACAGTACGAAAAGTATTATTAAATATTTTTTATTTTTCATTCACAATGCATAGGCATTCACAACTAAATAATTGAAAAAAATTAGGTCTGGGGCGGATCCAGGATTTAAATTTGGGAGGAGGGGTCTCGGAGCATCGGTCAATAAATAAAGTTAAGAGGCACTACTAACACCTACTAATAACATTCAATAATAATTTTAAAACAAATCTTTTTTAGGGTTCCGTAGCCTAAATGGCAAAAAACGGAACCCTTATAGATTCGTCATTGTCTGTCCGTCCATTCGTCCGCATGTCACAGCCACTTTATTCTGAAAGTATTAGGACTACACAGTTAGGTAGGAAGATGTATTTTGTAAACCGCTTTACGATTTTCACACAAAAATAATCATATTAAAAGTTTCAGGGGGGCTCCCCATACATGGGACTGTTTTTTTTTCATCAAACCAATACGTGCGGGTGTCTAATTGTCTATAGATAGGTGTTCAAAAATGACATTGAGGCTTCTAAGACTATTTTTTCTCAAAGTCAACTGTTTGAAAGATATACACTGCCAAAATGGTAAAATGTGTGTCCCCCCCCTTTAACTTTTGAAATACGGAAGTGAAAAAACAAAAAAAAATATATGCTAAGTATAGATCTTAATAAATACTTTCAACGAAAATTGGTTTGAACGAGATATAAATATCAGTTTTCGAGATATAGTACATTTTCCAAAACCGCAAATATAACTTTGTCATTCATACAAACACTGTTAAAAACAAAGTTATTTTTGTAGACGAAAAATTATAGTGGTATTAAAAATAGTATGGTATAAGACATCTACGGAAAAATACTGCGCGTGGCCTGACACGCACTTGGCCGGTTTTTTATTGTCATTTTCAATGTAAATAGGGGGCTCTTGAATTAGATCGGCCCTTGATTTAGCTTTCCATCTTTTAATTGATGCACAGGAGCTATAAAATATGTCAATACCTAGGATGTCACAAAAGCCGGAACCGCTAACCGTTAAAGGGGTTTTTGATTGGGTATTTCATAGACTTGTTTTCAAAAACCCTATCAATACGGTAAGCATAACGGCGACTAACCCTATCGAAAGGGAAACCCTATCATTTGGTAAGTTTTTTAATAGGGTTTCCCTATCAATTGGGTAAACCAAAAAAGGGGTTTTCCGGTCCCTGCACAAAAGTGGTTGAAATTGTAAAGCCCGCCGGTAACGATCAATTGCGATTGTCAATTTTTAGGGTTCCGTACCTCAAAAGGAAAAAACGGAACCCTTATAGGATCACTTTGTTGTCCGTCTGTCTGTCTGTCCGTCCGTCTGTCTGTCAAGACCCTTTATCTCGGAAACACGTGGAGGTATCGAATTGAAATTTAAACCATATACTAAGGTCTACGGGCCCTTGAAGCTGTAAAAAAATCAAACTTCTAAGTTAACGTAAAAAAAAGATACTGCCGTTTAGGGCGCAAAAAACGCATTTTCGATACTCTCAAAGGAATCAAAATTCATAGGGTACTTCCCGTTGACCTAGAACTATGAAATTTGGCAGGTAATAGCGTCATAAACTACACTTACAGGAATAAATCTGAAAACTGTATATTTGTAATTAAATCATAATAAAATATGATCATTAAAATACGTAATTATTAATCATCTTGGTGAAACAACGGTATGCGCGGTCATAGTTTAACTTCTAATTACTTTTGGATTAATCGCGCCACTAATTCTTTTTAAAATATCAATATTTATTATTATTAATTATTCAGATCCTTTCAAATATTGTTATAGTTAATTAATTTTAAAAATAAAATTAAAAAGTAATAAATTTGGCTCTAAATATTTTCGCAACATGGCGGTATGTCACGCTGTATGACAGGGGGTCTTCTTCTTCTTATTTTTGTTTTGGCAATCTACTTTCTTCATGGAAGTAATTTTTGCCAGTGTCAAGTGTTGAATAGTTCAGTGGTAGATTGTTTCAGTTTACATTAAAATGCAGGTGCATCGCATTCCGATGTTGCTTGGAGCATTTGGCACCAAGTATAATCAAGACAGTTTACTCGGTAAGGTCAGCCGAGGTAGCCACCACTACAATAAAAGTCTCGGCTTCACACAACCAAAATCTCGCCTATTTCCATTATCCCACATATTGTTCAGTCAATATTTGTATGAGAATCTATTACTAACGTGTAATAATGGATTTTCATACAAAAATTGCCGGCGTCTGTCCCGCAATGTTTCTATTAAAACTCATTACACACGTGTAATTCAGAAATGGAGCGAACTTTTCAATGAAACACAATTAATATAGGTATCAAATGTCGCCTTGATGAGCGAGCACAATCCAAAAAATTTTTTTTTTTAATATTCGGTATACTGGTATCACGTGAAAGGCCTTGATGAGCACATTCCAAAAAATTGAAAAAAAAAACGAAAAAAAACTGTTTTGGTGCAATATGGGTATCAAATGAAAGACCTTGATGAGCGCATTCCAAAAAGATAAAAAAAATTAAAAACGGAAAAAATTTTTTTTTTCTATACCTATGGGTATCAAATGAAAGTTTTTTGAAAAGTTTTTTGCCAAAAAACTGAAAAAAAATTAAAACCAAAGGTAAAATTTTTTTTGCAATATGGGTATCAAATGAAAGGCCTTGATGAGCACATTCCAAAAAACTGAAAAAAAAAAAGAAACGAAAAAATATTTTTTTTGCAATATGGGTATCAAATGAAAGGCCTTGATGAGCACTTTCCAAAAATCTGGAAAAAAAATGAAAAACTGGAAATAAATGAAAAAAAAACCGGATTTTTTTTTCAATATGTGTATCAAATGAAAGGCTTTTATGTGCACATTCCACTTTCCATTTTCTTTTTTCAATTACTGTAAGTAATTTAAAATTAAAATAAAAAGCTTAAAACTTTTAAAATTAAAAAGTTAAAAGTTTAAAAGTACTACACAAGCCTTGGCCGCAACTAGGCATTGATGGACTCACGTATGTTCTTCAATGCCTGTCTTGAGTGCCGCTGCAGTAATGTACTATTCCATTTCAAACCTTCGCCCGTGGTCAATTCCTTAGGTCGTAATCCCTGGAAGGGTTATTTTCTACATGGCGACAAAGGATTTCAAATGGTTATCTATATATAGCAGTCTGCTGAACGGATTTTAATGGTATTTTTTTACAGTTTCGTAGCTTGGAGTCCAACTTATAATCTAGGCTATTTTTCACATAATTCCGGTAGGTAGAACCTGGGATAAAGCTTGAACTCTCCGTAGTACAGTTTTTATATAAAAAACTAATAACTACCAACCACTTTTTTTCAAAATATTTCCTTTGTACCGACACAACTTTTCTATAGCTTTATTTTATGTATAGATGTAGGTCTGTACGGAACCCTCGGTGGGCGAGCCCGACTCGCACTTGTCCGGATTTTTTTCGTCAATGCCATTGTTGGAGCAATTGACGATTCAATTGCACGCGTAAACGATCAATTTTCGCATCAATGAGCGTCAATGACGTAAAAATTGACAATCGCAATTGATCGTTACCGGCGGGCTTAAAGTTGGTTTGCATCACCAGCAGGCTTAAATTGTATTCACCTAGTAGTTGCCTGTCTTTCTATTGCGTAGCTCTTATCTTTTCTGACGTATGAAATTCTAGGTCCTAAGTGACAGAGCCCTGATGCTATGCCGAATGCCGGTTTATCAAGGTCTAGTAATACTAGCTACGAACGAGTATATATCCTATAACTTCCTGTTGCAGATTTAGATGAAACCTCAATTAAAGTTGAAGTGTTGGAAGATTTCAATGATTTTGAACAGGAGAATGGTCCGGAAGATGACTCGGAAGACAAGCCTAGTGTGAGCGAGACGGAGTATTACGAAGTGGAATATTTGGAAGATGAAATAGAATTCAATGAAGGTACAGAATATATATATAAAAAACCGGCCAAGTGCGAGTCGGACTCGCGCACGAAGGGTTCCGTACCAAAAAACGGCAAAAAAATCACGTTTGTTGTATGGGAGCCCCCCTTAAATAATAATTTTATTCTGTTTTTAGTATTTGTTGTTATAGCGGCAACAGAAATACATCATCTGTAAAAATTTAAACTTTCTAGCTATCACGGTTCATGAGATACAGCCTGGTGACAGACAGACAGACGGACAGCGGAGTCTTAGTAATAGGGTCCCGTTTTTACCCTTTGGGTACGGAACCCTAAAAACTACTATAATAAAATAAACCACAATATAGGTTTATGTAAAAGATATAAAAAAAAAATTGTCAAGCATTGTTAAACAGAAAAATATTATACAAAATAAAATAGGCCTTAAATATAAAGTACATTAATATTATGTCACAGTGAATTAAATAATTAGGTATAATAAAAAACCTATTGAGATTGAGGGAGCAAAAAACTTAAAGAATAATATTCGTAATAGCACACATACATACAGTGGTCAGTAGTCACATAAATAAGGACATCAGTTGATTTTCATACAAAAGAGGTAATTTTGAAGCCTTGGTTCTCCGCCAAGGATTGACCTATCTGTAATCTGATGACGGCCATCCAGGGAGTGAATGGAGGTGATTCAGATCGCTATACACACCCAACTGATCTAATCAGCGTTCTAAGAGATAAGTATTTAAGTTAAAAAAACTCAAAATTTGCATAAAAATTCCGAAACTAAAAAAAAACCGTAAATCCTGAAACCGAAAACTCTGATCCTTATATCTCTCAGAATGCTGATCCGATCAGTTGGGTGTGTATAGTGATCTGAATCTCCTCCATTCACTCCCTGGATGACCATCATCAGATCACAGCTAGGTCAATCCTTGGCGGAGAACCAAGGCTACAAAGTTATCTCCTTTGTATGAAAATGTACTGGTGTCTTTAATAATGTGACCGCCACTGTATAATTAGTAATTAATTAAACTCTTCTCTACAGAAACCGGTCTTGCACCAAACAAAGTGGAAGAGGAGCAACCCAAAAAAGAGACAAAATGGCCGCAGAAAAAGAAAAGAGGGGATATAAAAAGAGCTTACAAGAATTACTCCGCAGAAGAGTTGCAGCATTGCCTAGAATCCGTTAGAGATAAATCTATGAGTATCACGGAGGCAAGCGAGCTATTCAGGATTCCGAGGAAGACTATATGTGCGAAACTCAACGAGCAGAAGAAACAAGGTTAGTTAGTTTATACTATTATTATTGACTTTTAAATGTATTTGACAAAAAGGTTTTTTATTTTGAGTCTGGCTTCTTCGGTTCTTCACAGAAATTCCGCCAACGTCCCGTAATGAGAGATACACTGCTCGGTAACTTTGAAATAATAATATACTAAACTACGAAACTATTTAAAGATAAATACAAGGAAAATTATTATTAAATATGATATTAAAGTTTAATATTATGCCGTTGCAAAAAGGGAAGGCAACTGTCAAAATGGCGCTGCATATGCTTGTTCCACGAGAACTATCAAAACAAAGGACTTTTACTTTAAAAATCGTTTTATAGCTTTAACATTATCAAATTCTGTGTAATAGGCTGTAAAAATGTTGGCACTTACAAATTTCCAAAAAATCTTGATAAGTATTAAGAAATAAAAGCGGTCAAGAGCGAGTCGGACTCGCGCACCGAGGGTTCCGTACCATCATAATTGCACCATCAAACCACACTGCAGAGTAGAATAATAAAATTAGTATTGCAGTTTTAGGTCAGCGCCATCTCTTGACCGATAGTGGAACTAATGTTAACTTTATTAGAATATTTAATAATTTCTAAAAGTGTGCTATATTGAGACATCGTTTTATTTTTCCTGTAATCTTTATATAAACTGCTATCACAGAATTATTTCAGATTTTTTCTCTTTGCAAACTTCGGAGATAAGGGGGGGGGGGAACGGTATTTTTTTACATTTTTCATCATAAGTCGAAAACTATGCGGCCTAAAACAAAAAGAAAAAATGATTAAAAATGTGCAAACGGCGCTCTTTCATACCCCACATGCTCTAGTAGCCCCACTTCAAATTTTTAAGACTCCTTTTCAGTCCCTGTCGTAAAAAAGATATTTATTTTTTTAATTATTTCTTATTTGCAAAATAGTTGAGCAAATGTCATCTTAAACGATTCCAAATTTCAAGTTGATACCATTAGTAGTTCTCGAGATATCCAGCTGTGACAGACAGACAGACAGACTGAGTCACACCATAAGGTTTCCTTTTTAACAATTTTGGTACGGGACCCTAAAAATGAATAAATTATGTAAGAATAAAAACGTCTTAACTTGGCTTTCAATTCCTAGAATAGTCTTTTATATCCATTTTGGGTCAACGGGTCTTTTTCGGTAAAAAACCACCGCAATATAAACACCTATTTTCCTATACATTTGTTCTGAACGTCTACTGTTTTAGGAACAAGCGTACGCAGCGCCATCTATAATTAGCTTTGCAGTGTCATCACCATTGGGTCCAGTGGCGAAGGGTCCATACAATTTAATTCCCATCGGCTTTCCTATTAAAAATCCCACCCCATTGATCCACTATGCAGATCATAGCATTTTTGTAGAACGGTTCATCTTTGCCATAATTTCACCTATCGTCACTGTTGGGTACGGTCAGCAACGAAAGTTGTTTAACACTTTAGTACTTTGTCATAGTAACTTTTTTGACTACTATATCAAACCGTGAGACATCTGTCAAAAAAGTTGCTATGACAAAGTACCAAAACGTTAAGTGACTTTAGTTGCTGACTGTACAGGCTTCGGCATGGATCTTGAGCGGTGACATTTAATGCGTGGAAGTTATTTTTAGAATACATAACATTATTAGTCGTTGACACCCACCAGTCCTATTTGGGACTGTGAGGTATGGCTCATTGTCCTTCTCTCTCAAAAATTTGGTGTGTTTGCCCAGCAATTAATAGGCTCATGATAGTCTTAGTGTAATTAAAGACATGTTTAAAAAAAATATTAGACAACAAAGTAACCCTATAGAAAGGGATTTAGCTGCCCAAGGGCGTAGCGAGGTACGGGCAGGGGAGAGGGGGGGGGGAGGGCAGCTAACTCATGTACATAACACACACTTTTTTATATAATACTACCTTTCTACTAGCTACTACTACTACTACCTTTAACCAAGGACCGGAACCGCTTACCGTTAAAGGGGTTTTTGATTGGGTATTTCATAGACTTGTTTTCAAAAACCCTATCGATACGGTAACCCTATCGAAAGGGTAACCTAAGTAAGGACTTACGGAATACGAAAACCCTATCGAGGAAACCCTATGAAGGCTTTATGAAGGGGTTTTAAAACGGGTTCAAGCAATTTATACCTAGTTCCACCGGGCCGAAGGACCAGAACCGCTTACCGTTAAAGGGGTTTTCATTGGGTATTTCATGAACCGCTAACCGTTAAAAGGGTTTTTGATTGGGTATTTCATAGACTTATTTTCAAAAACCCTATCAATACGGTAAGCATGACGTTGACTAACCCTAACGAAAGGGAAACCCTATTATTTGGTAAGCTTTTTAATAGGGTTTCCCTATCAATAGGGTTAACCAAAAAAAGGGATTTTCCGGTCCCTGACTTTAACATAGCTCTTGTAGTTTTTCCTCGCGACTTCTCTAGCTAGTAACAACTTGCTACTCTAACGTGGCGATAACAAACGTATGATACGAACCAAAGCGCGCTACGAGCAAAATATTAATCCAGTTGGATCGCAGATGAACTTAATCAGTGGTTTTAAAGGACTAAAGTGCGCACTTAATATAACACACATGCAAGAAATGTTGTCGCACCACAAGTTGCTAGGCAGTATATCATCTCTTCTAGACGGTGATCATCAAATCACTCATCTGACTTTAAAAAAGACAGTTCTCATCAAGCCATTTCTACTGACAGCTTAAAACTTAGGCTATTGAAATGAACTGATGCCCGAAAAGGTGTTCTTCTTTTAGATACTTCGTGGGTTTGCGCAAGAAGACTGCGGCATCCGATACCAGAAGTAAAGAGGCACAGAGAAAACTTACGGGCAGTTCTAGAATATTCCAACGCAACCCCATTTAAGAGCCAGACGGGCATGTTCTTTACTTGCAATTTCTGCCAAAAACCATACACCCAACCGAAAGCATTGAAAGAACATACATTACAGCTTCACGAAGATGAACCTATAGCTTCTAAGATTAAACTCTCTTTTGGGTTCAGCATCAAATTGGATGTCACAGGCCTTGAATGCAAAGTTTGCGGTGAAGATTTCAATTTGCTTGAAGATTTGATGGCACACCTAGCTATTTACCATGGCATAATGATACATACAGACGTGCCTAACCAAATGGTGCCTTACAAGTTTGACAGCAAAGAATTGAAGTGTGCCGTATGCTGTCACAGTTTTAACTTCTTCAAATTGTTAGCGGAGCACATGAGCGAGCATTACCGCAACTTTGAGTGCGAATTGTGTGGCACTCCCTTTATTAATAAGCAGAGATACAAGATGCATAAAGAAAGGCATAAATCCGGAGTGTACTTTTGCAGTTTTTGTCCGAAAGCATTTGATAACAAAATGAGAAGGCGTGACCATGAAAGAGTTGTCCATGTACACAACAAAAAAACCCACAAATGCAATTACTGTGCTGAGAAATTTGCTAATCCGGTTAAGAAATCGGAACATGAAAGATCATTCCACGGTGGGACTTACAGAATTTTCAAGTGTAACGACTGTGGCATAGAATTTGACAATAACACAGCTTTGAATATCCACACGAAGAAAATGCACCCCATATCAAAACCGTATCAGTGTTCGGAGTGCGATACGTCTTTTTATAAAAAATCTTCGTTGTCCAAACACATGGAAACTCATAAAGCCGAAGAAATATTGAATCACATGAAAAACACGGAAACCAGATGTGAAGAAATATCGAGTCACATGAAAAACACGGAAACCAAACGCGAAGAAATAAAGAAATACCTTTGCATATTTTGTGATCAAAAATTTTCTAATAAACGTTCCATTGGAAAACACATGAAAAGCCATGAAGATATGTTTTAAATCCAATTTGTTTTTTTACATACTTAGGCCCGTATTTATAAACCGCTCTCAATGTTGAGAGCTATCATGAGATCATACCTGAGACGCTGTCCCTATAAGAGCATCTCAAGTATAATCTCAAGATAGCTCTTAAGCATGTTCCAGACGGATGTAATCACGCGTCCCATCAGAGGTGACCTTGCTTTACTTGATGCCATCCATCTAGACGGTAGATGTAATCCAAATTTCATCATCCAATCCAAATGACCTTCAACGTCCTTTGAGCAAGGGCGCGAGTTCCATCCGAAGATGGAGTGCGTGGATATTTTATTCTCTGTCGTCAATTCGAGACAAAAGCGCTAAAGAAACGCCCACCTTTTGAAACTTCGACAAATTAGGAGCCATTTTTACAATACGGCGCACGTGATTTTGCTACGCGAGCGCGATTCACAATGAAGGGCGACCGTGTTGGCGCTTGGATGGAAACTCGTGTAGCCGCACGTAACACAATCAACGGATGGAAATCACGTCCCAATCAAGATTCCACCAAGGTGATCTCTGATGGATGGGAGGCGTGATTGCATCCGTCTGGAACATGCTTTAACGTTGAGAGCGTTTTTTTTTTAAATATGGGCTTTAAATTAATTGATTGATTTCAATGGTGCGTAACTATTTGTTAACTAATTATACTTTGAAAATGACAATTATAATAAGTACTTATAAAGTTTTAAAAAGTTTAGTTTATTAGGAATACTGTTGGCGTAGGTATTACGAGTTTACTCGATAGTGACTGTAGTTAACATTTTGTATGACAACACTTAGTTTAGTGTAGTTACCGCCAGAGATGCTATGCAAAATTGCATACAAATTAGCTTACTAAAGTCGCTATCAAGAATAGTAAACGTAACTGCAAACTTATTATACTTAGGGCTGTTTTTTCAATGTCTAGATTGAGTTTTATCCGTTTGATAGTACTGCCAAATTGAAATTGCTTGTCATGCATTTGTCTGTCACATTTTTGAATGACTTTTATTATATTTGGTTTATATTTAAACTGACTGATATCTGTTATCTGAGGATTGAAAAATCAGCCCTTAATAAAGGGATGGTTGTGAATAGGTAGGTACAAGCAATAATTTTTTTCTGTAATATGGAATTATTAATTTTTAGTTTTTACTAATTGAATAAGTTTTTTTGTTGTTAAATTTTTATATTTGAAGTCTTAAAAACCACCGATTTGTTTTAGAGAGACAATTTTTTTAAGTTATGTTTTTATTAAGCAGTTCTCTAAAGTCTAAAATATTTTTATTATTAAATAGGTTTTATATTAGTTAATTTAGTTTTGTTATCTTCTCACACTATGAGATAATTAATGTTACTCTATTTCATGTGTAGTTTATGGTTAATAATTTTATATGACAAAATGCCAAATATCTGTGCCATTATTATGTTACATTGTTATTTTAAAGATAAGCTTATTTTTTTTAAGTCAGTAAGTTGACAGTTTAGTTCCGAATACAACAATTCATTACGAATATAGAATTTTACTTTTTTCCCAAATTTATATATAGTATGTACTATGGGCAACAGCGTCGCGTAACCAGTTTGCAACAAAATTCATGTGCGCGCGTATCGCCCCTGCACGAACTAATCGTATGTGACAGCGGGCGCGGCGTGCAAGCGATTTTAACCTTAGCAGTGGTTAAGCGACGCTGTTGCCCATGGTACTTACAGGCGACAACACATCAAATTAGAAACTTTTTCCATAAATATTATGAAGTAATAAATATTTCCCTTTTGCTCTTATTGGTAATCATGAGCATATGCTATCTGACTTGTTGATAATTTAGACTGACGTGATTAATATAAGTAAGGAGGATGAGCTATAAATGACCCGCCACTATGACCCAATGCGGATTCGTGGGTGTTAACGGTTGCAAATGCAGCCGTTATGCGAAATCATTTGTCTCTGTCTTTTTCTTTACGTGTAAAGAGTATGGAAAATAACCTCACTTGTTGCACTTTGTCGATGTTTTTCGTTGTTTTTTCATCATTATCTTTAGCACAATTATCTTTCTTGAAAAAAGTTATTGGAGCAACTGTACAATACGTTAAAGTTTATTTTGATGTATAATTCAATTCGTTTCCGCTATTATTTACGCCAAAAATATGGCCCGCGACAAGCGCTTTTGATGATATTCTGATTTTTTTACAATCATCTGTGAGGTTTATACTTGTAGCTACTAGATAATCTCTTTAGCTTGTCGAATGTTTTTTTTGTGGCAACAACTTTGCGTTTTTTATATAAAAATATGGTCCGCGCAAACCATGTTTTCCTATTATGGCCCCTTAAAATGTCTTCAAAAGCACGGTAGAGCATCATCCATTTAAATAATCATGCTCAAAAAAAAAATTAAATAATTAAAAACCCGCCTGCCTAAAAAGACAAGTCAACTGAAAAGATGGAAACAAGATTAAATATTAAAGGCAACATTATAACATGCAGTCGGAGGCATGCATAAAGAAAGTGACATTATGAATGATTTGAGTTATATGCCTCCGACTGCATGTTATAATGTTGCCTTTAATATTTAATCTTGTTTCCATCTTTTCAGTTGACTTGTCTTTTTAGGCAGGCGGGTTTTTAATTATTTAAATTTATTTTTTTATTTATTTATTTTTAGTTATTATTTATATGATATACCTTTTTGAAATCCTTATAATAAGCCCTTTAATTTGACACCAATATTGCAGTATTCTAAAAAAAATTTTTTTTCCGCTACGTATAATAGCACCGTACAGCCGCCATGTTGGTTTTTTTTATAACGCCACCTTCTTAAGAACACTTGGGCTGACAAGACAAATCTAACGATATGTTATTCATGGAAATCTGTTCAGCCGTTTGAAAGATATGAGGTAATAAAGAATATTACATACAAACTTACAAGATACGCGCGTAAAACATAACCCTCTTGCAGTCGGGTAAAAAGATAGGGTCTACTAAATACAAATTGCCCCTGTGTCTGTCTGAGGCAAAGGTAGCTCTCAAACTAATGGACCGATTCTAATGCGGTTTTGTTTTACCGTTATAGTACAGTTAAAAATAACGTTAAGAAACCGTTAAATAATGTTATTATGTTTAACCGTATTTTTTGGTATCGTTGTAATTTTTTAACGATATTTAAATCCCTGCGTCAGGCCGACAATCACAAAACCCAGTTCAGACGCGATTTTTTCAACTTTGCTCTGCGACTATTTTCACCGTGTTCTAATAATTTACATGCCTATTTTTTTCAGAGACCCCAGACGATATCCAAAAGGCCATAAACTACGAGAAACAGCAGGTTTTCATAGCCGAGATCAAAAAAGTACTGTCCTTCACAAACGCGTTACCATTCAAGATAAAAAATGGCAAATTCTTTTGCCCGTATTGCCACAGAGAAAATTTCGACGACCCAGATGATATGAGAATTCACATCAGAACAACACACGAAGAAATCTGGCTCAAAAACATAGATTTCGTACTACGACCACATTTCCTTAACGAAATTTTGAGGATAGACATCGAAAACCTACAGTGTAGAGTCTGCGATGTACCCATCAAAACCTGGAATGATATGTTCCACCATCTTAAAGAAATACACGAAATAGAAATGGACCAATCTTACACGAAACTTGTACCTTTCAAATTGCGTAGGGAGTTCATGCATTGCGCCCTTTGCGAAGAGAGATTCATAAATTTTTCGTTTTTAGACAATCATATGAACTCACACTATTGTAACTACATGTGTTCGGATTGCGGGGAATGTTTTTTAACTGAAACTAGACTTAAACACCATTTACAAATACATAATACTGGCAGATACCCTTGCGATCAGTGCGGTAAAATTTTTACTTTAGAAAAATACTTGAAAAAGCATCAAGCAATGGTTCATAAGAAGTATAAAACATTCAAATGCTCTTATTGTCCTGAAAGATTTCATGCGGAATACGAAAGGCATATGCATGTAGTTGAAAACCATAATGAAAAAGTTAGGATTTCTACTTGCGAAATTTGCGGGAAAACTTTCGATTGGCGGCCTTATTATTTAGCACATTTAAGGAAAGTGCATTGTAAAAATAAAAAGAATAAATGCTCGTACTGTTCTAAAGGATTTGTTTCTAGACACGAGTTGAAAATGCACGAACAGAGACACACGGGGAGCGGGAAACACTTTTGTACGCAGTGCGGGAAGAACTACGTTACTATGATGGAATTGAGGAGCCATTTGAAGAGGCATTTTAAAGAGGACGGTTTTATTTCGTGATGAGGGGTGTCGCGTCGACAGTTATAACGTATTTAATTATGATTATGAATCTGTCCCTATAGCATACCTAGCCTCCGAAACACGATGTTTTACAAAAATTTCTATAAAGCCGAATATGGTAGATAGGTTACTATGCATACAACCCTGGAAAATTATTGACCGTCAGCCATTTTTAATGTCCCCACTGCTGGGTGGGGCACAGATTGGTGGGTGTTAACCCACCCGGGTGGTGGGACCAACGGCTTAACGTGCCTTCCGAAGCACGGAGGAGCTCGAGATAATAAATTTTTGGTCACCCAGCCCATGACCGATCCTTGCGAAAGTTGCTTAACATCCGCAATCGCTTAAAGTTCAAACCACTGCGCCACCGAGCTCCTCGGAAAATTATTATGAACCCTAAAATCGCACCTTTTTGGAATAAAATCTTTTCATGATAAATACAGAGTGGCAATCCTAGACCTAAATTGTGTTTTGAGCATGTTCCAGACGGATGTAATCACGCCTCCCATCAGAGGTCACCTTGATGGAAGCTTGATTGGGGCGTGATTTCCATCCGTGGATTGTGTTGCGGCTACACGAGTTTCCATCCAAGCGCAAACACGGTCGCCCTTCATTGTGAATCGCGCTCGCGTAGCAAAATCACGTGCCGTATTGTAAAAATGGCTCCTAATTTGTCGAAATTTCAAAAGTTGTTTCTTTAAAGCTTTTTTCTCTAATTGACGACAGAAAACAAAAAAAAAACGAAATCCGTGCACTCTATCCCTTCTTCGGATGGAACTCGCGCCCTTTCTCCAAGGACGTTGAAGGTCATTTGGATTGGATGGAGAAATTTGGATTACATCTACCGTCTTAGACTGGACGAAAACCCTAAATATCCGCTTCCTTCACCGTTTAAACGGCATTTTGTGAACCATTTGGGCAACATGACTTTTCGGATGTAAAAAGGCTGCTGAATTCGATTCTGAATGTTGTTAACTGGGGTAAAAAAGTAATTAGTGTCGCGTGGCGGAATTATCTCTCCTCGAGCCACATCTCATACTTCCGGTACCCGGACGGACTTCCGGTTATCAAAATTGAGTTCAGCGACCCCAAAACCCTATGCCAGGACACCTCACACGACCAGAATCGAGTTCTAATATAAGGGTCCATTTTGGCCGCCATCTTGAATTTTGGGCAAAGGAGCCAAAATTGGGCCTGGCAACATTCAGAACCGAATTCAGCAGGCTTTTATACTTCGGAAAAGTCATGTTGCCAAAATGGTTCACAAAATGCCGTTGAACCTGAAAACTTTAATTTAAACTACCAGTCTATCTAGAATTCTAGATGGCTGGCATCAAGCAAGGTCACCTGATGATGGGAGGCGTGATTACATCCGTCTGGAACATGCTTAATGGTTTTGATCTTATCCACTGATTTTTTTTTTTAATTTAACTGGACTGGCTGTCTGTATAATTTGACAGCTAAGTTTTTGTGCCTATTTGAAACGCCACTAGCGTGCGTCTAAGAAACTAATTTTGACGTACAATATGAAAATAGTTGCCGTGATGGTCTCTCCAGACTTCAAACTTTAGTACCATGTCCCGCACGCTATGCTCACGCTACGTCCTACAGCGCCAAAATGGCGGAAATCAAATAGGCACAAAAACAGTTTGACATAAGCCTGTCCAGTGTAAATATATGCAGGTCAGTGTTCGGTGGTCATGCTAGGGCTGCCCGTTAGCCTAATGTTAGTGTTTTTTCTATACTCCGTTTTTCCTTACTTGTTTCAATTAACCTTTATGATTTTTTTTTTAAATCAAGATTATTTATATTTAATAAATAATTATTTCATTAAAGAGTTAGATGAAGAATGTTTAATACTAAATGGGTTGTATCCCATACATAAAGTTAATATACCTACGGAATAAAGGGCTGAGTAAGCGAGATGTCACCAATCAGCAACAATGTGTGATAAAAAGAGATGCGGGATATGACGTAACAGAACTCTTTTTCGCAACTGTTTGACAATTCGTCTGCTCTATATCTCAATGACGAAGGAATAAATATGGACCTGACATACAATATGGCGGACACGGCACGCGCCTGACGTCACGAATCCTTTGTTATTGCAGTTTGTGTCAATTCCATAGGTTTCCTTTTTCTGAGAGTTATCTGCACGCTGAGAACACAGAGGAAATAATCATAGTACAGTAGCCCGTAGAATATTTAAATCACTAAAAAGGTTACCGTTTGCCGTTGTGATATAGTAATTTAGTACGAAATTATAGATACTTTAACTCAAGTTTTACAGATCGCAACCCGCCGTAACCTATATTTGTATATCTCCAAAAATATTTTTTTTTATTTTTCGAGGTTTACCGTCATGCTTTAACTATTGTCGTGTTCTACAGCCTTATTTGATTGTCTCTGATAATAGTAAGACTATGGAAAGTGACTATACACAGATTTAAGACCAGATAAAGTCCAACCCTTTTCATCAGGTCTTAAATCTGTGTATGGCTACTTTTCATAGTCTTAATTTTATCTGTGGCAATCAAACAAAGCTGTAGAACACGACAATAGCTAAACCATGTGGTAAACCTGGAACAATAAAAAATATCATTTTTGGAGATATACAAATATAGGTTACGGCGGGTTGAGATCTGTAAAACTTGGGTTTAATTATCTATAATTTTGTAATAAATTACTATATCACAACGGCAAACGGTAACCTTTTTGGTGATTTAAATGTTCTACGGGCTACTGTACTATCACTACGTTTGCTGAGAATTTCAGATTCGTTTGACAGCTCATGTTTGTGCCTCTATTCCGTCAGGTATATTAACTTTATGGTCCCATAAGAAAATAGAATTAGTAGGTGGTCACTTATTTAAGGACGCCAGTCGATTTTCATACAAACGAGGTTACTTTGAAGCCTTGGTTCTATCTATATCTACAGAGCAACGATTTCTGACATTAGATCATTTAAGCGTCATACTCGCTTAACATCGAAGGTGGTATACTTAACGATGATATAAGGCATTTAGCGTGTTCTCATCAAAAATCGGGACAAAACTGAAGGATCGTCGGGACGCGGGACATCGAAATCGGGACTGTCCCGGCAAAATCGGGACGGGTGGCAACCCTGTCAGGGAGTGAATGGAGGAGATTCAGATCGCTTAGGTGCATAGACATAGAAAAATCATCGCTGCGCTCAAGAAGACCAACAAAGCGTGGAAAAGAGAAGTTAACATCATACGGACACGGTCTATGTAAAAAAGAGACAAAGGATCAAGTGACATGTGCCAACATTTTTACAGTAAGAGCCCCTAGCGTCCCGCTTAGCAAATGAGCATTCACAGTTTGTTTAAAATATTTGTTAATCTTAAGGTATTGTGGAGCCATGGTGTTTTGTGCTCTAAAGTAATTGTGATGTGACAAAAAGAAACTATCCAAGTAATCACACTTTTTACAGGTAAATAAGACATTGCCACACATTTCTCTAAAACCAAATTTCGCTACATTTATTCGTTTATCGACGAAGAAAACAGTATGGAACATAGTTTATTAATTTCCTTTGCCATATATAGTCATATATTATGAATCTAAGTCATATTTTACGTATCTCATATAAAATGTAAACATTCGTTTTACGGATCACCTGTTTATTGACATTGTTGTTCTTTGACATTCTATTTCTATGCTTAGGTGTGTGTGTAGCGATCTGGATCTCCTCCATTCGCTCCCTGGATGGCCATCATCAGATCACAGATAGGTCAATCCTTGGCGGAGAACCAAGGCTTCAAAGTTACCTCGTTTGTATGAAAATCGACTGGTGTCCTTAATTATGTCACCATGTACAGCAGGGTTGCCACCCGTCCCGATTTCGATGAAATTGTCCCACGTCCCGACGATCCATCAGTTTTGTCCCGATTTTTGCCGATCTAATGTCAGAAATCGTTGCTCTGTAGATTTAATGAAAGCGGAATTCCAAGATCCCCCCCCCCCCCCCCCGCTCCGTTGTCCCGACTTTTATGTTCCTATACAGGGTTATTTGTAAAACACCGACAACCTCGTAGGAGTACATTATTAACATCATAAACATCAACATTTGTCTTACTATGCCGAAAACAGACTGAAAAAATGACTTTCCATACAAATTTCGAACTTCAAACAGCTGATCGAGTTTTGTATGAGAAGATTTTTGTCTGTTTTCGGAAAAGTAGTAGATCTAGTCCTTCGAGGTTGTTGGTGTTTTACAAATAACCCCGTAAAGGGGCGTATTTTATACAAATAATTTGATTTACTATAGGTACACGCGATAAGTAGTTGAGAAACAAATAAAATAATAAATGGGTTGATCCTCTTTACAAATATGTAAAAATGAACTGTATATAAATTTTCAACACACTTGCTCGTAAAGTGAGGCCTAATACATCGCTTTTAGGGCCATAAACCGAGCTATAACAAACGCGTGCAATAATATATAAAACACTAGGTTGTTATAGAATTATCCCTACAAAGTTAAATTAGTACCTTACTGCAAGTTCTATGCGAGTAAACAGAGCATTCCCAATTTAACTGGGTTATACAGTTATTTTTTTTTAGTAACAACAAAGGGGTTTTATGCCGCTGAAAGTTCATATTCATTTTTGAAATAAATAAATGTGTAAGTCTTTAATTAAGTCAAACAAATATTTATTACTAGCGGCCACCCGCGACTTCGTCTGCGTGGACAGTTTTTTGCTATCCCTCGGGAACTAAACATTTTTTCGGGATGAAAGGTACCCTATGTCCTTTTCTGCACCCCTGACAACGTGTATGCAAAATTTCATGATGATCGGTTCAGTAGTTAGGACGTGAAGGCGTAACAAACAAAGAAACAAACGGACTTTCGCATTTATAATATTAGTAAGGATTCACAATTCATAATATTTTGTTATAAAATATTAAAATATTTGCATTTTATCACTTAAAATTATAGTTTTGAAGTAGGCTGTACGCTCACTCATCCCTTTGTTCGCAAAATATTCTTGCATTGGGCGTGTGAAAAAAACAAAAAAAAACTTACGCGCCTTTTCCCATAATTGTCATATATTTTGTTTTTGTCGTATTTGTTGCTGTGTGGTAAATTACTTTGTATTTTCCTCGCAAATGTGTTGAAAAACGTCGTATGAAACTCGTGAGCTTTTACTCATTGCACACTCGGCTGAGTTATGCCCTCGCCTGCGGCTCGGGCTGCAACCCACAGCCTTGTGTGCAATGACCAACATAAGCTAACTTGTCTCATAATGTACTATATTAATACCTAGTAATAATGTTATTATAGCTTATTTCATAATTATTTTAGATCGAAAATAAGGTATCTCAATAAAATGATTTTTTTTCATCCTCGGTATTTTGTTTTTTCCATCACTACCTTAAGAGGATTTATGCGCTACACTAGCGCTGCCAATGGTAAAAAAATCGTTGTGTTCTTATGGTGTACTTCGAAGCTTTGTGGTATTTTTTATCGTTTAAACAATATTTTATAACCTGCCCTTTAGTTGCCGTTTCACTGACCTGCATATATTTACACTGGACAGGCTTATGTCAAACTGTTTTTGTGCCTATTTGATTTCCGCCATTTTGGCGCTGTAGGACGTAGCGTGAGGGACATGGTACCAAGTTTGAAGTCTGGAGAGACAATCACGGCAACTATTTTCATATTGTACGTCAAAATTAGTTCTTTAGACGCACGCTAGTGGCGTTTCAAATAGGCACAAAAACTTATCTGTCAAATCATACAGACAGCCAGTCCAGTTTAATAAAAAAAAATGTTTTTCATGTCAGTGTGCCCTTTAGTTTATTGCTAAAGGATTTATCACTTTTAGCACAACACAACTCCATTAAACTAAACGACAGACTATAAAATATTGTTTTTATCTACGCCCATGCTTTAAATCCTCTGTAAAAGGTGTACGATGACGTACAAAATGTATGTCTGATTTGCTGACTACGCAACCTACTTTGGCGCGCCGCCGTCCGCTCGACTGTTTACATATTTATGAAATAATAATTAGTTCTATTGGCTCCGTGCACGCTTTTAGCGCCACCTAGCGTGTTACAACTTTGTTGGCTCTGCCCTGACCGTTTTGACGTTTTGATATGTAATGGCGGCATTGTGATAAAATGTTAAAAAATACTATACATATTGTGTTATTAATGTAAATTTCAAAATTACTATGATTTGGGTGGACAAAGTGTTGTGAAATCATTTTTGGTCATTTAAATTAAATATGGCAAGTAAGATCTATTCAAAAAGAGTGTTTTATTTTGGTTATATCAGGGTTTGTTTACTTCTTTTTTAGTTGTAAATTTTGTAAAACAAGAGAATAAAGCTACTTTAATAATTTTACTAAGTGATTATAAACATATATAATTATTCCTGTATAGCTAGTAATAAATTAAATATCGTTTTCAAACAGATTACAGAGCCTTCTTTATTTCTATTTTTTGCCACCATGAGCGCTGCGATCATAGAAATAGAATGTCAAAGAACAACAAAGCCAATAAACAGGTGATCCGAAAACGAATGCATACATTTTATATGGGATACATAAAATATGTCTTAGATTCATAAAATATGACTATATATGGCAAAGGAAATGAATAAACTCTGTTCCATACTGTTTTCTTCGTCGATAAACGAATAAATGTAGCGAAATTTGGTTTTAAAGAAATGTGTGGCAACATCTTATTTACCTGTGAAAAGTGTGATTACTTGGATTGTTTCTTTTTGTTACATCACAATTACTTAGAGCACAAGACACCATGGCTCCACGATACCTTTATTTTAAATTCTAATTAGGATTAACAAATATTTTAAACAAACTGTGATTGCTCATTTGCTAAGCGGGACGCTAGGGGCTCTTACTGTAAAAAATGTTGGCACATGTCACTTGCTCCTTTGTCTCTTTTTTACATAGACCGTGTCCGTATGATATTAACTTCTCTTTTCCACGCTTTGTTGGTCTTCTTGAGCGCAGCGAAAATTTTTCTATGTCTATGGCTGCGATCGATTATTATACCTTCGCACCCTCCCAATACTTAACTCATAACTGTTAACTTTTATGTACTTATCTAATAAACTAAAATAACTTTAAACTCAGTGTTTCAACTTCTAACTGAACTATCTATCTATTTACTACTTATCTACTTTCTACTCAACACTCTTCAAGACCCATACATCTCTTCGTGGTCCTTCGAGCCGGATATGAACCAGCGACCTATGGGTTGGCTATAATTTGAGAAATAACGTTAAATTTAACGTTATTTACTGAAATAACATTAATTTTAAAATTAATTTTATTCCAATTAATAACGTTAATTTTTTACCGATAATTTTACCGGTATTAAATTTAACGCTATATTTAACGTTAATTTTACCGGAAAAATATTTTTAACGTTATTTTTACCGGTAAATTTACCGATAAAATGTTTTAACGGTATTTCAATCCCTGTTCTGCAAGCAACGGTTAGCTTACTGCCACCATTACAGTATCCGAGCGGGAGGAGGACCTGCTGCGCCGCGCGCGAGCGTTGCATTATGAAATTCAGTACATTATAACACTCTTGCAGAAGACATAATGACGAGGAGTCAAAACCTTTATATAGGAACCTTTATAAATATCGTGGGTGTAGGTAGATAATTATCATGAATGAGTGTTTTTAATCCATATGTATTAAAATATTGGGAATATATAAATGCACTTTAAAAATAATGTAACACACTTTAAAATGTTTCGCTTGAAAATTTATCGAATGAACTTTAAAAATTATGGTTTCCACTATAAATATGCTAAGCTTTAAAATTAATACTTAGCACTATACAATTTAATTGTTTAGCTTTAAAATTAATACTTTGCACCATACAAATTAATTTTATAACTTTAGTACTGGTAAACAGACGACTAGGTGCGACGACGAGTAGTCCAATCAACGGGGCTTATGCAACCCGAATAATTCTCCCGTCTATGAAATTTAGCATGTGATAAAGTTAGGTAATACAGATTACAGATGAACAATAATCCAATAAATTTTGTTACGAGAAGTTAGTTATTTTTACCTAAACATGAAAATCGCTTATAACTCTGTGTGAATATTTCCTCGGGCTAAAATAATTTCTGTATACGTACTTATGTATTAGTTAGAATAAGTATGTAAAGGAATCCAATATTTTTTCGATTTAAGAGATACCCCAAATTTAAATGTTAATATTTTTTAATAAATCTTCTGTTGAAAAAATTATCTGCTGATTATTTTTTTTTATGTTTTTATACCCTTAATATAAAGCTTTGTTCAGTAAGCCAATAAATTTTATTCTTTAATCATATTTATACATAAATGTATAAAAATGGACCGACTATTTTTCACATTACCTATTAAGACCAAAAAATAAAAAATATGATTAAAGAAGAAAATTTATTGGCTTACTGAACAAAGCTATATATTTAAGGATATAAAAACATGTTAAAAATAATAATCAGCAGATAATTTTTTCAATAGAAGATTTATTGAAAAATGTTAAAATTTAAAATTGGGGTATCTCTGAAACCGAAAAAATATTGGATTCCTTTACATGCTTATTCTAACTAGTACTATAATACGTATACAGAAAGTATTTTAGCCCGAGGAAATATTCACAGAGAGATATAAGCGATTTATATGTTTAGGTAAAAATACCTAACTTCTCGTAACAAAATTTATTGGATTATTGTTCATCTGCAATCTGTATTACCTAACTTCATCACATGCCAAATTTCAAAGACGGGAGAATTATTCGGAAGTCTCCATACAACAAATATGCTCATTGATTGGACTAGAGCGGGCGCAGCGAGAGAGGAGCTGAGGAGGAGGTTAGGTTCCATTGCGACCAACAACGCTAGAACCGACTTGATGAGACTTGCCATGCCATCTCATTAGTCTAACATGGTTTGACAGAAATTAAATGATTTCGGAGTTGGGACACAGTTATATAGTGCAAACCATTATTTTTGTAGTGATAATATTAATTATAGATCTATTATTAAAATAATAATAGATCTATAATTAATATTATCACTAGTGCTCACAAAATTGTTATAGTGCAAACCATTATTTTTGTAGTGATAAATAAGATTAAATTACAGGTCTATCATAACTTTAAAGTGCTGATATAAGTACAATTTTATAGCTGTTTTCATCAAATTTAAAGTGCTTTTAAATACATCCCTTATTGAGTATTTGTTTCCGAAATAATTTAAAAAAAATGGGTGTAGTGTAGATAAAGCACAGAACAAAGAAAATTTTTTCCCCCCAGTAGAAGTCGCAAGTAGGCGGGACCCGTGTAACCTCAAGTGAGCGTAGCTCCGCATACTTCTGAATTTTGCTACGTCAGTCGTGTGAGCGAACGCCAAACAAAAACATCTTCAAAAAACATATAAAAATGCCGAGTTGCATTATATAAAAGATCAAAAACAATATCCACATATATCATTTAGCAAACGGGTGCATAAAATATCAGAGGGAAGCTTTATTTAATTTATTTAGATTTTAATTAAAAATTCAGCTGAGTTTTTCCTTTTAAATTTCAAAACAATAAATATCCACCTTTATGCTGTATACACTTATGATCCATATTCCAATGCGCTATTTGACATATTCTTGAAGACTCATAAACACTAAAATATAGACTAGCGGAAATGTCACTCAATAGGGGAGACCGAGAAAAGTTGTGACTGTAAAAAGTATTAGAGTCTGGCCAACGAGTCGTGTCATCTCAAACCCGCGGCAAAAACTGACAATACTCGCCGCCGGAAGCGCAAAAAGAACGACGGCGAAAATATACCTATTAAAACGTTTAGCGTTTAGAAAAATGATTTTCAAAAGTCTGAGTAAATTCATATTTTAAGAATTTATCAGGACTTTAACTGAATTCAAGAAAATCTGTATGAAAATAATAATTTAAAAAATAAATAAATGATCAATTCAGTTATTATAAGCCAACCTTATATGCCAAATAAATATGAATCAATCAACCACAGAGAAATCAACTGTCATATCAAAGAGAATATAAAATATAATAATCCCTATATTTTTGATCTATGACAGTCATAGCCAAATGACTTCCAAGTATAACCCAGTAAGGTGTAAGAGTCTATTTTCAGTAGGTACTGAATGGGCATCAACATTCAGTTTAACTCGAACGGATTACATCCGAGCTCAGAAGAAGTTATTTAATTCAACTTTTTTGCTACGACGGATTCGCTAGCCTAGCTAAAAATGAATTCTGGATCGTTTAGGCAGTTTTTCATTTATAAACGTTAAAATTTTAAATCAAATAATTTCATATTACGTATGGCGGGTCGCCATTGTTCTTTGAAACTTTATTCACTCAAAATACTGCGAAATAGCTATTTTAGACTTTAATTATATTGTTTTAGCTTAGACATTTGTCAAGGTGTATATACAGTGCCTTTGGTCTTGAACTAGCGATAATTTAAAGGCGTGTAATACACCTAATTTTGTCGACTAAAATACCCACATATTGGGGTCTATCCCCACTCCTGTTGGAATGGCCGCCATTTTAAATTTGACTTTTTATTTTAGATGATCCTGCGGAAAAATATTAATTTCTCTGGATTTAGAAATCCTACAGTTATAACAAAAATACTGTTCGAAAGCTAATAATATCACTTATTAATTAAAAAATAAAAAGTGTAAATTTTTTATTTAAATACGTCATAAAAAATTACTGAAATAAAATTTTATACGAAATTTGTGAGTTTTTATTACATTTCTCAAAAACTAGGACATTAATGTCCACTTTTTTTGCACTATTCAAATACACAGGAATATTATCTACAAAACGATTTTAAAATTTATTGCTCTATGTTGCATATTTCGAGAGTTATTTTTGTTTGAACTATGACCCTTACGTAACCAAAAAATGATTATTTTCGAAAATGGACATAATTACAAGCATTTTGAACATATTTTAAATTAGGTTGATAATATTATCTGAACACTAATTTCATCAAATGATAAAATCTAGTTTTTAGGAGTTATGATTTTTTTATTTTGGAAAAAAACCATTTAGTGCTTGTAAAGGTCATATTCTTATTATATTATTTAGGTTTTGAAATTTTAAATAAGTTATAATTAGGAAATATAGTAAGCCGAGTTGTTGATTCGAAAACATAACTTCTCAATGGATCTTTGCAATCTAATGAGTGAGCTCGTGAACAACATCGCAATCAGTGTTCCATATCGTCTTCCTCGACAGCCAATAAAGAAAACTTTTGCACTACTTACTTTTAAGACCAATCTTAGACGAAACGCTCCTTTGCTTCGCTGTTGTGCTCAGTATAATAATTTGAACATACTAATCGATATCCGATACATTTATTTTATTTGGAATTCTAAATTTTGAATTTCATATATTTGTTGCCTAGTAACACTAAGAAATGTCAGGATTTCACCGAATTATGAAAAAGAGTTTAACGAATTTTTGATCTGAAGCTATTAGGATAAGTTAAGTGAAATATGTCAATCAACTTGGTCTCCCTTATCTCGTTAAATTTTCTTAAAGTACTTTATGTCATAACAAATAAGGTGGTAAATCGCATTATAAAAATTTGCTTGCGCCATCTAGCGGCTGAGTAGCAGCGTTATAAATATACGTATTATTTAATTTGGTACCAAGTGCTATGGTAATACGATTGAATCTAAATAAATAAACTTTGTGATTTATGGCCTTTTGGATATTATACATTTTTAATTTTTATCCAATTACGTGTTCATAAAGTATGTGTGCGTAGCATGTAACTATTGAATGGGGGGCTTGGCTTCGATTTTACATGTGTTCGTTTGGTTACACTGGTTTTCATACTAAATTGAGCTCATACTACTTCTAACTACTTCTATGTTCTGTGAGATAAAGTATTGTATTATGCAACTGTACATAATAAATTAGGTATTAAAACACTCATGTGGTAAAAACCCACATTCGTGTTTTAATAGCGTTATGTACAGTTGCATAAATAACTATTAAGCGATAAAAAGTACCACAAATCTTATTCGGACTACACTAGAACACAATTCACAATTTCGTCTTTATAGTAGGTATGAACGTCTATACAAAAGAAAGTCGTGATAAAGTTTGGCCAAATGGTGGAAACTGATCTGTAGGCTGTTCCTAAGGCCTCGTTTACGGAGACGCGGGGCGTCGCGCGACGCGGGCGGCGGCGCGGCCCGCGCTGAATTGGCGTTGTATGAGTGTGTTTACGGAGAGGCGATTTTACATGCATTTGCTTGAAATAGGGCGGGGCCCGCGGCGACGCCCGCGGCGGCGATCGCGGCGGCGCCCGCGGCGACTATTCTCGATGAAGTGTTAGTGTTTGTTTGTGGGCCGATTTCGATGAAACTCGGTTTTTGGTAATATTTTTATCATTGCGTTGCTGTTTTCTTGTTAAAATAGTAACAAAAACCGAGTTTCACCGAAATCGGCCCACAAACAAAAAAGTTGGCCGCCATCTTGGATTTTTAAATATTTTAAACATTGCGAACCCGTTTAAAAACCAGTTCAGAGAAACATAACCTTTTTTAAAAAGATCCACATATAGTTTCGTCGAACCTGTTCAAAAATTTACCGGTTTCCAAGCACTGCGACGATTTGATTGACTTTGTCGCCGCGGGCACCGCCACGCTGCCCGAGACGCGTCTCTATGAACAGCATCGTATAGTGCCATATGTTTGTGTTTACGCGTGCGATGCTAAGGCGATTCTCACACTGCCGGCGCGCGCCGTCGCCTATTCGGGCGGTTTTCGACGCGCCTCCGCGCCGATCGGCGTCAGACGACGGCCCCGCGCTTACGTACAAAAACCGGCACGATACTATGGAGTTCAGTGTGTTGTACCCCGCGATTTCCGCGCCTGCTGGCGGCGGCACGTGGCGTCGCGCGCTCCCGCGCTTCGGCGCGGCCTCGGTGTGTTGGACCAAGCAGTTTTCTATACAAATTGATGTACTTGCATACAAAGTAAAACACGCGCGCGGGAGCCCCGCGACCGCGCGCGGTGCCAGTGTGAGAACCCTCTAAGTGCCGCTTCACGCGCCGCCTCTCCGTAAACAGAAAAATCGCCCGACGCGCCGCGAGAGGCCCCGTCACCCGCGCCGCCTGACGCCCCGCGTCTCCGTAAATGAGCACTAACTGTCCTTACAAACCATTCCATACGGCGGTGGGTTAAAAGCGCTCTTTTCCCGGCTTCATTCTAAAAATTATAGTCTAGGTTTAGCTAATAGGTCAAATGTGGTACCATTTTCGGATAAATCAATAATGTGGAATTCATTTATATTATAAAAGAATGCAATTTATTTAGCAGTTTTTGGAAAATTACACAATAACCAAAATTTTCAAAGTTTTTTATTTTATTTTAGGTATTTGCACTTGTTTCAGTATTTTTTTAAAAATACCTTAAACAAGCTCTTTCAGGTTGATTTGTCATATTCTTTTGTAATGATAACTATATTATGTACAATTTGAGCCTAACCCAAGTAGTTTAAATCCATAGTTTGCGGAGGCACACCTAGTCAAAAATAGGTAATTTTTCGCGAAATGGAAGGGTTTATTGTTTCGTTTGGAAGCGTTTTTCTGTTTTTTTTTGTTCATATTTCCGTACAATTTAAGCCAAATTTGAGTAGTCTAGGTTTATTGGTTGCGGAGACACAGCTGGTCAAAGATGGGACATTTTTCATTTATTTCGATAAAAGGTCCAGTTTTTACTAGCGATGTCTCTGCAACAAATGAACCTAGACTACTCGGGTTAGGCTCAAATTGTAGGAAAAACTATGAACTTTAAAGAAATATGAACAAAAATCCTGAAAAACGTTTCCAAACGAAACGAAAAACCCTTCTATTTCGCGAAAAAAATGCCTATTTTTGACTAGCTGTGCCTCCGCAAACAATGGATTTAAACTTACTTGGGTTAGGCTCAAATTGTACATAATATAGTTATCATTACAAAAGAATATGACAAATCAACCTGAAAAACGCTTCTTTAAGGTATTTTTTTTATATACTGAAACAAGTGCAAATAGGTACCTAAAATAAAATAAAAAACTTTGAAAATTTTGGTTATTGTGTAATTTCTCAAAAACAGCTAAATAAATTGCATTTTTTTATACCAGAAATGAATTCCACATTATTGATTTATCCGAAAATGATACCACATTTGACCTATTAGCTAAACCTAGACAATTATAATTTTTAGAATGAAGCCGGGAAAAGGGGATCCCTTGTTTTCGCATAATGGTTTTATACCTAATTTGATTTGGCATAAGGGATTTGGCATACATTTTTTTGTCATAATAATACTTTGGCATAATTGTTTTTTGGCATACTATTTACATAAGCATAATAATCATTTAGACTAATTTGTTTTCGCATAATGTTATTAGACATATTGTCTATTCGCCTAATATTATTTAGACATAAAAATCAAAAACAATAAGAATAACCCCCAAATAACCTTCAGTTTTTAAAGCTTCGGGGTTTAGTATTTTAGTTAAAATGTCCTTCCGTGATTTTAAACATACAGCCAAACAACCGTTCGACCATTTGATTTTCGGTGTTTCGTCCATAGGTCTTGTAAAATTCGGTCTTTTCAACTTCGGCATTGTAAATACATACCTCTAGCCATGCATGTGACAAACTATATTTATATTTATTTCAAGTGTAATTTTTTGCTATAGCTTTTAAATTTGCAAGTTTCGAAGTGTATTCATTTTTTTGTTTATAAAAATATGCGTTAATAACATTATGCGTGTTTAAATTTATGCTAAAGAATATTATGCTTAAACATGATTATGCTTAAATTAGTTATGCCTAAAAAAATTATGCATAAGCTGTTATGACTTACAAATAAAATATAACTGTGGTGACAAGGGAAAAAGGAGATGAGTCAAAAAATTTGCATATTATGAAATGTTTTGAACAAATATTTTCAAAGAATTCATTTTTCTATCGACTCATCTCCTTTTTCCTTGACACCACAGTATTAATAGATATTATAGGTACATTATTATCAGCAGATTATCATCTGGGCCGTATACCAACTGTAGTGTGGAAGCGCCTTTGGACCTACACTGTTCTTTATCTATAGGTATAAAAGTTATTAGATCGTTGTAGAATCTACAACGAACTAAACGATTTATCCATCTACCGCTATCATCTACAATGTAGATGATAGCGGTAGATGGATAAATACAACTTTAGTTTTAAAGTAGGGCCAATTTAATAGATCACATTTGACATCTGTCAGTCCATAATAAAATTTGTCAAAGTAAATCGTAAGCTTACTTTCGTGATTATTACAATAAAATTATATGTATTATTAACTGAAAAAAGTTAAGCAATTGTGGCTTTGATTAAATAAATATTGTGTGCCCGCCGTTAGGTTACGTTGTTGAGTTTTGGTGAAGTGTCAAATGTGATCTAATTAAAGTGGCCCTACTTTAGTATTTTCTATGATATACATTATCATACCAACAGTAACTGCAGTGTGGAGTGCGCCAAGGGAGTGCCCTTGGACCTACACTGTTCTTTATCTATAGGTAAAAAGGGTATTGTAGATGACAGAGCCGTAGATTGATAAATAAAATTTTATTTTTAGTATTTACTATTTTATTAATTAGATATACATTATCATTAGTAGATAATCTGGGCCGTATACCAACTGCAGTGTGGAGTTCCCCAAGGGAGTGCCCTTGGACCTACACTGTTCTTCATCCATAGGTATAAAGGACTTTTCCCTGAACGTCGCTTCCCATAATTTCGCTCCTCAACTGACGTCTTGCCTGCATTCCCATTACGTCGCTCTTCACCTTACTGTAAGTCCCACAACGTCGCGCCTACTTATGGTACAGTCATGGTGGTTAATCTCTTTTCAAACTTTATTAATTATTTTTAGATTGCTTAAAAAGTTCTCAGCATTTGTCTACTCTTTTTTGCTCATTTAGGGTGCATTAACACAACGGACACGGCACGACATGACAAAAAATAGAATCCATGGAATAGTATGAACGCGTTCAAACGAAAGACAAAATGTATGGCGGTCACAGGCTCACTGGCTGTCAAACGATTTTCAACTTAAAGTCCGGTGGATAAATATCAAAATCTTGGCATGTCTGGCCCGGCCCGGTTATCACAGGGCTAATAAGTTAAGCTGTATCTGCCTTCTCGTTCTAGCTCGTGCTTTTTAACGGCGGGGGGGCGGGATAGGGGCGGTGTCCAGTTTTCGGCGCGTGACGTGTCTCTACTTTAATAGTATGATCGTCATTGCGCATACGCTGTCGAATTATGTGATATTTTAACTTCGCTAGAGTCACAAAACCAGCATCGCACTTGAGACAAACAAAATTCCTGTAGTGCAAATTCATATGCGAATCGATGGCGGAAAAACTCTCTAAGACAATATTGCATTTTGTGCATTGAAAACGTAGATTATATAACACTTTGAATTGAATAATCCTATCTGTATATTTCTGGAAGAAATACAAGCGGTGTGTTTTAATCAAGTGAGCTCTTAAATCCTTTATTCATTTTCATAGAGCAAATTAGGCATTCTAAATTTGTCACTTCTGCGTATACTGACAAATTCTCTACTTTATATGTCTGCAGAATTTTGTGAAGCTCGCTTCTAGAATGTTCTGTTTGATGTTGTCTCAATGCGTAGAAATTTTCGATTTTTTTATTGCAGTAGAAACATGAGAAGCCATTTTTCGTTTTGGTTTTGACAAGTGTAGCATTAGAATATTCTAATAAATTGCATGTGTTTCCTACAAGAGCTGAAGTCTCAGTAATGGTGATATGATCTGGTTCATCTTGTATGTTTGTTTTTAAATCAGTGCCTGTATTATGTATGAGACTATACTCGATAGCGACTGTAGTAAGCAATTTTGTATGCAATTTGGCACAGCGCTTCTGGCGGTAAATGCACTAAACTATAAGTTCTCATACAAATGTCAAAACTACAGCCCATAGGGAGTATAGTAAGTGTAAACTCATAATATACCTACAGGACAAATGTTCAGACAAAAATTATGTGTGTTTTATACAGAATCGATAAATTATGTTAATATAGGTCAGAGGTGCCCATACGGCAGGCGCGGTCGCAGCCTGAAATTTTGGGGGGGGTCAATTTTTAGATGCTTTTTCTATGTGACATGTACGATTTTGGGGGGGGTCATGTCCCCTGTGACCCCCCCCCTCGGACCGCGCCTGCCATACGGTCGATCGCCAAGGATAACGATTTGACACTTTGCACTTACTTCTTATAAAGGGTATAAGATTATTGTAGATGACTGCCGTAGAGGGATAAATAAAACTTGTTTTAGTATTTCCTATTTATTAATAATAATACATGATCATTAGCAGATAATCTGAGCCTATTTGATAGTACAGTCAGCAGCACATCAAGCTATACAAAACTGTCAAAAATTTTCAATGAATTTTGACCCTAAAGTGCTTGTTTTAAAATTTTTGCTGCCTACCGTTTACTATACATCAACAGTGTTTTCACCAATGGCGTTTCTCGATGTGCAATTTCAAACTCTTCTCGTGAACAAAACTTCCAAGTTCCAAGCATAGGTTTCAACGATGACGATCACAGAATACATAATGGTAAAAGTACAGAAGCTGCACTCCGCAAAATCATTTAATACTGACTCTTGCTCCGACCGACACAATAAAGTGCAATTGGCTTTGATAACTTTTTGAACATGACTGGAAATCTCAAAACCATTTCGAGGAATAAGCTTTCGGTACAGTGTCTAGTTATTAAATTTAAAAATAAGTCTATATTTTTAAAGATATTTATAATATTCAATAAAAAGCTTTAACCTTCAAATGACCTTCATATGACGTCATCACATACAGATCTCCCAGCCATAATAAAAAAAAGAAAAAAGTGCAAAGACAATTTTGACAATGAACTTGGCATTAGGGATGGTGGAAGTGAAAAAATATCGATATAGGTAATATTTCTCAGAAAAAAATGGGATGAAATGGGACGATGACTAAGAAATGGATTCTAATTTTAAGGTATTGTAAAACATAAAAAATAGCAAAATAAACCCCTACGCGAAATTTTGGCTCGATTTGACGAATTTTACGATGATTTTTAAGACTCAAAGTTGGAAAAAATCAAAATGTTCCAGTGACAAAATAGTGTCGACTATTAGAATCCATACGTAATTACCAAAAAAATGTTTTGGAAAAATTATTGTAAAAACATCTATCGATATATCAGAGTATTTAATATCGCCCGAAAAATATCGATGAACTTATCTCGTAATTTTTTCCACATCCCTACTATTAAATGTTTGTAAATAGAAATAAAGTATGCACATATTTTCACAATGTTTATTATGTTATCCTGCAAATTTATCAGTCCACAAGCAATCGTTACAATTTCATCCATGTAGCCTACATCCAAAATAGACACAATACATACAATACATTTCGCAATTTGGGTAGATTGGGCGTGTCAGTTTTTACAAAGTTTTTCAGCAGTTTCCACTGGTAAGCATTTTTATTATAATTTTACCACCTCAAAAATTATTGCGGCAAATTAAGAAGATAGGCTAGAACCGTCACAACTGGATTAAATGAATAAAATAGAAGAAATATTAACTATAACTTATTTGTTTACAAACAACCATAAAGTCATTATGACAGTTAATGACACTTGATCTTTCTTTTTCTATAAGTAGATGGCAAAGGTTTTCTTCTTAAACTTTCATGCCACTAATGACGTCATTCCGGTTGACCATATCCGCTCGACAAATATATTTATAAAAAAATAAATACGGGACCAAATGTTAAAATATTCAAATTAGTTTCTTAAATTGGCCTAATCTGTAGTAAAAAAATATTAAAAAAATACCTTTTATTTTTTTACCAAAGCCAATTCAGGTCGCATAGCGCTTATTTTCCTACAATTATATTTCACCTATGGTTGCCTCTCTTTCTATCGCGTAGCTCTTATCTTTTCTGACGTATGAAATAGTTCCGACCCGCCGGCTACATGTAGCTTCATACTTAAAGCGCGGAGTGCGCTTGGCTTACCGTTACGGTTAAGCTGTACCTGCCTTCTCGTTCTCGCTCGTGCTTTTTAACGGCGGGGGAGCGGGATAGGGGCGGTGGCGTTGTAGTCGAGTTTTTGGCACGTGACGTGTATTTACATTAATAGTATGGTCGTGATTGCGGATACGCTGGCGAGTTATATGATATCTTAAGTGCGACTCGATAGCGGGAAAACTCGCAGAGTAAGCATTGCATATTGTGCATTGAAAACATAGATTACGTAATATTTTGAATGGAATAATCCTATCTGTATATTTCTGGAAGAAATACAAGCGGTGTGTTTTAATCAAGTGAGCTCTTAAATCCTTTAAATTATTCATTTTCATAGAGCAAATTGTGCATTCTAAATTTGTCACTTCTGCGTATACTGACAAATCCTCTGCTTTACGTTTCCGCAGAATTTTGTACAGCTCGCTTCTAGAATGTTCTGTTTGATGTTGCCTCAATGCGTAGAAATTTTCGATTTTTCCATTGCAGTAGAAACATGAGAAGCCATTTTTCGTTTTGGTTTTGACAAGTGTAGCATTAGAATATTCTAATAAATTGCATGTGTTTCCTACAAGAGCTGAAGTCTCAGTAATGGTGATAAGATCTGGTTCATCTTGTATTTTAAGTACATCTTGTATTGTATCTTGTACTTTTGGTTCATCTTGTATTACTGGTTCATTTTTTATATCTAGTTCATCATGTATTACTGGTTCATCTTTTATATCTAGTTCATCATGTATTACTGGTTCATCTTTTATATCTAGTTCATCTTGTATTACTGGTTCATCTTTTATATCTTGTTCATCATATATTACTGGTTCATCTTTTATATCTTGTTCATCATATATTACTGGTTCATCTTTTATATCTAGTTCATCATGTATTTCTAATTCGTCTTTCATTTCTAATTCGTCTTGTATTTCTGATTTTACTACAGTTTCTTGGTGATATACTGAAAATGAAGTTTTTAAAATTTTTAGTTTTTTAAATCAGTGCCTGTATCATGTATGAGACTATACTCGATAGCGACTGTAGTAAGCAATTTTGTATGCAATTTGGCACAGCGCAAACTATAAGTTCTCATACAAATGTCAAAACTACAGCCCATAGGGAGTATAGTAAGTGTAAGTAAACTCATAATTAAAGGCCGGATTTGCGGTGGCAGGAATACAAACTTGCTAGTGATTACCAAATTATCGTAAATGTTTTTATATATCGATGTTTTGAAAATATTTTTGAAGTGGAACTTCTTTGATCGCGTCTGTATTTATTTTTTGTATTTTACCAAGAAGGATGTATTTCTTAAAAATTTGACATTCTACTTCACTCACTTTGACTTTGCTATCTTTGCATCAAGAAAAACTGCAGTGAATTTTATTATTTATACATTTCACGATTTACACTTTTCTTAATGTAGGTAGGTAATTTCTACTATTTCCGACAGTAAGTCTATATATCACGTTACATAATTATAATTTTTTTATCGATAAATTACACAAATAGATAATCAAGTTATCCACGCACTATTAAACGTCATTTTATTCGTGCTACCGCAAATCCGGGGTCGGCCCATAATATACCTACAGGACAAATGTTCAGACAAAACTTAAGTGTTTTATACAGAATCGATAAATTATATTAATATAGGAAGATGATTATGTTATAATAAGTATGCAACGTGTTACAAAAATCCCCTAAAGTCGAATATGGTCGGTAGGGTACTAACATGCATACAACACCCCAAAAAATTATTATAAACCGTAAAACTGAGCTTTTTTTAGCTTTTTTCGTGATAAATTGCAAATTGGCAACACCTCGCAAATTTGCCACAAGAGCTCTGTAAATCGTATACATTCAATCGCTTTTTAGCCCCTTTTTGTCGCTCTGTAAATTGTCCACGTTTTTCCGGGGCCAGTTCTTATCTTAGTATACAAAACATAAAGCCACGTCAAAAATGTCACAGATTTTAAATAGACTATGAAAAACTAGAAAAAAATGCGTTATGCACACCCTGTATAATTAAACATACCATTCTCTACTGGATGATGTTCCATCGCCGAATCTGGTTGCTGGGTATTTAAAACTACATCTTTGCTTTCTTTTGTAAATCGATGCTGGTTGTTTACTGTATCATCATTTTCACATATTGTTTTTTGGTCATTTAAACTGACATTCTCATTCACTCCTCTCAATGGATCTTGGTCATTTGAATTGGAATCAGCTTGCCCTCCTATGCATGGAGATAGATCAATTGGAGTATCTACTTTTTCCTCTTTGAATGAACATTGGTCATTTAAATTGACATCATCATTCACTCCTCTGAACGGATCTTGGTCATTTGAATTGGCATTATCATTCACTTTTATGTTATGGTCATTTGAGTTGGCATCAACGTTCACTTGTATAAATGGATGTGTTTTGTTCATATTGGTATCATCGTTCACTCCTTTGAATGAGTGTTGGTCATTAAAATTGACATTATCATTCACTTTTATGTGTTGGTCATTTGAGTTGGCTTCAACCTTCACTTGTATAAATGGATGTGTGTTGTTAATATTGGTATTGTTCACTCCTTTGAATGGGTGATGGTCATTTAAATTGGCATTATTGTTCACCCCTATCAATTTGTGTTGGTTACTTGAGTTGGCATCAACATTAACTAGTATAATTGGATGTGTGTTGTTCATATTGGTATTATTGTTCCCTCCTTTGGATGGGTGTTGGTCATTCAAATTGGCATAACTATTCACTCCTATAATTTTGAGTTGATTATTCGAATTGGCAACATTGTTCACGCCTCTGAATGTATGTTGGTTATTCAAATTAGCAACATTATTCACTCCTATGAATGAACAATGACTGCTTAAATTAGTATCATTAAATCTTACAAGTGGATATGGCTTATTTGAATTGGCAATTACAGCATCAACATACACTTTTAAGTATGACTGTTGGTTGTTTGAGTTGGCAACATAGTTTACAGTTTTGAATGGAAGTTGGTTGTTTGAATTGGCAATATTGTTCACACTTTTAAATGAATGTTGATCATTTGATTTGGTATTATGTTTCAAAAGTCTGGATGTATTTTGGTTGTTCATATTATTGGTATCATTATTAACTTTTGTTTTAACACCAATTGTGCTGTCTAAAAATTTCTCTGGTACATGGTCTGAAATTATCAAAAAAATTACATTTAAATTTTCTAATTCATTAAAAGATGTGATACTAAATTTATTTTCACAGCTGTGTTATGTAATTAAAATAAAATAATTGTTTCTTTTATATAGAAGAGGTACAAAATGTATGGTAAATACCGCAAGTGTGCTGGAGATGGCCACTTAGCTCTACCATGAGTTGATGGAAACTGTTTTCTCTAGCATAAAATATTGGGTATACTGCTCACAGTCAATGTGAATGAGAGAAAACGATAGTTTACAGTAGCGATACAGGGTTGGCATGATTAAATCACTTTGATTTAAATCATAATTTAATTTTAAATCACATTTAATCAAGTGACATTTTGAATAAAAATCATTG
Organism: Agriphila geniculea; assembly: GCA_943789525.1. Lineage (NCBI taxonomy): Eukaryota > Metazoa > Arthropoda > Insecta > Lepidoptera > Crambidae > Agriphila > Agriphila geniculea. Next base: position 35,807,895 of record OX038870.1, read on the forward strand.
ATTAAATCAAATTGCTCTTTTTCTTTCTTTTTAGGGTTCTGTACCCAAGGGGTAAAAACGGGACCCTATTACTAAGACTCCGCTGTCCGTCTGTCTGTCTGTCACCAGGCTGTATCTCATGAACCGTGATAGCTAGAAAGTTGAAATTTTCACAGATTATGTATTTCTGTTGCCGCTATAGCAACAAATACTAAAAACAGAATAAAATTAATATTTAAGGGGGGCTCCCATACAACAAACGTGATTTTTTTGCCGTTTTTTGTTCGATATTAATAACGACAACAGGTAGACAGTTAAAATTTTGATATATGATGTATTTTTGTTGCTGCTATAATGACAAATACTAAAAACAAAATAAAATTAATATTTAAGGGGGGCTCCCATACAACAAACGTCATTTATTTTGCCGGTTTTTGGTACGGAACCCTTCGTGCGCGAGTCCGACTCGCACTTGGCCGGTTTTTGTATGAATAACTAAAATTCTTGATTTGAAATAATTGATAGACACACAAAATTATGTTTGAATTAACTTTGTGTTAGAATTAAATAAAACATGCGCGTTTTGTGGTTTCACGCACTATTTTAAGTTAATTTTAAAGGCTCAAGCAAATAATAAAAAAAATCATGATTTTTTTTAACCCTAGCGAAAATAGTTTGCATCAACTCATGGTAAGGGCACTGTTGTACAAAGTCAAATTAATAACATTGAATAATCCTTTTCTCACCATCCTGAAGGTCCACTTGGCCATTCAATTGGCTCAATGCTCCCAAGAGCTTCTGCTCTGTTTCGATGAGCTTCTCTTTGAATGCCCTCACATTGTTTAGCTGCTCGATACATATTATGCATATTAGATTGGGCAACTTTGAGTTTGTAGTTAACTGTAAATAGTAGAAACACAATATAGAGAGACTAACAGAAGTTAAGCTAAGCTTAGTATTACGGGTGCTTGAGCATCGCACACACACAAAGACAGCTCTCACTGCTGCGTCACGTATTCGAGCTGGTTTGAGACGGCCTCCTTCACTCGCTCAAGGTCGCGCGATAAGCACCTACCGCTAGCCGTGCCTACGGAGGCACAAGTGAACAGAGGGCCCCCACACGCCCGCCTGTGTAGTCGTGCGGCATCTTACTGCACAAGTAGATATTGTCTTTTTATAATAGTAACAATGTCGAATCGACATTACTGTGCCGTGTACGGATGTTTTAATCAAAAAACCAATAAACAATTGTCGTTTTTCACATTATGATATATGCTACGCAGTTCGTTTAAAAGAAGTCAACCCTAACGTTGCGTCGTCAGAAAGGGTGAGCACGCGATAGAAAGAGAGGCAACTACTAGGTGAATATAACTGCACTTTATTGTGTCGGAGCAAAAGTAGCTATTTATTTAAATGACATTGCGGCGTGCTGCTTCTGTACTTGTACTATTAGTTATTCTGTGTTTGAGATTCCGGTTATACAGGGTCGGTGAGAGGTGTCTATGTGTGCGTTACTCGAGCGCACAAGTGCTATGCTTAACTACTGTACTCTCTTTATATTGTGGAGTAAGCTTAGGAAAATAACAATATAGAACGATAGTTCCCTACAAAGTCAAAGAACTGGGCCAAAATGGCTGTTTTCAGATTTTTATTCTTCGTATGTTATTTAATTGTACCTATATGAATGCAAAAAGTTTCAAACTTTGGAAGGTTAGTTACTATTTTATTGGATTTTAGTGACGATTAGGTGATGTATGAAGGATATAAATCTGAAAATTGACTTTACATACAAATACTCAGCTTCGAGGAGTTATTATTCTAAGGTAGTAAGATAACTTGGTTATTGTATTCAATTTAGACAGAATTAAACCGAATTTATAATAGGGACGAGGTTAGTTTGGCTCCTAGTTACTTATAGATTACATTGAAACTTAAAGGTTCTTAAAAAAGGTGATTTAGACACAAAGTGAAAGTTTAATATTATAATAAACAAAATATACTTAATAATTTAAGTAGCTGGGTAAGGCCATAGATCAGAGGTGCCCAAACGGTCGATTGCCAAGGATTACAGATTTGGCACTTTGCACCCAATGTAGTTTTAATTATGCATTTTATTTTTCAAAAACTGTCAAAATGTTGATCTCTTATTCATAAATATTGTTGTTAGGTCGATCTCCTTAAGAAAAAGTATGGGCACCCCTGCCGTAGATTTTGCCACTTTGTAACATAAAGTAACATAGGCACTTTTATGTTACGGTATCATAAAAGTCACATATAAGCAACATAATTTATAGTAAAGCTGCGAACATAACGAAAGATTAAAGTTGCACTTTACAAAAAAAAAATACAACTTTTGCTACTGTACTTAAGCAATTTTATTAATCAAGCACTATTAAGTAATTAAACGCTTCGATTAATGTTTAACATACGTAATATTTACTTTCATTTGGCTTTTTAAAGCAAATAAAGCAATATCTTAATCACAAATTTAAATTCATTTTAAGGTACCTACATAATAACCAGGGTTCGAAAATATCCGATATTTATTATAATAAATAATAATAATAAATATTTGACAACATCACATACATTGCTCCAATCCCAAAGTAAGTAGCTATAGCACTTGTGTTATGGAAATCAGAAACAACGGTGGTATGACACACACCCAGACCTGAGACAATATTGAAAAGTTCATTTTCTACATTGACCCAGCCGGGGATCGAACCCGGGACCTCAAGAGATGGTGACGCCTTGAAAACCGGCGTGCGAACCACTCGACCACGGAGGTCGTTATAAATATCAAAATATCGGATATTTATGATATATATCAAAAGTGTGATATATATCCGATATATATAAAAAAATGTGATATATTATCCATTTTGTATGACAACCACATTATTATTTTATTATATTATGATGTATAACTGTTTGCATATGTGTTTTATAAACATAATCAATTATTTTAGCAAACTAGAATATTTTTGTTTTATTTAGGTAGTTATTTGACAAATTAGTAAAAAATCAGGATAAAAATCACTAGTATCACCATATGAGTGGTGGAAAATGTAGAGATAATAAAAATATCGGATTCAAAAATTTTTTTATACACTATATTCTTTTTTTTATTTTTTCATTTGATATGATATTTATATTTATTGCTCACCTCACCACTAATAGGATAGTAATATACAATGTAGTCAGCACACACGTCACACATCAATATTATCAATTTTTTTACATGCGAAATTCAAGTTACAATAACTATATACAGCAAAACAAAACAATAGCATGTTTTAACTCTACATCAACGCCATCTAAGAAGAAATATAATAACAAAAATCTACATAGTATTATCAAATTTTTGAACATTTTTATATTGATATATATCACAAAATTTCTTTTGATATATATATCTGATATATATCATGATACAGGGTGGATTTTTAAAATGGTACATTAAGGGCAGGTACCTTAACCGTTACAGTTACAGGAAAACGTTCCTAGGAAACCATCCATAACTTTTAAAGATATTCTGAACTACATTCACAGATTTTGGAAAAAAAATACCGTTAGCAAAAAAAATGCTAAAATATCAAAAAAAAAATTTTTATACCTATCGATCCTATTTCGTGTGGGGATCAAAAGACTCTATGGGATCATTTAAGGTATGAGTACTAGAAACGACAGAAATCGCCAAAAACTTTTCCCATACATTTTGTACTGAAAAACGGTAAACCAACTTGAAATATTTTTTATTGCCAAATGATCCTATTTCTTACTGTGATCAAAATGCACTTTAACCCTTAACCACTGACGTGTATTTACTTGCATTAACACTGACGTACGTCTAATGGACGTAAGTTTTTTTTAAACAGTCGTTAGTCAGTAATTATTTATGATAACATGGTTGTTTTACTATGTATCGTTACTTCAGAATATATGGTAAATATTAAATTAAAATAAAACGACATCAGTACTTAGAATATTTATTTAAATTTTAAAATAAAAAACTTAAAGAAAAATCAACAGAAACAAAAAAGCCTTCTTTATGGCCACAAAACTTAACTTAACAGTCTATAATGATCACAGAACTGATAATATCTAAATCTGTTAAAAATCTGTGATTATAATTCAAATAAATGACACTTTTTAAGGAACTTAATATTTTTTAACGCACTGACGCTACGTCCCACAGACGTTACGAAGTGTATATTTACCTATTAGAAGCGCACTGCACGTCCGCTCACCCCCGCTGCGCGCAGGCCACTGGATCCTAGGAAGGTACAGGAAAGGACAAGTACATGCGCGGACGATGTAAAAAGATATTATAGTTTTAATTGCGCGCATTAGAGATGGGCGTTATCGTTGTTTTGTCGCAATGTTGCAACCTGTTACATTTTTTTAATGAAACCTGTTGCGACAATAGGTTGCTTTTGCAACAGGTTTCTAATAGATACATAATGTTATACATATTTGGAACTGCTCAGGGGCCCTATTTTTGAATCGCTCGACTCCAGTCGAGCGCTCTTTTCGACTGATTTTCGTTCGACATATGACTCAAAACAATGAGTTGTCGAACGAAAATTAGTAGAAACGAGCGCTCGACTGGAGTCGAGCGATTCAAAAATAAGGCCCCAGCCCCCCCTAGCATGATCAGCTTAACACTATTTATATCGCGTGATATAGCGTTTTATCACGTTTAACTGTCAAAAAGACAAAGGAGTTTGACAGTTGAGTGTCGATAAAATGCTATATCACGCGATATAAATTGGTCATGCTAGGCAGGCAGCTCCGTTATTTGAGAAACGAATTAGCAACTATGAATTGCTGATGATTTTGTGTCATTAATTGTTATTATCAAGAACTATAGATATAAATTCGCATATTTAATTGAAATAAAACATGTTATAGGTATTTTTAGATAGTGAAAATGAAATAAAAATTAAAAATGCGACGCCAAATACTTCAAAACAAACAGCGGGCACAACAGCTTTCGTCTCGTTACGACAGGTTTCACTGTTAGTAATTTCATTAGCATTCATTCTTACGCGCTACTATGTTGCGTGTCGTTACTGAAACAACCTATTGCACGATTTTTCGTAACAGGTTACATTTTTTATTTCGACGCAACCTGTTGCTGAAACCGGTTTCGAAAAAAACGACACATCTCTAGCGCGCATACGTCTCTCAGCCGTACGTCAGTGGTTGAGGGTTAAGGCCAACTGAAATTTTAGTACTGGAAGTACTGGAAGAGTTTAATTCTTTGAAATTAAATTAAATAAAAACTGTTCTCGTTACAGCCAATTCGTAAAAGTTGTTTTTACCTTAGATATATTTGCGCAGGATAAAAATACCGCAGCTGGTAAAACGGCTTCATTGTTTAAGATATTCGTATAAACCTCACTGGTCATGCAAAAAGTGGCAAAATCTACGGCCTTACCCAGCTAATTTCAGATTATTGTACGGCTAATTCACAGACTACAATGATGCCAACGCATGGCTAATTTACTACATTTTCTAGTTAAGATACTTACGAATAAATTAAAACAATCCAATATAATATCCTCGTAGTTTTCACGTTTGCCATTTTCTATGGGAACTTTGGTGATATCTTGGTGATTCCCTTTCATCAAACAACATCTGCAGAAACCGTAAACGTGAACTGTAGTTGCATCAGTTTCCTGTAATCTATTCAGAAATTCCGCTTCCATTGTAATGTAAATAAATAGACAACGATAAAATTAAATAAATAAACGAAAACCCAAATTGTAACAACAATATGGTAAGATGACGGAAACAAACTAGGGTTGCGCCGATCCGATCCGGTGATTTTCGGTTCGAATCGAGGCCATACGATTTCTTGCTGGATCGATACAAAACTTGAAAGATCGGCGGGCTGATTATCTAATTAGAAACCACCTAGCGACCGGTTGCAGTTCATAGATGATAGTGATCCATTGCTACTTCTTTTTGGATTAAAAAAAAACATAGCAAAGAAAAGTAGCAATGTATGTGGAATGAAACCGGTCGCTAAATAGTTTCTTTTTAGATAATCAGGGTGCGGATCGCTTGGATCGTATGAATTAAAACGCAGTTTGTTTACAAAAAAAATGGGCACTTAGGGTCCCCCCAGACCTACCGGTTTCCGTTCTTTGCTTTGCTGTTCGGCAATGGACCGCCGGCCAAGAGGCTCATTTTCAATCTATCGCATATTTTCAATCTAAGTACATTTCACATATAAGAATGTTCTTTTGAGCTTTGTTCCTTAAAACGATCGTTATGAAAACACAAAAAAATAGTTCAGATAGGTAATGATGACACCCACAACCCTGTTCACAATTTATATAAATATGCGATCGATTTATTTTTAGCAATCGGAGACCGTGTTCAGGGTGGCATATCTCCCAGAAGCTTCCTACTTCGCAACCCAGACGATGATATTTGATAACACCAAGCTAATGGCTATCTAGCAAATTTGGTCTGGTCCAAATATGCGATAGATTGAAAATGACCCTGGTTGGCCGGCGGTCTAAACAGCAAGTAGAACAGCAAAGCAAAGAAACGAAACCGGTAGGTCTGGGGGGACCCCGAGTCGTGTCGTGTAATCTCAAACGAGCGGCAAATTTAAAATTTTGATACTCATTTCGCTCAAAATACTGCGAAATATCAATTTCATCTTAGGTATTGACAAAACTTTGACACCTTGACAAAACAATTTAATGAAAGTCTAAAATTGCTATTTCGCAGTATTTTGAGTGAATAAAGTTTCGATTTTTTAAATTTGCCGCTAGTTTCAGATGACGCGACTCGTTGGCCAGACTCTACTTAGGTTTATTTGTTACAGACTTTATCTTTGTTTACATTTTGATTTTAGTGGCATCCTTTCCGGTTAGATCCATTAAACTTATACATTATTTTATTATTAAACGAATCATATATCATCTGCCTATTTAACTTTGTGTAAAAGTCGCCACAGATTGGATCCAAGCCGTCTGTCAAAATTACTATTTCTCAAAAGTTTAGACTTGGAAGACTGGCGCCAATAAAAATTGTACAGTCAACGGCACGCTGGGCTTCCACAATGTGTTAAACTTGAATTGAAGTTAAGCAGTTTAGGGTTCAAAATTCAAAATAGATTTTTTACAGTTTTGTACAGCTTGATATGCTGCTGACTGTACTTAACTTTTAGTAGTTAGGCGCCCACCATCCAATCTTCGAAGTATGAACTTTTGAGAAATAATTATACAGTAAGTAATTTCTTAAATTAATCTTTTAAATCTTCAAGGTACTTGTTTATAAGTTTTACATGGGTTTACCTGATAAAAAGATCTAAAATTAATTGAGTGTTAGGCGACGCCTACACTCACAGTAAATACTGAAATCCATCAGTATTTAATCAGGGGCATATTTCACAAAAGATTAGTAAATTAACTACAATAATTTACCATTGTTGTTATTGGGGTAGAGTTAGGTTTCTTATTAATTCTAAAACGTAATTCTACCGCAATAACAACAATGGTAATTATTGTAGTTAATTTACTAATCTTTTGTGAAATATGCCCCTGATTAAATACTGATGAATTTCAGTATTTACTGTGTGTGTAGGGGTCGCCTTACTAATTTGCATCCGATCCGGCGGGCTGATTATCTAATTAGAAACCACCTAGCGACCGGTTGCAGTTCATAGATGATAGTGATCCATTGCTACTTCTTATTGGATTAAAAAAAAACATACCAAAGAAAAGTAGCAATGTATGTGGAATGAAACCGGTCGCTAAATAGTTTATTTTTAGATAATCAGCAGGCTGATCGATTTCCTGAAATTTTCATCGATGGACCATCCCTAGACCACAGATTACATAATGGGTGGATTCCAACAGACATACAATTGAACATTTCTATTGGTCGCATTCCAACAGACATCTTTGAGTCATCGATCGCCCTAGAGCAGCCATACTCAACCTGCGGCCCGCCGGGCCTTTGTGATTGGCCCACTTGTAATTTTGAAACTTTGACTAAGTTTTAAAAGTCATTGTTAGTAAAGTTCTTTCAAAGTGAGCTCTTTCAAAATTTGGTCTACATTGCATGACGCTTCATCATAACTAATATTATAAAGGTTACAAAATCATGTTTTGTATAGTTGGCTTTATTGTGACCACCTTTTCTTTTTTCAATATGTTTTTTTAACACCTAAATATTTTTGCGGCCCGCGCTTCAAGATCGAAACGTGTTTGTGGCCCCGTAAAAAAAAGGTAGTACGGCTGCCATAGAGTAATTTTTAACCATGGAAAAATATTGAACAATAGGGCTTCATCCACTAGCGTTTATTCCTGTCGGAATGACAATCCGTAGAGATTGAACGGTAATGGATGGCAAGAGCGAGAAAGAATGACGGTATTATAATCTCCTACTCTTGACGGTCGCTGGAACGTCACGATTTATCTGACTAATTAGTGTCCGTTTGATTTCTATCAGTTTTGAATGTGGGTTTTTGGACGTTTACTCCAGCTGTCAGAATGTATAATCCGTAGGGATTGAACGGTAGTGGATGGCAAGAGCGAGAAAGAATGACGGTATGATAACTCCTCTTATTTTTTAACTGACTTCAAAAAAGGAAGAGGTTATCAAGACGACGGTATTTTTTTTCATTAAATTTCGACAAAATGGCTTTTTTGTTCAAAACAAAAGAATTTTTTCTTCAATTCGATTTTGTCGAGTCCGATCTAATAATAAAAGAACCTTCTATATTTTACGTTAAAATCTATATTTTACTTATAGTTTGAGCAAATAAATGTTTTTTTTACATAAAGACGATTTTGACAAAATGACGAAAGAGCATACACAAATTACACAATTTTAAATTTTACTTTAATGAGATTTCTGGAGTAAAAAAGCTCGGGGGGGGGGCCGCAATAATGTGGCATGAAATTAAGTCTTTCAAGATAATTCAAAATGACGGGCATTCCCATAACGTGACAACAATCTCCATGAAACAAAAGGATAATAACCATCCACTGACACGCAATCCTTTAGTTTACTGAAAAGACTCAAAACGGCAGGAATGTATCGGTTTGTGTGTATGGTGATCAAAGGATTGTGGTTCGCGGTCTTTCTTGTTGGACTGGCACGACTTGTAAGGCCGGCTACCCACCAAAAGGAAAGACTCTAGGGAATGAAGTTAGTTAGTGGGCTCAACGGCGGGCTGATTATCTAATTAGAAACCACCTAGCGACCGGTTGCAGTTCACAGATGATAGTGATCCATTGCTACTTCTTTTTGGATTTAAAAAAAAACATACCAAAGAAAAGTAGCAATGTATGTGGAATGAAACCGTTCGCTAAATAGTTTCTTTTTAGATAATCAGGGTGCGGGTTTATTTATCCCGCCATCTTTCCGCACAGATTGTACAAAAGGACAAGACGTATGGAAAGAATGTCTAGTGGATGGTCCGCTATTAGGGCCTCATCCACTAGCGTTCATTCCTGTCGGAATGTACAATCCGTAGGGATTGAACGGTAATGGATGGCAAGAGCGAGAAAGAATGACGGTATTATAATCTCCTACTCTTGACGGTCGCGCTGGAACATCACGATTTATCTGACTAATTAGTGTCCGTTTGATCTCTGTCAGTTTTGAATGTGGGTTTTTGTACGTTTATTCCAGCTGTCAGAATGTACAATCCGTAGGGATTGGACGGTAGTGGATGGCAAGAGCGAGAAAGAATGACGGTATGATAACTCCTCTTATTTTTTAACCGACTTCAAAAAAGGAGGAAGTTATCAAGACGACGGTTTTTTTTCATTAAATTTCGACAAAATGGCTTTTTTGTTTAAAACTAAATATTTTTTTCTTCAATTCAATTTTGTCGAGTCCGATCTAATAATAAAAAGTACCTTCTATATTTTACGTTAAAATCTATATTTTACTTGTAGTTCGAGCAAATAAATAATTATTTTTTTTACATAAGACGATTTTGACAAAATGACGCAAGAGCATACACAAATTACACAATTTTAAACTTTGCTTTAATGAGATTTCTGAAGTAAAAAAAGCTCGGGGGGCCGCAATCGTGTGGCATGAAATTTACACCCGATTGCACTAAACTTAAGGATCGCCTAAGTCTGTTCCTAACTACAACACGAGCAAATTAAAACGGTGTCAAACTTAGCGGTCATGTAGCTGTCATTCGCCTACTTAACTTGGTCGAGTTGTAGTTAAGAAAAGACTTAGGCGATTCTTAAGTTTAGTGCAATTGGGTGTAACATCCAATTGCACTAACATTAAGAATCGCCTAAGTCTTTTCTTAACTACAACTCGACCAAAATAACTAGGCGAATGACAGCTACATGACCGCTGAGTTTGACACCGTTTTAATTTGGTCGTGTTGTAGTTAGGAACAGACTTAGGCGATCCTTAAGTTTAGTGCAATCGGGTGTAAGTCTTTCAAGATAATTCAAAATGACGGGCATTCCCATAACGTGACAACAATCTCCATGAAACAAAAGGATAATAACCATCCACTGACCTCAGATCAAATAAAAAAGGAAGATGGACCGTTGCGCAGTGGTTGCGAACAACTAAGTGAAGCCGGTTTTTGATGGTACATGTGTGCGTACTAGAGGGCGGGCGGGGGCCGGGCGGCAGGGTTCGCCCAATGACGAACGAAAGCCAAGGCGTAGTTTCGTTACATATGTGTGCGTAAACTGTGTATGTACACAGCCAAGGCGTAGTTTTACTGGCTTCACCGCTTTGTCGGAAGACTCCGTCTTTACTTTTTTATTTGGTCTGAGCCACTGACACGCAATCCTTTAGTTTACTGAAAAGACTCAAAACGGCAGGAATGTATCGGTTTGTGTGTATGGTGATCAAAGGATTGTGTTCACGGTCTTTCTTGTTGGACTGGCACGTCGCGTAAGGCCGGCTACCCACCAAAAGGAGACTCTAGGGAATGAAGTTAGTTAGTGGGCTCAACGGGTTTATTTATCCCGCCATGTTTCCGCACAGATTGTACAAAAGGACAAGATTTGTGGAAAGAATGTCTAGTGGATGGCCCGCTAATGGATGGCAAGAGCGAGAAAGAATGACGGTATTATAATCTCCTCTTCTTGCCTGTCCCGCTGGAACGTCGCGATTTATCTGATTAATTAGTGTCCGTTTGATTTCTGTCAGTTTTGAATGTGGGTTTACTGCCTTACTAATAAAGAACTGCAACACACCCGTTTTACAAGTGTGTAACTATGACAGTGATAGATGAGTTATAGATCGCGTATACAGTCGGTTACTAATAAAAACTTTTATTGTATTGGGTAGTTACACAAAGGTTATAACGAATATCACTTGCAACACTGGTGCTCACGTTCTAAAACAACATTATCTTTAATTATTTTCTAGTGAAATATAGATAAATAAATAATTTAAATCTTATATTTAGGCATATTTGGTTAAAATCTTTTAATTGTAATGGGTTTTTTAATTTTTTGGTTTTAATTTACTTATTTTTTAGTGTACTGTCTATCGTGTTTTTAAACGATCACAGGAAATGTCATACGTTGTCATGACAATAATAAACAAACACTTAAATATTGTCAAATGTTCAAAATGTAAATACACAACATTTTATGCGTTTCTTTAATTATTTTCGGTTGCTTTGTGTTTTTCTCAGTAATAGGCAAAATTTGCAAGCTTTGGAATAGCCACCTCATTTTCACAGTTTGTGATTTACGCTCACGAGTTGTATAATAATGTCATCCCATGGGAATCAACGCTGGAGAGATGTAATTTTTACCAATTTTATAAATAATCTTTATTATTAACTTGAACTCAAAACAATCTAACAAGCACCAGATCATACCTAAGTCAAGATCATGGAAATAAGATCGAGGAATCGAGCACATGAAGGAAACTTATATACCTACCTACCTACCCTATCCCAAAGATTTCAATCTTTGCCCTATCCTAACCTGAAGAAAGCTGCATCGATTAAAAACTTAAGAACAACGAAGAAATATTTTGTTTTAAATGTTATGTATGTCTATAAAATAAAATTTATCGAGTTAAAAACTAGTGCATTTTTATTCGATACTATTAGATATGATCTAGCATTGCAACGGTTGGTTTGTTAGTAATCTTATTAAAATGATAATGGGATTATAGAGTCAATCTATTTTGCTTAATTCATAAAAAGGAACAGCTCTTCAGTAATACGGTTTCTTATATAAATTGTAGGCTGATTGACCAGTTTCATTGCCTTGTATGCTAGTAAAGACTTCTCCTATCGAATTGTTCTTGAAACAACATCGAAATAATCATAAAACTTTATTTTTATTCATTTTACGTATTTACACATCAGTTAAACTAGGTTTCGTGAGTGTATAGTGACAGTTTAAGTTTCCATAGTAATTACCCACTCGTTACAACAGGCGTATGTCACGGAACTGTCAAAATTGGTTTATTAGTCAAGATTTCGCTGTATCACCCGTATACATCGCGGGCAAATGTTTATTAGTAAGGCAGGAGTATAGTATATAGAGACGGCCTGTTGTTCTATATGAACTACGGTTATACAAATATGATCTAAATCGACATTGCACTCATAAACTTGTAGCTGTCTCGTTTTAACTTACCTACATTACCCCATGTAAAAAGAGACAGCACTATATTTGTTTGACCTATTTTCGGCAACATTGAAATATATACTCATAGCTATGCATGAATGCGGCCGGTTCGCCATTTTTGTTTCCCACTGTAATGTGAGCTGTCAACGCGAGTTGTATTTTTACTGCCTTACTAATAAACATTTACCCGCAATGTATACGGGTGATACAGCGAAAGCTTGACTAATAAACAAATTTTGACAGTTCCGTGACATACGCCTGTTGTAACGAGTGGGTAATTACTATGGAAACTTAAACTGTCACTATACACTCACGGGACCTAGTTTAACTGATGTGTAAATACGTAAAATGAATAAAAATAAAGTTTTATGATAATTTCGATGTTATTTCTAGAACAATTCGATAGGAGAAGTCTTTACTAGCATACAAGGCGATGAAACTGGTCAATCAGCCAACAATTTATATAAGAAACCGTATCACTGAAGACCAACTGAAGACCTGTTAAGTTCCTTTTTATGAGATTGATTCTATAATCCCATTATCATTTTAATAAGATCACTAATAAACCAACCGTTGCAATGCTAGATCGTACCTATATCTAATAAAAATGCACTAGTTTTTAACTCGATATATTTTATTTTATAGACATTACACACACCTTTAAAACAAAATAGTTCTTCGTTGTTCTTAAGTTTTTAATCGATTTGGAGCTTTTTTCAGGTAAAGATTGAAATCTTTGGGATAGGGTAGATAGGTATATAAGTTTCCTTCATGTGCTCGATTCCTCGATCTTATTTCCATGATCTTGACTTAGGTATGATCTGGTGCTTTTTAAGATTGTTTTGAGTTCAAATTTATAACAGATATTATTTACAAAATTGGTAAGAATAACATCTTCTCTCCGCCGTTGATTCCCAGTTCCCTTGGGATGACATTATACAACTCGTGAGCGTAAATCACAAACTGTGAAAATGAGGTGGCTATTCCAAAGCTTGTAAGTCATGCCTATTACTGAGAAAAACACAAAGCAACCGAAAATAATCAAAGAAACGCAAAAAAATTTGTGTATTTACATTTTGAACATTTGACAATATTTAAGTGTTTGTTTATTATTGTCATGACAACGTATGACATTTCCTGTTTAGTTTAAAAACACGATAGACTGTTCACCAAAAAAATATGTAAAATTAAAACCAAGAAATTAAAAACCCGTTACAATTTTAAGATTTTAACCCAATATGCCTCAATATAAGATTTAAATTATTTATTTATTTATATTTCACTAGAAAATAATTGAAGATAATGTTGTTTTAGAACGTGAGCAGCAGTGTTGCAAGTGATATTCGTTATAAACTCTGTGTAACTACCCAATACAATAAAATTCTTTATTAGTAACCGACTGTATACGCGATCTATAACTCATCTATCACTGTCATAGTTACACACTTGTAAAACGGGTGGGTTGCAGTTCTTTATTAGTAAGACGGTTAGTGTTTTGTGTTATAATTGTTTTATTTTAGGCTTTTTCGTGTGAATAGTTATTCATTAAGTGAAAAAAGGCAACAAGGAACATGCCCAGTTGCAGTGTAGTAGGTTGCGGCATCAGAAAAAGCGAAAATCGAGCAAACATAACATTACACAGGTACGTACTATTATTTTGCAATATTACCAAACAAATGAATAAATGCCTTATGTTTTGGCTTTCTTATGAATAGTTTACATATTAATTCATAGCAATATGGCGTATACTACTTATTTTGGAGGGTTTTGATAGTGTATTTTCAAGAAATTAAAAACACTATTTTTGGCGATAGAGTTGTTCCTCAAAGCAATTTTCATATCGATGTTTTCAAGTGTAAATTATAGTGAATGAATTTTAACTGTTTTTTTTTTTTCGTTTCGTTTTAGGTAGCCTAAAAATGCCCGTAAAAGAGAAATATGGCTGGATACAATAAAGGAATGGAGAATTTAAAGACTCATGCGAAAACTATTTTCATTTTGAAGAATCGTGTTTTAATCGAACTTTATGAACCTTTTTAGTAAGTATTATGACGCTGCTATTATGAACCTTTTTAGTAAGTAGGTATTTTACTGGACCAGTCCCACAATTTCGCTTGCCTAGATTTGAAAACTTTTTAACATTAGTTTTTTTCAAAGCGGGTTCAATGTTGGTATTAATAATTTAAGAAGTTTCAAGTAGGTAATTATAAATCTGACCCAAAGTAAATTTATAGCCCATACTTCAAATCCCCTTTATTTTTAGAAATCCTTACTTAGCAAATTATTTCCTGGCAAAATAAACCTATTTACTTATCTAACGTCAGTTTCTAGTGTATTAATTTTGGCTGACTTTTATACTTATTCTTCATGCATGTTTCAGCCGCCACCGGTCCCGATCCAGTGCATCGAGCACTTTAGCAGAATTAGACCTAAACCAGAGTCCATCTACTGTTGATCAGCACAGACGAGGTACTTAAATATCTCGTTATTTATTACTTGCATTACTTCTTACCTATTTACGATATACTATAAACCGTAGTTCTAATAATGTTTTAATAAGAGCAGGCTGGCCCAAGTATTTTACATTTCGATTTCAATATGAAATAAGGGTCTACCCTTTATGGCAGAACTTTTTATGTCATAATTTTATTATGCATAACAACTAATGGCATAAACTTCATGTCGCAGAAAATCTTTTGGCATATACTCATTTATCATACACTTGAAACGCATAATTTTGTATGCCAGAATCATCTTTTGGCATACATTTCATATCCATAATAATTAAATAGTAGAACCATCATATCGCAGAAAGTTCACAGTCAGAACCATCATATCGCAGACAGTTTATAGTCAGAATCATCTTTTGGCATACATTTCATAATCTATAGTCATTAAAAGGCAGAACTATCATATCGCAGACAGTTTATAGTATCTTTTGGCCAGGGGCGTGCATTGATTTTACTGCTAGGTAAGCAGTCAGACACTATAGACTTTTTTTTATAGCGAGAATGTTTTTCTAACTAGTCGCATTTACGACCCATATAATAATTTACATGTCAAATAATAACAGTAAAATAATACATTTTCAATTTTTTTTTGTTATGCTAAAAGTAGTTTGTAATGCTGTTATCTGCGCACTGTTTTTATTTTATTTAAAAAAAAATTTGGGAAAGGACGAGTAGGTAGTAGGTAAGAATATTTTTTCTAAACAAACAGAATTATCTACACTCTTTCTAAAATTAAATTCAGAATATATCATTCAAATTTCAAAACTTTCTCCATTATTTAATAAAATAATTAGGTAAGTAGTAAATATTTTAAACACAACACAATAAACACAGTACTAATATTATTTTTCTTACATTTCATATTACTAAACAATAAACAAACATGTAGTTAATAGCGAAAGTGAATCGGGAGTCGGGACTTAAATAGAAACAAAAAAAACATGGCCAGCCAGCACTTGCATCCTTGCACCGTAAGCGAGCGAAACAGACTATGTGGCATGGGACCGTATGGGACGTATTTTACGTATTGCACTATCGGCCTGCCGATGCCGGCTGGTCGGCTATTCTCGGCAAAAATCGTCCAGCCGAGTAATGTTGATTACCTAGCGCTGTTTTTTGCGAAGGTCATGTTTTAGAACGTAATGCGTACAAATAGCGCATTTCTTTCTGTGGTCGTATAACATTGACGGATTATTTTCTAAAACTCGTTGTATGAAACGCTCCTAGCTTCAAATATGCATTCCGAAGACTGCCTACCCGGGCTTACTGTAGTACGTAGTACGTATTAGCGTAAGGAAAAAGGTTACACAGTGTTCAATAGAAGTTTGGCAATAGAATAACGTACTTGTTTAACCAAATTAGACTAAATTATTTTAATGTAGTGGTATATTTAGAGTGCCAATTTAATAGGTTCGTAGGTATAATGATTGAGGTAGGCACTGCCTTAATGCCTATATGGTATGCACGCCCCTGCTTTTGGCATACATTTAATAGAAAATTCATATCTAGAATTGAAAGGTTTTTTACTATCCCTCGGGAACAATACTTTTTTCGGGATGAAAGGTACCCTATGTCCTTTTCTGTACCCCTGACAACGTGTATGCAAAATTTCATGATGATCGGTTCTTAGGTTAGGACGTGAAGGCGTAACAAACAAACAAACGGACTTTCGCATTTATAATATTAAGTAAGGATTTCTTACACGCATGTTTCATGCTGTATGCATCCTTACATGCAGGCAAATAAACATGCATGCAAGCAAGTAAACATGCAGCATGCAAGCAAGCACGCAGTATGCAATCAAGCATGCAGCATGCAAGCAAGCATGCAGCATGCAGGCAAGCATGCAGCATGCAAGCAAGCATGCAGCATGCAGGCAAGCATGCAGCATGCAGGCAAGCATGCAGCATGCATGCAGGCATTGTGGAGCTCCGCTCGCTTCGCTCGCTCCGCTGCGAGTGGTCAAAACACTAACCTAACCTAACCTACTGGTAGGTGCATTAAAAGATTTTCTTTATAGCGGGGGGCCTCAGGCCCCCCGACCCCCCGAGCAGGGGGGCCAGCCCCCCTGCACCCCCCGGCAAGCATGCAAGCAGCATGCATGCAAACAAGCATTCAAGCATGCAAGTAAGCAGCATGCATGTCGGTTTTGCAGCGATTCGTTCTGTTGTTGACTTTTGTAGCACAACATTAACAAAAATTCAACATATTGACTTTTTAAGACAAAAATTTAATTCAATTTAAGGTTAAATGCAATTTTTTAGAAAATAACAATATGCCTAATGACATTATTCTTAATGAAATTCTGCCATATTCGTAGTATACCATGTGAAAATTATACCAAATAATTGTCGACTAAATAAACGTTATGCCAAACGAAATTCTGCGAATAAAAATTTTGCTAAAGGTATTTATGCCTAATGAAATTCTGCCATCTGAAAAGTATGCCATTGTAAATTCGGACATGCAAACATTCTGCCAAACAATAATTATATTAAACAATTTTATGCCTTAAAAATATTCGTTTAAAGAAGATTCTGCCAAGTGTGTTCTGCCAAATAAATTTCGGAGCATCAAGTTTCTGCCAGATAGAGGTGACCCATGAAATAATTAAGCCCATGATAAACAGGGGGCTAATTGTCTAATTTCAAAATCTATCGCAATCGCTTTCATTTGGCAGATGAATGAGACACATTGCTGCATTTCTTTGGTATGTTTTTATTTTTGCCAAAAAGACGTATCAAATAAAAGCTTCGATTTTGAAATTAGACAATTAGTGGGCGGGCGGGACTTGAAACTATTACTATGCTATATTCTTATTTTTGTTCTCAATATATAATATATACTAGCGGCCGCCCGCAACTTCGTCTGCATGGAAAGTTTTTATGCTATCCCTCGGGAACAACCCTTTTTCGGGATGAAAGGTATCCTGTGTCATTCTCTGTACTACTGGCAAGGTGTATGTAAAATTTCATGATGATCGGTTCAGTAATTAAGACGTGAAGGCGTAACAAATATAGAACCCTGGGATTTAAAAATAATTTTGATTTACAGGTCCCAGATGCAACACTGGAAACTTACAAAAAAAAATAGGAGAATCACAAGAAAGAATTACGCATTAAATGTAAAAATAAGATGACAAAAAAGAAAACTGTGGATTTTTTTAATATTATCAACGATAAAAAAACGAATTTGGTGAATGCAGAACGAAAAAGATGCGGATGCCTGGGCATTCTCTTTGTGATTTGTATTGTAATAATATTGTTTTATATAAAAAAAAAAATCATGCAAATCCTTGTGGCAATCTTGCAATATGTAGTATTTTGTTTTATTTTTTTCCTTTTTTCTTTAACTAGTATGAGTGACCTTTGATCTTGAATTCTATGGAGGCACTCACTTGATAGAATTCAAGATGTCTTGCACTGAAGAGTCTAGCTAGGCTTAATAACTCTGAAATCGCCAAAAAAAATCGGCTGTTTCATACTATTACATTTTGATTTTGTATGAAACAGCTGATTCTTTTTAGCGATTTCAGAGTTGGTCCTATAGTAAAAGTTGTTTAGTTTGATGGTCCCTATCTACCATAATAATATTCAGCATTATCAGGGGTTATTTTGAAACACGTTGTATATCCGTGCTTCGGAAGGCACGTTATGCCGCCGTTGGTCCCTCCCGGCCTATCCTCCTTATCCACCAATATCAATAAGGAATGCCTGTGCCCCAGCAGTAGTAGGGACTGAAACATTAAAATGGATGATGTCGATAAAAATATCGATATACAAAAGGGCAGCACTATGGAAAGGTGCCATTTTTGTTTCCTAGTAAGTTTAGGTTTACACCGTTTTTTCGTAGGTATGCCTTCTCCATATACTTCCCTACTCTAAGGTTTTTGTACGTTCATTTCAGCTGTCAGAATGTACAATCCGTAGGGATTGACCGGTAGTGGATGGCAAGAGCGAGAATGAATGACGGTATGATAACTCCTCTTATTTATTTACCGACTTCAAAAAAGGAGGAGGTTATCAAGTCGACGGTATTTTTTTATATTTTATAAAATTTCGACAACATAGCTTTTTTTGTTCAAAACAAAAGTTTTTTTCTTCAATTCGATTTTGTCTAGTCTGATGTAATAATAAACGTATAATAAATAAGTTTATGGATGGAAGAATGAATGAAGCTAATTAAAATCTATATTTTACTTGTAGTTCGAGCAAATAAATAATTATTTTTTTAAATAAGAAGATTTTGACAAAATTACGCAAGAGCAGACACAAATAACACAATTTTAAACTTTACTTTAATGAGATTTCTTAAGGTAAAAAAGCTCGGCGAGCCGCAATCATGTGGCATGAAATTAAGTCTTTCAAGATAATTCAAAATGACGGGCATTCCCATAACATGACAACAATCTCGATGAAACGAAAGGATAACAACCATCCACTAACACGCAATCCTTTAGTTACTGAAAAGAATCAAAACGGCAGGATTTAGGGCATGCAATATCGGAAGGTTATCAATTCCGGAACTGAGTTACGATATTGAGACCCAATATCGGAATTCCGGTACTAGTTCCGGTATTGGCAATTTTTTTATTAATGTTTTATTTCTGGGATAAAATGACGTATCCATCTAAGAATCAAACAAGTTATATTACGTGCATCTGTATTTTAATTACTTAAAACAGATTGTACAGAAGACTAAGCAGGTAATTTGCAACTTGCTTAGCGTTCGTGAACTATGAGAAAGCCTGATTCGATCGAAACCTGCCCCCGTATTACAACCTCTTGGAGCTTGTCAGTTTTCTGAGTGACTATCAATGCGTACTTTTCTCGTTCTTATAGCAAATAATTGAGAAGCAGTGATAGCAATTCATAGGGCTGACAAGTTTTAGGAGGTATTGTAATACGGAGGCTGGGTTGTGCTGCAGTCTCTTCAGAGTTGCCAAGTTGACTACAACTAGGTATATCAAGGTGCTGAGGTACTTCCTTATATGAAAAAACTAGAGCACAAATTGCATCCAACTGCAGCGAGATGTAAGACAGGTAGACGTAATTTCTCCGAAACTGTTCACCGTTGCGCTGATTGCAGGACCTTTTTAAGTTCATGGAATGGGAAGGATTCAGCATTAACATTAATGGCGAGTGCCTAACTGTAGAATGTGCACACGCACGCTTATTAGGTAGCAATAGCAAATGACGCAGGTACGTTAAGTTTAGCTGATACACCTTCTTTTTGCCAATGATGTAGTTCTTATGGTTGAGACCTAGGAAGACTTGAATACAATATACTCGAATCGAAAATCTTTGTAGTGCTTCCTAAAGAGTGTGACTTAGGGGATATGACGAAAATCATGAAGAATGCCCTTGTTCTACCCGTTCCAGTTCATGCTGAGAATACTACTTACACACGAAGTTGTTGACCATTACGTGAATCTAACCTTAGACAGACACCCCAGTTCATGAAAAAGATCTGTCGTCAATCGTCGTTGAATTCAACTCGGATTTGCAGCACTCGGGAAGCTTCGAAAATATTCGCGTCCAACTTACCAGTCCCTTTAAACAAATCTTTGACCAGTGATGACTTACGGTAGTGAAACGTGGTCGCCAACTATGGGTCTAGAAGGCTCAAGATCACCCATGTACCCAGCGTGCAATGGAGGGAGCAATGCTCGATGTTTCCCTGCGTGATCGAATAAAAAAGAGAAGGTCCGTAGGAGA
The DNA here is from genome assembly GCA_943789525.1 of Agriphila geniculea. Lineage (NCBI taxonomy): Eukaryota > Metazoa > Arthropoda > Insecta > Lepidoptera > Crambidae > Agriphila > Agriphila geniculea. The sequence goes on from OX038870.1 coordinate 35,828,718, forward strand.
ACTAAATTAACCAACATCTCTCGAAGGAATGCTCCGCTAAAGGGGCAGTGGGCGGGACACATATCACACATAACGGGAAGAACGGGCAGGAAAAGTTCTGGAATGTCAATCCAGCGCAGGATGACTCTTCATGGGTCGGCTCGGCCCTCGACAAGCTGGCCATATAACGGTGATAATTAAATGGCAAAAAGGTGACAACAAACTAGCCTAATCTGGCAGCAAGGTACTGTAATGTTGTGCTTCGCACTGGGCGGGTTTGATTTTCATGCTAATATGAAATTAACTAACTGTGTAGTGTAGCTTTAATTTTCTTTGGCAGATGTAAAATGCGCTCCGATTTTCGCCAGTTGATGTGAATCGTACATAAATCTGTAACTGTCTGACTCTGTACCGATTCGGGGACGTGCGGGAGACGCAGGTGAAGGAGTACCAGTGTGGATTGAGTGTAAATGGACGCGTTCGCAAAGCAAAATCATATGAAAAAATTTCACTTGTGATATTTATCAATATCGGAATAACGATATTGGGTCTCTCAATTCCGGAATTGAAATATCGAAAAAATCTGTCCGAGATTCCGGAATTACGAGATTCCGGAATTCCGGAATGCATGCCCTATCAGGATTGTATCGGTTTGTGTGTATGCAGTGTATGGTGATCAAAGGATTGTGGTTCGCGGTCTTTCTTGTTGGACTGGCACGTCATGTAAGGCCGGCTCCCCACCAAAAGGAGACTGTAGGGAATGAAGTTAGTTAGTGGCCTCAACGGGTTTAATTATCCCGCCATGTTTCCACACAGATTGTACAAAAGGACAAGTCGTATGGAAAGAATGTCTAGTGGATGGCCCGCTATTCTGCGGAAACATGGCGGGATAAATAAACCCGTTGAGCCCACTAACTAACTTCATTCCCTAGAGTCTTTCCTTTTGGTGGGTAGCAGGCCTTACATGACGTGCCAGTCCAACAAGAAAGACCGCGAACCACAATCCTTTGATCACCATACACACAAACCGATACATTCCTGCCGTTTTGAGTCTTTTCAGTAAACTAAAGGATTGCGTGTCAGTGGATGGTTATTATCCTTTTGTTTCATGGAGATTGTTGTCACGTTATGGGAATGCCCGTCATTTTGAATTATCTTGAAAGACTTAATTTCATGCCACACGATTGCGGACCCCGAGCTTTTTTACTTCAGAAATCTCATTAAAGTAAATTTTAAAATTGTGTAATTTGTGTACCTATGCTCTTGCGTCCTTTTGTAAAAATCGTCTTATGTAAAAAAAAAAATATTTATTTGCTCAAACTACAAGTAAAATATATAGATTTTAACGTAAAATATGGAAGGTACTTTTATTATTATCTCAGAGTCGAAAAAATCGAATTGAGGACAAAAACCTTTTGTTTTGAACAAAAAAGCCATTTTGTCGAAATTTAATGAAAAAAATACCGTCGTCTTGATAACCACCTCCTTTTTTGAAGTCGGTTAAAAATTAGAGGAGTTATCATACCGTCATTCTTAGAGCTCTGTATGCTCTAAGCCGTCATTCTTTCTAGCTCTTGCTATCCACTACCGTTCAATCCCTACGGATTGTACATTTTGACAGCTGGAATAAACGTACAAAATCCCACATTCAAAACTGACAGAAATCAAACGGACACTAATTAGTCAGATCAGATGAATCGTGACGTTCCAGCGCGACCGTCAAAAGTAGGAGATTATAATACCGTCATTCTTTCTCGCTCTTGCCATCCATTACCGTTCAATCCCTACGGATTGTACATTCCGACAGGAATGAACGCTAGTGGATGAGGCCCTATCGAGCGGTTTTCTGACAGAAGAGAATTTTAGTATAATTTTATGTCGATAGATGGCGTTACTTCAACTAGGTAGACCGTACCACATGAATAATTCCATTCTAAAACCACCTAGAAGTAATGTACCGACGATATGCGTTCTTATTTCAGATACCAAATTGATTGTACCGGCTTCCCGGCAGAATGATATACAAAAGCATGTGGACCGGAGAGTCGCATGCTTTGAGGTTATGTTTTTTGTTAAATCGTCGAATTCCAGATCAATCGGCACCTTGATTATCTAAAAAGAAACTATTTAGCGACCGGTTTCATTCCACATACATTGCTACTTTTCTTTGGTATGTTTTTTTTTTAATCCAAAAAGAAGTAGCAATGGATCACTATCATCTATGAACTGCAACCGGTCGCTAGGTGGATTCTAATTAGATAATCAGCCCGCGGAACCTGTGCCGGTGGGTTGATGTATTTGTAGCCGTTACATATTCATTGTAACAGCTACAAACACATTCGTAACTCATGTAACGCAACGCAACAGGGTCGAAGATAGCGATCTAAAGTTTTAAAAGCATGCGACTCTCCGGCCCACACGCTTAATTCTAAAATATTGGTGAAAATTGTATTAAGTTTAAAAATAAGCAGGTTTTCAGAACAGGACAGAAAACATATTTTCACGATATCTTCATTCGTTTTAGAGAAATTTGCTTTATTTACTATGAATAATCAAAGTGTAGGGTTACCATATCGTCAGTCGGTCGGAATCATTAGGCTGTTTCTAGAAAATGCAACTTGAAGTGTATATGTCGTAGGATAATCGTATAAACCGGATCTTTACAAAAACCCTAGGACGATTGTAAAGAACCGGATAATTGAAATCTAAGATGAATTTTCACAATCGTCCGAGTAATTTTTAGGATCTTTGTAAAAATCCTAGTATGTTTAGGAAAATCGTGAACTTGAATGCTGATTGGATAATCTAAAAGACGGTTTATAACAACTTCAGTCTGATTGGTCAGAACATATTGCTGTTGGGTTATTTCGTAATTTTGCCGAATTTAATTCTTCAATTGAAGTTTTAAGAGCATTAATTACTTAACTCGAAAGTCAATTTAGGTTTTGCACAACAATATTGACAAGTGCTATAGAACTTTCTTAGCTCTGTATAGAAATGTTATTTTTAAGATATAACCTCTAAATTGTCTGCACTGATCGAGCCTGGCACTTGTATAACATCCAATTCACTCACTTCAATGTCTCATGATTAATGTGATCACTCAGATTTTTTAAAATAAAAAACGTAAAATTCATACAAAACACTAGATAAATATTTGACAATAATCAGAACAATAACAAATAGCCAATCAGAGCATCCATCAGTCAATAACGATGACGTCAGCCAATCAGCGCGCGCAAAAAGATGGTGATTCGCGATTTACCTAAGATACGCCGGATTTTTGTAAAAATCCTAAACGTTACTCGGATGATTGCAAAAATATGTCTTAGATTATAATCATCCGGTATTTTACAATCATACTAGGATTTTTGTAAAAATCCTGTTTGTACAATTATCCTACGACATATAGATATTTTGAAAAGCTAATACTTAAAAAAAAGGCCAAGTGCATGTCGGGCTACGCGCAGTAGGGTTCCGTAGTTATCTTATACCATACCATATTGAATACCACTATCAATTTTTGTCAGCAAAAATAACTTTGTTTTTTATAGTGTTTGTATGAATGACAAAGTTATATTTGCGGTTTTGGGAAAGGTGCTATATCTCTGTATGGGGAGCCCCCTTTTAATCTTTTATGTTTATGTAAAAAATCGTAAAGCGGTTCACAAAATACATCTACCTACCAAGTTTCAACTTAGTAATCTTAATAGTTTCGGAATAAAGTGGCTGTGACATACGGACGGACAGACGATACTATAAGGGTTCCGTTTTTTGCCATTAGGCTACGGAACCCTAAAAAGAAGGAGGTTCTCATTGGAATCAAAGACTTCTATGTGTATACTACACTAGACATGCTGGTCAAAATACAAATCGTCTCACAACGCGGACGTGCGCGGGCTGAGGTATTGGGAGGCGGGAGAGGGGAAATGTGCAAAGAATAGTTCAGTGTTGACGAAGATGCGACACTAACGTATTCTTTGCCTTTTTCTTGTTGGACTCTGAGAGTACTTAGGTATAAAACTTTTAATAATAAAATTTAATAATTATGTAGGTACTCGTTTATTGTATTGTAATAATATTGTGTCTACCTAAATTCAGTGGCGGATACAGAAAAAAATCAAAGGGGGGGCGCAAGGGGGCGAGGCACAGACGGGGGGGGGGGGGGGGGGGGGGGTGGAGGTACTAGACATATTTTTTGTTTGTATTGAAATTATTAGGTCTTTAGAGCAATGCGGCTTCCGTATAATACCTACCTAAAACTGAAGGAAGGTAGGTTCAAAGGTTAGTTGGTCTCCGGGATATTGTGATCATTACCATTTAGTAAAATCTTAGATATTTTTCTTTCCGGACGAAGGCCACGTTACTCTAATCTAAGGTCTTTAGTTATGACAATGACGATATTTTTTTCACAAACAGAGAATGTCATAACTTCCTATCCATCGATTGATTTATATTATTATCGAATACTGACCATGAAGGTACGATTCCGATCTCGGCAGCAAGCAAGCTTGCTGATGGTTAACTATCAGCAATAAAAAAATCCTTAACATTAAAAACATTAAAAATCCCTTCAATTTCTTGAAATTTCTCCATCTTTTCCAGGATCTCTAAAAACGAGAAGTAGCAATTTTTAACCGAATTAAAAAATTTAAAAAATTTGAAAACGAGAAGGTTATAGTTTAGCTATTCGTCGCGTATATAATATATTTTTATATGTATGCACACCGATCACTCGAAGACGGCTGAACCAATTGAAATGATTTAAACGTTATAACGTCAGATTTCTCCCCAAGTTGGTCCCATTTTTTGAAATTTTTAAATCGGCGATAACCAGCGTGGAATGTGGAAATTAAGTTACTAGGGGTAGGTATACCATTGAAAAATGTGAAATATTAAAACGTTTTATTTATAATAGAATCTCTTACTTTCTTACATATCGTCGGGTGGGGCTTTTAGAATAAAAAATTACAATACCTACTTGAGAAACCAACACATATAAAAAGTACATAACAAATTACCGCCAGCCCCCCGACTTCAATAGACGTTTTGCTTTTTTAGAGCTGTTTTTTAAGGTTTTTGAAGTAGGTTTTGCTTTTTTTTTAATGCTTTTTCATACAAAATGTTCATACCATGAAGCCTTATGTTACAAAACTTTTATGTAAGTACATTACTTACTTACTCCAAAAATAAGTTTTAGATAAATAACAACAAGTAAAGTGGTCATTTTTGTTTATTTTTGCTAACAAAAAAGGAATCAATGAGCAATTTTTTAATGGTAAGAAAACTCAAATAAGGATTTTATTATTGCTGATAGTTGACTATCGACTATCATGGCCATAGTTCAATAAAATGGATGAATATTTTAAATCAAAGAAGCTAGATGGTTCTCTGTTTGTGAAACAATATGGGCAATTTCATAGGTAAAGAAAGAATACAATGACGCGGACTAACAACATGCTACATGCTACAAAGAAATGCTGCTTTTTCGTAAACAGATGTTCCACAGATGCGATGTTGTACAAAAATCCCCAACTTTTATTTTCAATAAGGATTGCAGGCAAATTCTTTATCTATTGTCTTGTTTTATTGTGTTCTGTTCTGATTCTGATGGTTGCTGGCCCTCCTGCCACCCGCGTCCCGCATTATTGTTTTCTGTTTTTTGACTGTTTTAGACTGGTTAGTTAAGTGTACTAGCCGTAAATAAATTCTTTTTATTTTTATTATTTATATTATGTGAGTGACGCGGGTCACGCATGGGGGGGGCGCACGCCCCCTGCGCCCCCCCCCTGTATCCGCCACTGCCTAAATTCTCAAGATACAAAAATTAAATGAATAACAGATTATCTTCTACTGTTATTTTTTTATAAGAGTATGAGAAAATCATACCAAAAAACCGGCAAGTGCGAGTCGGACTCGCGCACGAAGGGTTCCGTACCAAAAAACAGCAACAAAAATTACGTTTCTTGTATGGGAGCCCCCCTTAAATATTAATTTTATTCTGTTTTTATTATGTGTTGTTATAGCGGCAACAGAAATACATCATCTGTGAAAATTTCAACTATCTAGCTATCACGGTTCATGAGATACAGCCTGGTGACAGACAGACAGACAGACAGACGGACAGCGGAGTCTTAGTAATAAGGTCCCGTTTTTATCCTTTGGGTACGGAACCCTAAAAAGACAAATAATTATTATTGAATTTTTAGATTTAAGGCATTCACAATGCTATTTTTATATTAGCAAATCGGTAATATAGGGTTTGAGGTTAATTTTCGCACAAGTCATCACGAAAATACGAAAATGTGGTATCGATGCTGACGGCCTCCGTGGTCGAGTGGTTCGCACGCCAGTTTTCAAGGCGTCACCATCTCTTGAGGTCCCGGGTTCGATCCCCGGCTGGGTCAATGTAGAAAATGAACTTTTCAATATTGTCTCAGGTCTGGGTGTGTGTCATACCACCGTTGTTTCTGATTTCCATAACACAAGTGCTATAGCTACTTACTTTGGGATTGGAGCAATGTATGTGATGTTGTCAAATATTTATTTATTTATTTATTTATTTATTCAAATGGTGGGGGTAGAAACTGTGGCGTCATAAAGTTTTCAGTACAACGAAAACTTTTTTACATACTGTTGCAGCCTAAAATCAATACCTCATCCTTTTGTCCTTCCACTACCAATTTCCGAATGTACCTCTGACGTCGGCTGTCACGTCGCGTGGCTATCATGTGAAGTTTTGTGAGTCGCTAGCAAAAACCGGCAGGCTGATTATCTAATTAGATACCACCTAGCGACCGGTTTCAGTTCAAAGATGAATATGATACATTGCTACTTTTCTTTGGTATGTTTTTTTATATCCCAAAAAAGTAGCAATGTATCACATTCATTTGTCAAACGAGACCGGTCGCTAGGCGGTTTCTAGTTAGATAATCAGCCTGCCGAGCTGCAACGTGTGTGTTTATCAAAAAAATCAAAATTAAGTGAAAATCAACAGGCAGCTTTGCCAGTAAATACCTATCCTTTGATTTTCAAAGTTGTGTCATCGACCTGAAAAAGCGACGTAAGGTGGGCGATACTTGATAAATCTAAACATCCCCTCATACCATCGTGGTTTAGCGTTCAAAGTAATTGCAACCTCTAATGTTGCAAATATATGTTTTGTGTCTTGTTATCGTGCATAATACCTTTTAAAAATAGTTTAAAAATTAGGTGAAATTTTCTGAATTTTCATTTTATGACAGAATTAAACAAAATACAAACACAAAACACGTAGAAATTACTCATTCGTTACTTACATCAAGGTGAATTTGTTCTTCTGAGAAACATGGTATAACATTAAATAGTAGACACCTCTTTCCACATTTTAAGTGCACATCTGTTTGAATTATTTTCTTAATCTTTGACAGCGATTCGGTAGTACTGCTTGCTCTATAATATTTTTAGTTAAGAGTAAAAGAAATGTCAATATTAAGATGGCAGTTGTCAGTTACGCCATAATGTGTCATTTATAAAAATTGTTTTGTCGGAAATCAAGAAATAATGAGAGTTGATTACCGAAAATAACATGAAAAGACGTAGAAAAAAAAATCGCAGGTAAATAATATCAATGTTTTATTGTTCACACTAATCGATTTAAGTGTTAGTTTGCCGACTACAATCTTCGCGGCCATCAACTGTTCCTCACTGTGGCTCGCAATAGACTAAATGAGTTGTTGATCATGCACCGAAACTCTATGAGCAATTTTTCGGTGTTGACCAGCATATCTAGTGTAGTATACACATAGAAATCTTTGATTGGAATGCACCCATTAACAACCAATAAGAAGTATTATTTAAATCTTTGGTGACGGCTACACGCGTGGTATTTACCGTGATCCATCGCCATAGAGTAAATTTTAACCATGGAAAGTGAAATATTGAACATTCCGTAAAAAAGTTTTAATTAGTTTGACTTAATAGTGAAGTGTTCATTGACCTGCATATATTTACACTGGACAGGCTTATGTCAAACTGTTTTTGTGCCTATTTGATTTCCGCCATTTTGGCGCTGTAGGACGTAGCGTGAGCATAGCGTGCGTACATGGTACTAAAGTTTGAAGTCTGGAGAGACCATCACGGCACGGCATCCATTTTCATATAATCATATTGTACGTCAAAATTAGTTCTTTAGACGCACGCTAGTGGCGTTTCAAATAGGCACAAAAACTTAGCTGTCAAATCATACAGACAGCCAGTCCAGTTAAATAAAAAAAATTTTTTTCATGTCAGTGGAAGTGTTCGAGATCATAATAGTGAATCGATGGATTTGCTAAAGGAAAAACGAAACGCGTTATCTGTTTTTATGATCATAGACGATGATTGTCATTTTGCGACCGGGCGCGCGGAATTTAAAACTAGAAAAAGAAGTCCAACGGAATTTTGATGGAATCAAGCAAGGTGATGGTACTAAAAAATACTTCGATGCTATTAAAGTCCAATTCAAGCGATATGCAGTGCCGCCGCGCCACTTCGACCAACAAGGGGACTTCTTACGTGGCGTGGCGAGGACTCTTGAGAAAACCGTTACTTCGTCGGACCATCAAACTGAACAACTTCTACTATGGGACCAACTCTGAAATCGGGAAAAAAAAATCAGCTGCTTCATACATTTTTATATTTTTGTTATAAATTTTTGTATGCTGTTTCTTTTCGCGATTTCAGAGTTAGTCCCATAGTAAAAGTTGTTCAGTTTGATGGTCTGAAGAAACGGTTTTCTCATTTTGCGTTAATTCATTAACACGTTGTATAATAGGTACATTACCCAATCAATACGCCAACCCAGTTATTGCCGATGGCCGTTAGGTAGTAAAAACGAGTACCTATGTTACGCTTCGTGCATAGCGTACATAGCGTAGCGTGCGTAGGTACCGTTTGCTGTCTGCGCTTCACGTTGTTGCAATATAAATTAATTTGAAGTCATTTGCAACCCATCGATATGTAACTACCGTACATATCGTAGTCACCCCCGCGGTTTCCTGACGAGGATCTGGGTTAGTAAATATTTTTCCAAGTTGTCATAGTAATATTTTTCCTAATAAAAAAAATCTATTCAACGACACTTAATGATTGTTATTAGGGCGGGTACTAAATGCCCATCCTCCTTTCTTGTTTTCGAGTAAGTATTAACATACACCAATATATCTAATAATTAAATTGCGTTTTTCCTATAATATTATGCAATAATTACTATGTAGGTATATCATGATCATTATGAAGAATGTGTCGCATCTGTGTGCATGCTACTTTTTCTTTGACAACTCACGCTCGCACTGGCCGCCATCTTTGCGATCGCTGCGACAATTTGTACCGTATATTTGTCGAATCTATATTAATAATAACACATCGATGTTGCAACCCTACTGCAAATGCAGCCGAGACCAACGGCTTAGCGTGCCTTCCGAAGCATGGAGGAGCTCGAAATTTTAAATTTTTGGTCACCCATCCCATGATCGATCCTCGCGAAAGTTGCTTAACCTCCGCAAACGCCGCCGAGCCAGGTGCTAAACCACTGCGCCATCGAGCTCCATAGCGCTGCGCAATATAGCTCCTCTGACCACAAATCTATAAAGCTTTTATTTTGTAGCGACATTGATTGTATTAAGTCCTCTTACTTATTGATTACGTCATAGGGAGCGGTCGCCTCGTAGCTGCCTGCGCGCAGCGAGCCAGTCTTCCCGAGGCCCGCGTCCCTTGTACTTGTTAACTAGTATTAATTAACTCATACCTATCTATCGTGTTTAAATAAATATATTCAGTTTATATTAATCTACCATTCAAGCACCCTTCTGATTACCGAACATATAGTGGAGTGACAACCCTATAGACTAAATTTATTTATAGACGGTAAAATTTGTTGAGGTTTAGCTATGTGCCCATAATACTGGTGTCCCAAAACTGCCACACGAAGGGAAAGTACCTCAATATATTCCCAATATATTATTTTACTCTTCGAAGTACCTTTAATATTCATCATCATCATCATATCAGCCGCACGACACCCACTGCTGGTTATAGGCCTCCCCCAAGGATATCCACGACGAGCGGTCCTGCGCTGACTGCATCCATTGGCTTCCCGCGACCTTCACCCTCACGTCGGTCCACCTTGTCGGGGGCCTACCCACGAAGCGTCGTCCGGTGCGCGGTCGCCATTCCAGAACCTTTCCGCCCCAACGGCCATCGGTTCTTCTCGCTATGTGTCCCGCTCATTGCCACTTCAGCTGAGCAATCCTTCGAGCGATGTCGGTTACTTTAGTTCTCCAGCGGATCTCCTCGTTTCTGATTCGATCACGCAGGGAAACGCCGAGCATGGCTCTCTCCATTGCACGCTGGGTGACCTTGAGCCTCCTTATGAGACCCATAGTTAGCGACCACGTGCCACGCCAACCCGCCTGCCAAGCGTGGCGATTATGGCAAACCCCCCCTCATGCACAATGGATCCTTAAGGGTGTAGAGTCGCATCACGTTCCATTTTTAAATTTTCAATACAAATGATCAAAACAACTCTGCGCGAGCCGTAATGAGGGCGAACTTTGAAAATTCCTATTAAATTATTAAATAGATCTAAGTATATACAAAACACGCAATACATTAGACAAATACCTCATTGTTCCTAAGAAAAATTTAAAATTACTTAAGATTCTGTAAATACCAGTAAAAAAACATGTCAAAATGTACCAATTTGAGCACTTTTTAATATATTATTTCTCTGTGATTAAAAGCATTTTTTTTAATTTTCTCTCTATAGGGAACTCCTTGACAATACAAAGAATAAGTGAAAAAATAAATATGAGTCGTATTCTTATCTGTTACAGCTGAAACGTTTTTGAAAAATACCTCTGACAAGCAAATTTGAAATTCCACTTGAACAGATTGTCTTCGTTTTAAAATACCTTAAAACTTGAACTAAGGATATTTTTTATCTAAACTAATATATCTAAACTTTAAGCATGGGTTTAAACCCCACCCGACTTCATAAGACGTTGTTTAATATAAGATATGCATACAAACTTTCGAGTTATTATGCAGATTTCAATATTTTATTTCCTGCTTTTTAGAGCCATTAATTTATTTTTGAAGCTGTTTTTGTTTGTTTGTTTGTTTGTTACATTATTTTCAAGATTTTTGAAGGAGGTTTTGTTTTTATTAAAAACTTTTTCATTTTAAACTTTTTTTGTGGTAAGTATATTTGATGATGATATTATCTAAGTTACAATAGCCTTATGTCGACGGCTCATCACTTTTTACATAGTACTCCTTTAGCTGAAGCCAACAAAATGAAGGCAACATTTGCGATGCTTCAGGAGCCTTATGTGGGTAACAAGGGAGTAATGGGTGACTGCACGGGAGTGAGAATTGTCCAAGCCGCTCATGAGGTTGGGAAAAACAACAAAGCCGCAATTGACAACATTTCAAAATTTTTAGGTACATGTTTTTATGGATATAATGAAAATTTATCGTTTTTTAGGCAACACGTATTTTTTCTTTTCCATTAATTTTCATACACTACTGAGATATTAATTAATAAAAAACGATTTATTCTAAAAGGACGTAAGTACAAGATATAGGTAAAATATAAGCGATGCCTTTGCCTTGCCTCTTAAAACGTCAATTAAAAAAATAACTGTCTTTGATGCGAATTGTGATGTCCATAGAGATGTAGGCATGCTAGTATTTTATATCGATAATAATGGTATTTTTGTTTCATGTTTTATAATAAATAAGAAACATAATAACAACTATAGTAACCCCAATAACAACTATGTAAATTATCGTAGTACCTTTTTAGGGGTATGAGTAATTTTCTAAGAAGAGGTGGGTCATTTTTCTTTCAATGTCGCTTTCTAAAACAGTTTCAACTAAAAGCCCCCATACAAAGACTTTCAAAAGTAATATCGAAGCGATGTTGTGATTGAAAAGTGCGCTATACGCAATGTATAGCTCTGTCTCTATAACAAAACAACATCACTTTGAGTTTGCTGTAAGAGCTCAGAGTACGACCTCTGGTAACTGCCCCCCCTAGTCAAATGGCCAACATTCTATTCGTTTGAACGCTACGCTTACTATTAAAACTTTGAAATAAGCAGTAAACTATAAAATTATGTGCCGTAAGCTTGAGAGTTCCATACAATACATCGAAGTTTGTGATTTACATAAGTTTGCGACATGTGATTTAATCATCTATTGCTCATATTTAAGCTTTAAAAGTAAGCGTAGCGTTCAAACGAATAGAAAGTTGGCCATTTGAGAAGGGGGCTGGTCGAATGTCCATGCAGACAAGACAAGGAAATAAAAGAACAGGTAATAAAAATGACAGTGTTTATTATTTGAAGACTTTTTTTATCTCTTTTTAGTTGTCGCTGCAAACTAGTAATCATTGCTTCATGTCGTCGACATCACGCAGGCTCATTACATTTTTGTGGTATGTTGGATATCGGCTCCTAAAACAAAGAAATTGAGCTTGTAGTAATAAGTATCTACATACAGAACATTAAGTTATAACTGATTTGAGTTAAATTGAATTAAATAACTTGATTATCATTTATTAAGAAAGATGTGCCAGGCTAGCCAAGCCATGTGATGGTTTTCTACTTTTTGTTACCATCAAATATAAAGTACCGAAGAAAGTACAATAAAACATATCGATATAGAAAAATGCACATCACTATGCGAAAAAACACACCTCAATAAACAGATCTGATATTTGCAAAAATCGACAAAGAACTGGACACAAGCGACTATTTGCACAAATTATTAGTATATTATAATAGTTTCAGGCTATTTACATAACATAAATAAATGAAAACAATATGAACTCACCGACTATATGATAATATCTATTGATTATTTTCTTATGTTCCTGTGTGTGATTTACAGCCCTCAATCACACAAAACATAATGTCACAGGTAACGCTTAAGTATCACAAACGATGCTACGACTTTCTTTTGATTTTCTTACAAGAATACTTTAAAAATATCTAAATTTTACTGAAAATATTAATACACTCGAAAGACATTCAGACATTATGACATTTATGACAATTGATTTTTTCAGTGTTGCCAGATCAGATTTTCACACTACCCTAGGCTGGGTCTTAATTTACCCTTTATCACAGAATAGATATAATATATAATATAAATAAATAATAATTAATAAGTACTACCGTACAGAAAGGACACTCTCCGCCCCACCTTACATGTACATGGAAAAATTGTTTGTTGATTTATAAAGAAAGAAATAGGTAGTGGAACGAAATAATTTTCTTGTATTTAATTATACTAATCGGGTAATTAGGTATGCTGTAATTTCAATTTGGGGATTTAAAATTACTCGAACGGGCAATGTGTCGTCTCTTAGTGCCGGATATTTTTAACCCTAAATCTAGGGTAAATTACCCTAAGCTGGCACCACTGTTTTTTTTTTAAATAGAAGGCAAAGAGACTCAACTCAAACTCCCTATATGGACTAGATTTCAGATTTTTTTAATTTACGTACAAAATACTGATCTAAAAATTCTGAAAAAAAATATACGAGCTTAGAACACTAAAATCTCGAAATGGTTTTCTAATTTTAGTACTTTCTCAAAATGAAATGTTGTCAATTGCCATCTTCAACCACAATATTAAAATCTTACAGTTTCCCAACCTCACTACAAGAAATTTAGTCGCGGCAAAACTTGTAACAGCGGACTGGACAATCGGAGTAGTATCTTACTATTTTGAACCCGGCGGCGACGTTGAAATGGAACCCTACGTAAGGCTCCTGAAAAGAATGCTGAAGGAAATAGACTGCAAAAAGATTATAGTTGGAGGAGACGCAAACGCCTGGAATGAGTGGTGGGGTAGTGTGAAAAGTGATGAGAGAGGAGTAGAATTGATGGGGTTTTTTAATGAAATGGGTCTGTGCGTGCTTAATGAAGGCGATACTCCAACTTTTGATACCTGGCGTGGAGGAAAAAGGTTTAAGAGCTCGGTGGACGTTACCTGTTGCTCGGCGGACATACTCAGCGAGATAAGAAATTGGAAGGTGGATACAAATCTAACGACCTCGGACCACAACGCAATCACTTTCAATATAAACATGAAAAAAATAAAAGACGTAAATAACACTAGAACAACAAGAAAGTATCAGACAAGGAAAGATTTAATACTAAGTTGTTCACTGGTACGATACGATTACTTTAATATGGTTGCTAGGATATTTATGCTCATCATAATTCATATGGTGAAGTGGAGCTGATAGTGAAGTACCAGCTCCACTTCACCATATGAATTATGATGAGCATAAATATCCTAGCAACCATATTAAAGTAATCGTATCGTACCAGTGAACAACTTAGTATTAAATATTTCCGATGATCATCTATGCTGGTCTTCATCATCAGTTCCACTTCACCGAAATAGTACTTTTCGAAAGCAAATGCACAAGTTACTTAAGAAAATACTAAAATTCACTATCAGCTCCACTTCACCATATGAATTATGATGAGCATAAATATCCTAGCAACCATATTAAAGTAATCGTATCGTACCAGTGAACAACTTAGTATTAAATATTTCCGATGATCATCTATGCTGGTCTTCATCATCAGTTCCACTTCACCGAAATAGTACTTTTCGAAAGCAAATGCCTTGGATGCAAATGCACAAGTTACTTAAGAAAATACTAAAATCGCTATAGATGTGCCTATAATATTTGAAGAGTTCCCTCGATTTCTCCAGGATCCCATCATCAGATCCTGATTTTATGACAATGGGACCAACTTGGAAGTATATACTTTTAAACGAAAAAAGAATTTTTCAAATCGGTCGAGCCGTCTTCGAGTAATCGAGTAACATACATAAAAAAAAAAAGATTCCGACGAACTGAGAACCTCCTCCTTTTTTTGAAGTCGGTTAAACATAAAAAGAGTTTTTTTCTATTCGGTGGGTTTGATTTCTGGTTATGGCAGGCGATTTTTCAATAATCTTTAAACATAGTTCCAATTATTTTTAAAATCAAAATGAAGTCTTCTTTCAGTAAAATTTCCTACCTTCAATATTTTAGGTACTTTTTCTTGGTGTGGCAAATATTTGGGACACCTGTATATATAGAAAAATAATAGTTTAATTTTATCACAGTTTTTAAAACAATAACAGCATTCCACTTAGTTGGTACCTACTTATTAAAGTTATCGGATTTCCAAATTAAGGAAACATTATCAGTACATAATATTATTAGAAAATCTTAATAAAACACCAGTCATGTCTAAAAATATTTATAAGTACAGTTTAGAACATTGATACTTTGTTGTAGTTCTTATTTGTCATTGATTCTGTTCCAAGAACCTTATATTCATAAAAAGTAATAGCATTTAAAGTGACATAGTTCTAAAGAGTATACACATTTATAGATGTGACTAGCGGCCGCCCACGATTTTACCCGCGTAGTTCCCGTTCCCGTGGGAATATCGGAATAAAAAGTATCCTATGTTTTAATCTAGACTATCTACTATCTGTGTGCCAAATTTCAACCAAATCGGTTCAGTAGTTTTTGCGTGATTGAGGAACAAACATCCAAACTTTCACATTTATAATATTAGTAGGATTGACATACATGATGTTTTTCTTTTCAATAAAATTAACATTATTTTGTCTCATTTGCTTTATTTACTAGTACAAATTTTTTCTACCTATTAGTATGCACTTTTAAATGTTGGTTGAGAGAACTGTTACTAATACAACGCCTCTCGCAGACGGGACACACAAATAATCTCTCTCCGTGTTGTTTCACCATGTGAACCGTCAGTTCCGCATTACTAAAGCAAGAATACGAACACATTTGGCAACACGAGTGTTTTTCGTCCAAATGACATTTCTTTAT
This sequence comes from Agriphila geniculea, assembly GCA_943789525.1. NCBI lineage: Eukaryota > Metazoa > Arthropoda > Insecta > Lepidoptera > Crambidae > Agriphila > Agriphila geniculea. The sequence continues at coordinate 35,844,598 of OX038870.1, forward strand.
GTGTATCGAAAGATTGAAACGTCTAGAGAACGCTTTATCACATACGTTACACTGATATTTTATAGGTGTTACTCCGTGGATATCGACCAAATGTTTCTGTCGAACGAAGTAACATGCAAACCTCGCTGGACACTTAGGGCATTTGACTTTTTTAACTAATTTATGTACTAAGCTGAAATGTATTTTCAATCTGAGTCGGGTTTGAAAACTTTTTTTGCATATTTGACACGGAAACTCACCAACGTTGCTATGTACAGTATATTTGTGGACTTGCAGCCTGTTTTTAGCTATAAAACCTGCACCGCATTCTTCACACACAAAGTTTCTAAAATGAGTGTTCATATGTCTTTCTATCGTTCCAAAAGTTTCAAAGAAAAAGTTGCACACTTGGCATTGGTAACCGGTGTCGGATATCTTAAAAGGGATCACTCTATCTGTGAATTGGGGATACATTCTCTTCTTATGTATATTTATCAAATGAATTTTAAGTTCTTGTAGACTAGAGACACTCTGGTCGCATACGGTGCATTTCAAATCGGTAACTTCAGCATAAACGACTAAGCAGTCTGGACGACCCGGTTTGTATTTCTTCCTCACAAATTCCATTAAATTGTCTTTCTTATGGGACTTCTGATGAGTTCGAAGCGGTTGTAAATTTTCGAAATGAGCAGCACAGTAGAAACACGGGAAGCCGTTCTTAGTTTTTGATTTAAAAGCTGTTATGTTGGAGTATGTCAGAAGCGTACTAATGTTTATGGCATGACCCATTTTTTCTGATGGAAATTTTAGTTTATTTCTGTGTGAAGAGTTTGAAGGTATAGCGTATTTTGTAGCTTGTAAACTTTTTACCATTTTCGCTGTGATTGTTTTTCCTGTAATTGAAGGAAATATTTTTATTAACGACTGTATGGGTATCAGTGGCGGTTTGTGTGTAAGGTCCCAGGTTCAAATCCTGGTAGAAAGAAATGTTCTATTCTGACACACGGCAAATAGGAGAAATTAGGAAGTATTACAGTCAACTTGCGGACTTGTAAAAGCTTTCAATCAATATCAAATAAATCTGATTGATTTTTTAATAAACAAATGTATGGAATATCATAGAGTGGAGAGATAGAATACCATATTTTCTTTTGGGTAAACTAAGTATACAGGATGTCCCAAAACTTTGCCTTAAATATTGAAGATAGGAAATTTTACTTTCATACATTTTGAATTTTAAAATAATTGGAACTGCATTCAAAGATATTCGAAAAATCGCATGCCTTAACCAGGAATCGAACCCATTAAATTAGAAAAAGAAAAACTATCTTTTATTTTTACGATACTGGACGAAAGGGTTACTCATTAGGACTATTTTTGTTGAGTAAACAAAAGGAGGACCATGAAAATTAGGAATGAATGCGATTTTTTTTTAAATCATCGAATGCAGTTCGGTTTCTTTTTAAAAACAAAATGAACAAATTGAAACTTAATTTCCTATGTTCAATATTAAGGGTACTTTACATCCGTGTGGCAAAGTTTTGGGACACCTGTATATTTGAGTATTGACTTATTTACAGATGATACAAAATAATACTAAGTACTACCTTTAAGTTTTTCCAGTGCCATAAAGTAACCGGTGCAAAGTGTATGCAGTTTAGATCTGGTCGGTAATATTTGCAGGGCGCCCGGACGAAATCTGTTCAAGAATTCTTTTTCCCGGAAATCTAATTGTTCATCTGAAAATACGAGGCAAGTTAAAACAGTTTAAAAAGTAAAAGTATTTTCAACTTTCTAACTACATATTATAACTAGACATCTGATTTTATGCATTTGCATATACAAATTTCTGAAAAGTTTTTTTAAATATAATAATTCAATCTGATTTTCTTGGAATTTGATATTGTTAGATAGAAAGCTTCGATTTTATTGGAATTTGATATTGTGCGATCCAAAGCTTAATGGTCAACTGCGGACTTACTGACGAATTTACTCTGTAATTTCTCTTATTTGCCATGTGATAGTTAGAATCCCAATATCTTTCTGTTCTGACACACAGAAAATAGGACCAACTAACTACATATTATAACTAGACATCTGATTTTATGCATTTGCATATGCAAATGCATATAACTCTCTAATTACGACGTTAATGCATATTTTAGCCTTTTTTCCCCAATCGTGCATATTTCGTTTAGTAGCGGGAGGTATGTATAGGGAGCTATTTAAGCTTCTATTTAAATCAATAGAAATACTGGAAACAATGATTTAACTCCCAACGTTATTCCTAATTAATTCCATATCAGAAAAGATTCGTAAAAAGTTAGACGCTATTTTGCGCAAAAACCCGAGTCTTGAAGACATGAAGAACATTAATGACTACATCAACAGTACAGCCCCCGTATTACAAAACCTCTTAAAATCTGCCAGTTTTCTGAATGACTATTAATGCGTCTCTTTTATTTGCTATACAGTGAGAAAGAGATGTAACTATAGCAATTCATAAACCTGGCAAGTATTAAGAGATTGTAATACCCCCCAGGGCGTACCCTGCCTAACAAGTATCTCCAGAAATGGCGTCAAATTTTGTCCAACGAAGTCAGTTGATGTAGAAGGGTCGTTTTCGACCTACAAATTGATACTGGGTGACAAGACAAACGTCACTTTGCACTCAAAATTTTGGAAAAATACTTAATTGTATGAAAATTAATTGTATTAACACCATGAACAGAAGATGCACACAAATGAAATGACAATGCTACGGTGGGCTGCCGGGGTAACTAGGCTTAATAAGGTCCGAAATGAGTACATCAGAGGGTCCTTTAAAGTCGCACCAATTACGGACAAAATGACTGAAAGTCGCTTGCGGTGGTATGGACATACCTATGATGAGGCGGGATGAAGATTACATTGTCAGAAAGGCTTTATAGCAATCCCAGATAAGAGAAAAGGCATCTACGTGGTGGACAAACGTTGCAAGAGATATGGAACGGGCCCAGTCAGAAAAATGTACAACCCAGGACAGACTATCTTAGCGCCTTAAAGCGAGGAGAGCCGACCCCAAATAATGGGAAAAGGCACTGAAGAAGAAGACTTAATTGTATACATATTGTCACAAAAACTATGCATAATTTTAAGAATATATCGCACCGTCTTTAATTAAAATACATAAATGAAAATAAAAACGGTATTTTTTGATTATGCATATTTTGGGCATATTAACAGTTTTTAGTGCATATTTCGGCCTTTTTTAGTGCATATTTTGGCACTTTGTTAGTGCATATAATCCGATGTCTAATAATTATAACTAATACTAGGTTAAATGACACATTTAAGAGTATACGTGATGGTATACAATAATTTATCTCCCGACATTTAATTAAATACCAAATTATGAGGGCTGCATAAAGACGAAATAGTGAATTATCCCTCTGTAGTGCGCTCTGAAGAAGCTTTGTGGTACTTTTTATTGCTTAAACAATATTTTCTAGCCTGTCGTTTAGTTTAATGGAGTTTTTTGTGTTAAGTGGCCACTTTCGCAAAAAACTCTCAATTTCGTCTTAATTTAAGCATTTTGATTCTCATTCTTGTAGGCTCTAGTGTACAGAATAAGCTCTCTTAAACTTTAAACCAAGTATACAGTACGAGGCATATATTTTGAAATCGGGTGAGGATTGCACGGAACGCGTATTTTAGGCATGCGTAGCGGTGAGGGGCGCGCGCTGTTGGTCGCTCACAAGAGCACATGCGCGAACTTATCCCTACCGTCGAAAAAATTTCAAGATATATGCCTCATACTATAACAGAAATACTGCAAAACATACTAAAGACGATAAGTCCCGTACCTTCATCTATACATTCTGGTTCATATGGTAACATATCCATACTGTTGTCATGTAACACATCCGTACAGTTGTCATGTAACACCTCCACAATGTTGTCATGTAACACCTCCACACTGTTGTCATGTAACACCTCCACAATGTTGTCATGTAACACATCCGCACAGTTGTCTTGTAACACACCCGTACTGCTGTTATGTATTTCTTCTTTTATATCAAATTCTTCTTTTATTTCACCCAATACATCTGAAAATTCAAAGTTTCCAGCAGGGCTTCAAATATCGTTAAAAATTAGTAACGTTATAAAAAAATAATGTATAAACTGGAAATTAATAAAGGTAAAATTGATAGTGGTAAAACAGAATTTACAGTTATTTTTTCGTTCCTTGATAACATTATTATGTTACTGTATAAAAAATATTTAAAGCAATGTGTAATTGACGTTGACACCACCGTGACGTGATCAGTCTCTGCGTTAGGTACTAAGTAGTAGAGGTACCTACCTACAATACTTATAAAATTACCATTAAAAATAACGCTATTTTTTAACGATATCTAGTAACATTACCGTATTATAACGTTATATTAAAGTTATGTTACTAGGTATCGTTAAAAAAAATAACGTTATCAAGGTATCATATTGAAAATAACGTTACGTAACGTTATTTTTTCTGTTAATTAGTAACGTTATAAAGCCCTGGTTTCCAGCTAGAAGTACAGTACGAGGCAAACATCTTGAAATCGGATGTGGATTGCGCAGAACGCGTATTTTGTGTATGCGTAGCGGTGAGGGGCGCGGGCGGCGGGGGAGGGGCGCGCGCTATTGGTCGCTCGCAAGAGCACATGCGCGAACTTATCCCCACTCCGTCGAAAAAGTGTCAAGATGTTTGGTTAACTGGTAGTGAATGCTCTTAGCATTAAGTCTGCCATTTAAACCTTACTTTATGTATTTGTGCAATAAAGATTTATAAATAAATAAATGTTTGCCTCGTACTGTAGTAGGTATTTAAAGTAAATAATTACATTAAATAGCATAGTTTTCAAGGAAGATCTATGTAGAAGTATTTATAGCTTGGCAGTTGGCTATTATCAAATCTATAGTCTGTTTACCCCACAATGGACGTCAGTGGTTTACCCACTTGTCTTATGTAGTAAACAGTTTTTGACAGTTGACATATCGACGCTTAAGAACCAAATACTGCTATCTACTTTTTTTTCGATAATCGGTTTTTTGTTTAGGTGTACTAACAAAATAATTGCTTATCAGTTGTCAAAGACATAAAATATCGATAACGCATTACTTTTAACATTATCCAAGATAAACCAATAACGGCTAAGTTCAATAATTGAAACGAACGCTTTATGTTGCTGGTGATAGCGACTAACTGCATTATGGAAACATTTGTAGATAGCAGTATTTGGTTCTTAACCGTAGATATATCTTTTAATTTTAATTGTTATTTAAAAATATGTTGTCGTATTAAATTAAATTATCATTGATAAATCATCTTTTTTTGTATTCTGTGTGAAAACCATTTTCTGTATTTTAAAGATGAATATTTCCATAAAGAGTTGGGTGAAGATTGTTTACCAAATAGGACAAATAAGGATAGACAGACTATGCAAAATATTTAGCATCATTTTCTCATTGTTATTTCAAAATAAATACAATCAATTGTATTAATTCATCAACACCCGAGTGGTTGCCAGTGTCCGGACAGCAATAGAAAATCTATTGTCTCGTTTTCCGGGCGTTGACGAGTAATTTTTTGTTTATTTATCTGCCTCGTAAGTTTAAATGTAATATTAAAATGTCTCATTTTTTACCATTATTATTAAGATAGACAGTCAAGTTCTCAGTTCCAGATTTCAATGATGCCAGCAGTTGTCTTTCAGAATTCAGCACTTTCGTTTTGAAGAGCAACGCCTCTTTTAAATGCCGTACACATTTCGTGCAGATTAGTGTAGTCATCCTTACATCGTTGCACAGCTGAAAATGAGTTTGTAAAGTGTTTGATTATAGATTAATATTATATTATGTTTACAATTCAAACCTTATAACACTTTAAGGCATGGAAAGTGAGACACAATAGATTTTCTATTGCCGTGCAGGCATTTGAAAAGAACATGCATTTCGTTCCCAAAGTTAAACTTAATCACTACAGATGATGAATAAAATAAAAACAAGCCAGATGTGAGTCAGACTCAGGCACAAAGGGTTCCGTACTAAAAAAATTTGGAAAAAAACATGTTTGTTGTATGGGAGCCCGACATTTATATTATTCTGTTTTTAGGGTTCCGTACCCAAAGGGTAAAGACGGGACCCTATTACTAAGACTCCGCTGTCCGTCTGTCTGTCACCAGGCTGTATCTCATGAACCGTGATAGCTAGACAGTTGAAATTTTCACAAATGATGTATTTCTGTTGCCGCTATAACAACAAATACTAAAAACAGAATAAAATAAATATTTAAGGCCCCCCTTTCCATACAACAAACGTGTTTTTTTTGTCGTTTTTTTACCAAAAAGCGCACGAAGGGTTCCGTACCCGGAACCCTTCATGAGCGAGTCCGACTCGCACTTGGCCGGTTTTTAGTATTTGTTGTTATAGCGGCAACAGGAAAAATTACATCTGTGAAAATTTCAACTTCTAGCTATCACAGCATGAGATACAGCCTGGTGACAGACAGACAGTGGAGTGTTAGTAATAGTGTCCCGTTTTTACCCTTTCGTTGCGGAACCCTAAAATACGCTGTATTACATTGAATAAGTTATTAGTTTTAACAAAAAAGATATGACTTCTCATATTTTTTATCACTATGTCTATAAATTGTTAGGTGCTTATAAAATAGGATAGGTATTGTATTTATAAGCTGTGATAAATCCTTCATAATGGAAAGCTCATAGGTTATGTGAAATCATAGAAATAGAATGTCAAAGAACAACAATGTCAATAAACAGGTGATCTGAAAACTAATACATACATTTTATATGAGATACGTAAAATATGACTTCGATACATAAAATATGACTATATATGGCAAAGGAAATTAATTAATTATGTTCCATACTGTTTTCTTCGTCGATAAACGCATAAATGTAGCGAAATTTGGTTTTAGAAAAATGTGTGGCAATATCTTATTTACCTGTGAAAAGTGTGATTACTTGGATTGTTTCTTTTTGTTACATCATAATTACTTAGAGCACAAGACACCATGGCACCGCGATACCTTTATTTCAAATTCTAATTAAGATTAACAAATATTTTAAGCAAACTGTGATTGCTCATTTGCTAGGCGGGACGCTAGGGGCTCTTACTGTAAAAAATGTTGGCACATGTCACTTGATCCTTTGTCTCTTTTTTACATAGACCGTGTCCGTATGATGTTAACTTCTCTTTTCCACGCTTTGTTGGTCTTCTTGAGCGCAGCGAAAATTTTTCTATGTCTATGTGTGAAACCATTGATTTTGTATCTCCTTATATGTATATTTTTTGATAAAAATTGAAGATTATTATTTATATATTTGTATTTTTATATATATACGGTATATATATTATACATATTAAATTATATTTTGACTGTATTTATAAGTATTTTACCTTATGTACCGCCTTCATTGATATCTGTTTCCTAAAGGTTGACTGAGAGAATGCTTTTAGCATGAAGTCCGCCTTTTGTAACATTTGTTTTAAATGTACAATAAAGATTGTTAAATAAAATACTTACGAATAAATTAAAACAGTCCACAAAAAGATCAGAATACGATACGATGCGATAATCAATAGTACTATCGACACAGTAGTCCTTAGATAAATCTAAGTGCTTGCCTTCGGTTAGACAGCACCGGCATTGTCCGTAACTTTGAATATTCTTAGTAGTTTCCATTTTGTTCTCAATCAATTTAATTTATTTAACCACTAAAAATGTGCAATCAAAGCAAAACAAACAAAACATTTTTTTTTACCTCTGACAGCTCACTGACATCTGACAGTTCAGTAAGATAGTGCTGTGCTGCTGCTGCGCTGTGAATGAACCAGAACACAAAGTAAATCGATCGATTCTGCTCTGCAACCACCATGTAATTCGACATCTCACTTCGATCACGAATATCCTATGCCGGCTTCTAGATAACGGTTCACGAACTTAAACAACACGCAAATATGGATTGAAATGGGGTACCACGGACAATAAAAGAGGTTTGTACGGGCAAAAATATTTGCTAATGGTACCTCAAAGGGAACTTAGACTGGGGGACCACGGGCAAGTAACGTAAGCTTGCAGTTTAAAAATCTTAGAGCATTCAGAACGGGAGATGGCAAAACACGCGCCCCCTTTCACCAAAGTACATGACCAATTTGGTCGTGTCAGTTTATAAAAACTAGTTGGCCACGAACACTCGCCATTTTGTAATACTACATATCGCCGAACGCAGCTCTGCTAAAATGATGTATTATGCAGTGATTTTGTGCAAAAGACGATCCGAAAGTTCAAATTTTACTAAAGACGGTATTTCCTATCACACCTAAACTAATTTTATTAACAAACTGTGAAATAATCACGAAGAAAACGCAATTTGTTAAGTAAGCTAACGACAGATATTGCGATAGCAAAACGATACCAAACATAATACGAAACAAACATCATGGTACAAGTCTAGAGCTGTGACAGTGTGAAAAAATGTGTGTGCTCACGTTCACTTTGAACGAATGAAAGATCAAATGCATTTTAACTATTATTTTGATGTGATCTGATCGATCAGCACCTATATTATCAATGAATAGTTTTTTTATAATTAATATTATTTACTTAATTGTATTCTTTTATTGCAAAATTTATACGTAGTCTGGTCAACGAAAGATGAGACTGAAATGGCGGCACAACTTTCCCTGTTAAATTAACATTTGGAGGTTAAGTTACTGGAAATTGACCCCTAAAATGTGGTGCAAAATTAGTTTTCCCTTCTCATCTTTCGTTGACCAAATTCTAGCATAAAGGACACTTATTCGATGTTTGTCTGCATCTCCGCTAACTTCTCTAAAAATCACGATTTTGAATTTAATGGGGTTTATTTGTACTATCCTTTAAGAATTTCAACTATTTGGACCGATGTATTCTGCCTAAGTGTATGAAATTTCATTAAAATTGGTTCATCCATTTCGAAAATTAAGGACTTCAAAGTTTGTATGAAATGCAGTTTGCCGTTAAGGGTCCATGATGGGAAAACATGGTTTGCGCGGATCATACTTTTATATAGAAAACGTAAAGTTCTGCCCCAAAAAAACATACGGCAAGCTAAAGAGATTCTCTAGTAGCTACAAGTTTTAAATTGCGTATAAACCTCACAGATGATTGTAAAAAAAAGTATATCATCAAAAGCGCTTGCGTGGGGTCATATTTTTGGCGTAAATAATAGCGGAAACGTTTTAAATTCTACACCAAAATACACTTTAACGTACTGTGAAGTAGCTCCAATAACTTTTTTCAAGAAAGATAATTGTGCAAAAGAAAATGATGAAAAAACAATAACAAACATCTAGAAAGTACAGAAGTGAGGTTTTTTTCTATACTCTTTACACGTAAAGAAAAAAACCGGCCAAGTGCGAGTCGGACTCGCGCACGAAGGGTTCCTTACCGCTGAATTTTCAAGCGTGTAAAATTTAAAAAAGTGTTATATTTTCTTGATCAGTTTTAAATAAAAAAAAAACAGCCACGTGCGTGTCGGGCTCGGGCCACGCGCAGTAGTGTTCCGTAGTTACCTTATTGAATACCACTATTTTTCGTCTGCAAAAATAACTTTGTTTTTCACAGTGTTTGTATGAATAACAAAGTAATATGGAAAATGTAACAACTAATCAACTCAAACAAGTGATTACTATATCTCGTTCAAACAAATTTTCGTTGAAATTGTTTTAGATATTGATATATTTTTTAGATTTTTGACTCTCTTATTTTAAAAATTAGAGGCGGGACACACATTTTACTACTTAGGCAGTCTTTCGAACGGTTGACTTTGAGAAAAAATAGTCTGTGGAACCTCAATGTCATTTTTGAACACCTATCTATAGACTTATATAATATATGGATGTTTTTTTTTCAGTTTCAGTTCCATGTATAGGGAGCCCCCTTTAATCTTTTGTTTTATTTTTATTTTTGTGTAAAAATTGTAATTCATAAGGCGGTTTACAGAATACATCTACTTATATTAAATTTCAACTGTATAGTCCTAATACTTTTGGAATAAAGTGGCTGTCACATACGGACAGACGGACGGACAGACAGACATAACGAATCTATAAGGGCTTAGATTTTTGCCATTTAGGCTACGGAACCCTAACAAGCAATTAAAGGTTCAAAATTCAATGGAGATTTTTGACAGTTTTGTATAGCTTGATGTGCTGGTGACTGTACACAGATACTTGTAAATAAATGATTACATTATTAATCACATTTATTTTCTTTTTTGATAACCTTTACATTTGCATCTTGCGCCAACACTCACTATCGGAATTTCATTTCTGTACAATTTTGAGGTTAAAAGGGCAGAACGATGTTTTATGTATGTTATTAAACATTGATTTGTAAGCGTATTTTAGTGATTGTTGGTGCAAATCACAAAATAAAATGAAGACTTTTTTGTTCGTAATCATAATCACTCATCTTCAAATCAAAGCTTCTAATCATTCAATTTCATCGGTCTTTTTATGTCCCATCACTAACCTTAACGCAAGGGCAAACTTATTTCTGTCGGTAAGGCCGCTATTACATTATCATATATTTATCATTTATATATGATTTCATATCTGTCAAATTCTATGATCATAGTTAAATGATGCTGTCCTTCATTTTTACATATTACACTTATGATCCACCTATCTTAATATATAAAATCGTAAACTGACTGACTGACTGATCTATCAACGCACAGCCCAAACCGCTGGACCTAGAAACTTGAAATTTTGCACACAGATACCTTATAAAATGTAGGCATCCACTAAGGAAGGATTTTTGAAAATTCTATCCCTAAGGGGATGAAATAAGGGATGAAAGTTTGTATGAAAGTCCCTCAGTTTTGAAGCTAGGATCTTCAAATTTTGTGTTTAGGCTGACGATTGAAAAATAATGAATACGGGTCTCGGCGTTTTTCAAAATTCTACCCCCCAAGGGGTCAAAAGGGGGATGAAGTGTAATGAAGAAAATCCTTTACTTTCGAAGTCAAAATTGCTAAATATATAATTTAGGCTTATGGATGGAAATCTAACGCAACGTATATTGTTATTGTTAGTATTTCAATCCCAACGGGAATGAAATGGGGGTGAAAAGGGGTAAAAAAACCTAAAAATAGATATGGATGTCATTATTGGGGTTTTCTGGGATGAGGATTGCAAAAATGACATTTATTTTGAAGTCCAACACGGTGGACATAATTTGACCCCTCAAGGGGTGAAAATGGGGTTCAAATTTTGTATAGAAAAATAATATTAAATGGACATTACAACTTTAAACTTCGTAGGAGCACGTCTAAAAATTAATAAGCAAACATATATTTTGTGATTTTGAAAATCAACCCCTTAGGGGGTAAATGGGGTGAGTAAACCTAAAAATAGATATGGATGTCATTATTGGGGTTTTCTGGGATGACGATTGCAAAAATGACATTTATTTTGAAGTCCAACACGGTGGACATGATTTAACCCCTCAAGGGGTGAAAATGGGGTTCAAATTTTGTATGGAAAAAAATATTAAATGGCCATTACAACTTTTAACTTCGTAGGAGCACGTCTAAAAATAAATAAACAAACATATATTTTGTGATTTTAAAATCAACCTCTTAGGGGGTAAATGGGGTGAGTAAACATAAAAAATCGATATGGATGTCGTTCTTGAGGTTTTATGGGATGGTTTATTTTGAAGTCCAACACGGTGTACATTATTTAACCCCTAAAGGGCTGAAAATGAGGTTCAAATGTATGGAAAAAGAATATAAAATAGACATTACAACTTTAAAATTCGTAGGAGCATGTCTAAAAATAAATAGGCAAACACATATTTTGTTATTTTGAAAATTATCCCTTAGGATGTCAATGAGGTAAGTAAACATGAAAATTGATGTGGATGTCGTTCTTGAGGTTTCATGGGATGGTGATTGCGAAAATGACATTTATTTTGAAGTCCAACACGGTGGACATGACACATCATGGACCTGGATCTAGACATGCATATCCAGGTAACGGGAACGGGAACAGGCACGGGCACGGGCACGGGAACAGGAACGGGAACGGGACGGGAACGGAACGGGCCGGAACGGAAACGGAACGGCAAGAGAATGAAACGGGAATGGAAAGGGAACGGAATGGGAACGGGAACGGAATGGGAATAAAACGGGAAAGAGAAAGGGACAGGAATGGGACGGGAACGGTACCGGAAAAAGGAAAGGAAGGAGTACGGAACGGGAACGGGATGCGAACGGGAACGAAACGGGTACGAGAACGGGACGGGAACGGTAAAGTAACGGCACGGGAACGAGACGGGAACAGAACGGGACGAGAACGGGATGGGAACGGGAACAGGAACGAGAACGGGACGGGAATGGAAATGGGAACGGAAGGGGTACGGGACGGGAACGGAACGGGACGGAATAGGACGGAATGGGAACGGAACGAGAACGGGAACGGCACGGGAACGAAAACGGAAACTGAAGGGTACGGGACGGGTACGGAACGGGAACAAGAACGGAACGGGACGGAATGGGAACGGAACGGGAACGGAATGGAAACGGCAACAGAACGGGAATAGAACGGCACGAGAACGGTACGGGAACGGGAACGAGAACGGGACGGTAACGGGATGGGAACGGGAATGGCGACGGAAGGGGTACGAGAACGGGACAGGAAAGGGACGGTAACGGACGGGAACAGAACGGGAACGGGAACCGGAACCGGAAACGTAAAAATGACTGGTCAGATACTGGTTGAAGGTTCTCTAAGGATTTTCTCTAACATCCACGCGGACGAAGTCGCGGGCAGAAGCTAGTGATCATATAAACAATGTCATAAATTAAGATGGATAACGATTTAGCTGTGTTTTCCGTTGCTATGAGTGCAATTTTTATTAATAGCATTAAAAAAGAAGAAAACTGTTAAGAACAAAGCAAAAAATAAAAGACGTATTTGAGTTTTGTAAAAACATATTTCGTTATCCGGAACAAGATTATTATATAAACACTCATTTTCGTCGTAAAGAGTAATTAATATTTTTGTTATTTCAATATTCCAGTCAAAATTCTTGCACTTGAAGACGCCATTTTTTGAAGTTAGGCGAATAGAGGAAAGAATCGCTACTGGGGCGACGAATATGATCCTACTTGTACGCTCGCTATCAAATAGGATCCCATAACTATGATCAAAGACAATATGAATCACATGTAGTTATTAGACCGTCCTATTTTCTTCATATAAAAATGACTCATACATATATGATCATATTTATATGATAGTCTAATAGCACTCTAAGTTTGGTGCTGCCGTCTACGTAATCTGTCAGAATTTGTACTGAGATGGTTAGTTGAATTTTACCACCCGCAAATATAACTTTGTGGTCATTCCGTTATTGTGTGCGTGTGTAACAACATGACTTTAAGCTTCAAGAGTGTGCGTGAATATGAAGTTGTGTGCTGTGCGTGTGTGCCTCGTCTCCCCCCAGAATCGGTGAACAAAATCTAGTGTAGGAGAGCGCCAGTGCTGCCAACTTAGCGCGTTTCGCGCCAGATCTAGCGCTTTTTTTTTGTCTCGCAGCGCGTTTTAGCGCCTAGCGCTAAATCTAGCGCTTTTTTAGATTTTAGTAGATTAAGTATTTACCTGCTGGCCTGCTGCATTTATTTGGTTAAATGCTTGGTGAATCTATTAAAATTATACAAATTCTATTTAATTATGGTACACCAAGCATTCTAATAGAAAATTCTCATTTTCTTTCACCTACTTCAATTTTTTTTTAACATCTAGGGGGGGGGTAGGCGATGCTCTTACGAAGAGCAAATAAATAGTAAAACCATGTGTGGTTAGCGCGGAATCTGGCGCTTTTTTTTAAAATGCCATTTTAGCGCAATCTAGCGCTTTTTTACAGCGTTGACAGCGCGTTTTCGCTCAAACTAGTTGGCAGCACTGGAGAGCGCTCTTGCTTACTCCCGTTCTGTATGCTCTAAGTTAAAAATGGAGCGTTATTTCCCCCCAGCCTGGCGCAACTTTCTCAGTAAAATACGATCTAGCGAATTTTTAACCCGTCTAAGTTTGAAAGAACGTTGACAATCCACAAAGCAGTAGATAATTAACAACATTCGAATTTAGGCGTATTATACTTCGCCCCATCAAAGAGTATTCTTCATCTTTGACCGTTTTACCGCCCATTGGCGGTTAAACGGCATTCCGTTTAACGTTTCTCTTTTGTTTGTTTTCGTTGAATTCGCTTCCGTTTCATACTCACGCTTTTTGTATGACACTCCCGTCTCTTATAACGCTAGTTATTTTTACATTCTCTTTGTTTCCACCTTTCCATATATCCATAATGACATATCCCCACTGGTAGGGATACTTCAAGGTGCCGCCGTTTTTGACTGACTAGAAATTAGAGTATTTTTGATCGAAGATTAAAATAAAAGTCAACCATATCTTATACAGTTTATTATTGCACTTCTTCTCACTAGACTGGAGAGTTATAAAATAAAAAATAATATCTATTATGGCGAAAGAGTACTTACAAGTATTTCAGGTCCTTCTTAAATAGTGCACAAAATTTTAAGAGGTCAATATACCCATGCATACAAACAACTTTTACTATGGGACCAACATTGAAATCGCGAAAAAAAACCGGTCAACAGCGAGTCGGACTCGCGCACCGAGGGTCCGTACAATCATAAATATATTTGAATGTTACTTTAGTACAGTCTTTAAAAAAGTAAGATAAACGGCAGACAAGTGGAAGGGCGAACAGGCGGACAGTTAATTTACAAATCTCAATTTCAATTTCAATTTATTGCATTCCACAATGTTATGTTATTTTTAGTTAGTTTTTAGTTAGTGTATGTTATCTTAACCACAGCTGCTTATGGTGACTGAAAAACGTTTCAGCCACTCCACATTGCAAACTGTTTATATTACTAAGTAGGAACTTATTCTTCGTTTATTCGTACGGCAAATAGTAGGTAATTATATTAGAACCAGCCACCAATTTATTATTGTAGTATTGCGCCATCTCTTGACCGATAGTGGAACTGTTTTTTTTTTCTTAGGTTAGCATTCTTAGGACAGCGCCATCTGTTGACTGGTAGTGAAACTAAAGATTTTTTGTTTGTTTTTTGAATTTCTAAAAAAGTGTGTTATATTGAGACATCGTTTTATTTTTCCTGTAATCTTTACATTAACTACTATCACATAGAATTATTTCAGACTTTTCTCTTTGCAAACTTCGGAGATAAGGGGGGAACGGTATTTTTATTACATTTTTCATCAGAAGTCAAAAACTATGCGGCCTAAGAAAAAAGGAAAAAATGTTTTAAAATGTGCAAACAGCGCTCTTTCATATGATACCCCACATGTCCTAGTCACCTCACTTCAAATTTTTAAGACCCCTTTTCAGTCCCTGTTGTAAAAAAAATATTATTATTTTTATTTCTTTCTTATTTGCAAAATAGTTGGGCAAATGTCATCTTAAACTATTCCAAATTTCAAGTTGATACCATTAGTAGTTCTCGAGATATCTAGCTGTGACAGACAGACTGAGTCACACCATAAGGGTTCCTTTTTTACCATTTTGGTATGGAACCCTAAAAATCAGCTGTTCCATAGAAAATTTAAAATCGAATAGATCAAAATGTATGGAACAGCTGATTTTTTTCGCGATTTCAATGTTGGTCCCATAGTAAAAGTTGTTTGTATGCATGAGTACATTGACCCCTTAAAATTTTGTGCACTATTAAAGAAGGACCTTATATTATCGATATTGTTTTTAGGAAGAAGTAAATAATTTAAATGCCATGTAGCACATTCCTTACATATTTTGAGGATTCTGATATGATCTATTGCTTTCTAAATCACATTAAACCATATTCCTTATGATGGCTTTTTATATGGCTTTTTAAACTGCAATTCTGTATGAACGCCATCCCACATACAGGGCACACGAATCGCCTATCATTCGTATGGATCCTCATGTGTTCTTTGAGAGTTTTTTCTCTGGCATAAGACTTCTTGCAAATTGAGCATTCAAATATTCTTTCCCCGTTATGTTTTACCATGTGGTTCCTCAATTCTATTTTCGTAAAACATCTGTACGGACAAATATCGCAATATACATCTTTCTGTTGTATATGTGTTCGCATATGGATAGATAATGAGTACCTTCGGTCAAACGACTTATCACAAACATTACATTTATACTCAATTGGAGCTACGCCATGGACCAACACCATATGTTTATGTCTTCTAAAGTATTCATTAAATCGCTCAGGACATCTGTTGCATTTGTATTTTTTCACATTTTCATGTACAGTTTCCACGTGAATCTTTCTTTTCTGCTGCGTAGTGAACTGCTTTTGGCAAATGTCACAAGCGTACTTTTCTTGTCGGTTTGTGTGCATTAAGTAGCCGTGTATTCTCAACCTTTGTTTTGTTACAAAACCTGAATCGCACTCTTCACAAACGTAGTTCCTATAATGTGTGTTCATATGCCTCTCAATAGCGCCAAAAGTTTCATAAAAATTCCCACAGAATTGACATTCGAAATTATTTTCGCGTACTTTGAACGGTATCACCCTGTCAGATAGGTCTAAAAACATTTTCTTGTTATGAACTCCTGTTAAATGTGTCTTCAAATCTTTGAAATTAATTGTCTTGTCACAAACGGTGCATTTAAGGTCTGTCACATCTACGTAAACGACTAAACTATCCGGTTTCCCTTTGCTGTATTTTTTTAAAACGCACTGACTCATGTTTTCTTTCGTGTGATCAAGGATTTGATGATGCCTTAACTCCTCGAAATCTTCGTATAGTTTTTTGCAATAGAAACAAGGATATGCCCGCTGATGCTTAGATTGGAATGCGGTTACATTAGAGAACTCTAAAAGAACTGCTATATTTGTTGCGTGGCTGAGACGTTCCAGGGCATAAGGATTTTTTTCTTGTTCTATATCTAACTCTTTCTCTCTGTATTTTGTCCTTTTTATTCTTTTTTTCTTAGGCGGATCTAATTTGGAATGCGATTTGATTGTATTTCTCTGTATTTTCTTAGGACATGTATCATTATCTAGTAAAGATTCCAATGTATTCCCTAAAATATTTTTTCCTAAAATAGAATTTATAAAGTTAAGAGGATTTAAAGTTTAAACACCACACTAGCGCCACCAAAGGAAAAAAATGTTAAAAATAGCTGATAAATGCTTAAATAAAGACGAAATTGTGAATTATGTTCTTATAGTGCACTTCGAAGAAGCTTTGTGGTAATTTTTTAGCTTATACAATATTTTCTAGCCTGTTGTTTTTTTAGCGAAAAGTCAGCCACTTTTTCGTCTTTATTTAAGAACTATGTTTTTTTCCAATGGCGGCGCTGTGTAAAGATAATTTTGACTTTGAATAAAGTTATCAACATACCTTCTAATGCCTGTAAATGGTTTGCAAAATTCCGGCAAATGTGCTTCAATGAAGAGCGGGTTGGTAAAGACTTTAGTTGTCTTCTTGGAAACCTCGACAGCAATGATAGCTCACCATCCACGAGGTTTGTGCAGTTCAATACGGGGGATATTCTATCTGCAAAAAAGTATATGTATTATTTTTTACATCCAATCAATTTAGATCTTAAGTATGAAATAAATGAAATAATATCTGAAACGACTCTGAAATGGCGCTGGACGGGGCACATGTGGAGATCCAAAACAAAGAAGTGGACTAAAGATATCACTGAATGGTATCCAAGGGACGGAAAAAGGAGAAGAGAAAGGCAAATTAAGAGATGGGAGGACGATTTGCCGAAAGGCTGGAGGAGGACAGCATGTAACAGAGAGGGGTGGAGGTGCCTGGAGGAGGCCTGCCTGACCAAGTACAGGATGGTGATGCCACAACATGATAAGAAGAACAAAACGACAATATTTAGGTTTAATTATTCATTTTTTGTGGAAACTATGGTCAGAGAATAAAGGCTTTTATTATTATTATGTATAATAATAATTATTGACTTATGATTGGAATTGAATTGTTGCTAGTACAATAAACAGTATTAAGGGCCATTTTTATAAACCGCTCTCAAAGATGAGAGCTATCTTGAGATCATACCTGAGATGCTGTTCCTATAAGAAGTTTCCTATAGGAAAAGGTAGGAAAATATAGACGATTCAAAAGTACTTAATAATTAAGTTTATTTGAATAAAGCTATTTTTGACTTTGAGAACATCTCAGGTGATCTCATGATAGCTCTCAACTTTGAGACTGATTTATAAATACGGGCCTTAGACTTAGTCACATAATATACTTATGTACGAGACCACTTTCCTATAATTGATACCAATATTGTACCTATTGTATATAGTAGTTGGAAATAAGAAAACTTTCTCAAAGTTATCCTGCTTTGTTTTTTCTATAAGCTTGTCAAAGGCATTTTATTATAACAAGGCTATATATTTTTAACCACTTACTAATAAAGGTATTATAGCAGATGTATAGTTAGTTACACAGTGGTTACTCTCTGTCAAAGTATTAAAGTTTGAAAATAAAGAGAAAGGGACAAAACACAGTGTGGACAAAAAACTATACATTTGCTATACAATATTTATTAAGGCTCCGTTATGCGAAATCAGTTGTCTCTGTCTTTTTCTTTACGTGTAAAAAGTCACTCATTTCTGCACTATTTCGATGTTTTTCGTTGTTTTTTCATCGTTATCTTTAGCACAATTATCTTTCTTGAAAAAAAGTTATTGGAGCAACTGCACAGTACGTTAAAGTGTATTTTGATGTAGAATTAAATTCGTTTCCGCTATTGTTTACGCGAAAAATATGGCCCGCGACAAGCGCTTTTGATGAATTTCTGATTTTTTTTCCAATCATCCGTGAGGTTTAGTTTTTTTAGACGCAATTTAATACTTGTAGCTACTAGATAATCTCTTTAGCTTGTCGTATGTTTTTTTTGTGGCTACAACTTTACCACCCGATTGCACTAAACTTAAGGATCGCCTAAGTCTGTTCCTAACTACAACACGACCAAATTAAAACGGTGTCAAACTTAGTGGTCATGTAGCTGTCATTCGCCTACTTAACTTGGTCGAGTTGTAGTTAAGAAAAGACTTAGGCGATTCTTAAGTTTAGTGCAATTGGGTGTACGTTTTCTATATACAAATATGGCCCGCGCAAACCATGTTTTCCTATTATGGCCCCTTAATAAAGGGGTTTAACTAGATTTAAGAACAATACTCAAACGATCCTTGCATATGCGAACGCACTGCGTTGAAAGAGAGCTCTGTGATTGGTTCGTTTGTTTTACGAATTACGTATGATTGGTAGTTAGGGCGCTGTGCGTCCGCGGGCAACTGTGAAACCTCATAGTAATGTTTGCGAATACGGGTGTAAAACCATACCTTCAAATATATCATTTTTGCTTTCTATACTATCTGAATAATAGTTATCGCTGTGTCCAAACAGCCATGATTCCACTTTAACATCTGATTGCTCCTCTAATTTTATCCCTTCAAATGTTTTACTTGTATCTGTGAAGGACATAAAAGAACATAACTTTAATAAAAACCTAAGATTTTTTTTTCTTATAAGTAACAGCTATACCATTTAGTATATTATTAATAAAATATAAGAAGCCTCTTATTAACACCATCTTCAATTAAGTAATCATTTTTAAAACTATCTTTAATTAATTAGTAGCCTCCACCCGCGACTTTGTCCGTGTGGACAATAGAAAGACCCCCAGGTACGAGGGTGGTTTGATAAGTCCGTGACTTTGTGAAGAAGAAAAAATTTTTTAAAGAATATTTTGTTTTATTTTTCTACATAATCTCCTTTCAGCTCTATACACTTCGACCAACGATGTTCCAACTTCTTCAACCCATCCAAAAAATAGTTTTTATCAAACCCTGAAAAATAGGCTCCTGTTTTAGCTATCACTTCTTCATTGGATGAAAATCTTTATCCACCAAGCCATTTCTTCATGTTTGGGAAGAGGAAAAAGTCACACGGGGCCAAATCTGGTGAAAACGGGGGGTGTGGCAATAGGTCGTATCACAATTCCACAAGTTTTGATGTTGCGGTTGCCGACGAGTAGGCCGGAGCATTGTCGTGATGAAATAAAACTTTTTTCTTTGCTAGATGCGGTCTTTTCTTCAGCAGCTCTATATTGAATCTATCCAACAAAGCAACATGGTAAGCTCCGGTAATTGTCTTGCCTTTCTCCAAAAAATCGATGTAAATAACACCTTTGCTGTCCTAAAAGACAGTGGCCGTCTCTTTACCAGCCGAACAAACAGTTTTTGCCTTCTCCGTGGCACGTTCACCGGTAGAAGTCCACTGTTTTGACTGTTGCTTCGTCTTTGGCGTATATGGTGGACCCACGTTTCGTCAAGTGTTACGTACCGACGAAAAAAATCACTTGGATTGCGGTTATACAAACCTAGCATTGTTTAGAAGTTGTTACACGAGTTCGTTTTTGGCCGACTGTCAGCAAACGCGGCACCCATCTTGCAAAAAGGTTTTTCATGCGGAAAATATCGAGCAAAATATGAAAAATTCGTTCGGTAGAGATGTGAATAGCATCAGCTATCTCGCGTATCTTCACTTGTCGGTCTGCCATAACAATGTCGTGGATTTGCTAACAATATCTTCAGTGGTGACCTCAATCGGCCTTCCTGGGCCGTCGGCGACAGTTGTGGTAGTACGACCACAACGAAATTCAGTAAACCACTTATGAACCATTCCATGAGATGGAGCAGAGTCCCCATACTATTTTTTCAGTTTATCCTCCGTCTGCTTAATGATTTTACCACGTAAAAAGTAGTATTTTATCAATACGCAAAATTCGTTTTTCTCCGTTATAAAAGAATATCCCGACCTCACTTGCATAAATCCTTCCATTTTTTTTTAATTTCGCGCCAATTTAAAAAATGCAACAGCATAAGCTCAGCAAAGAGTTCTAAATTAAGACAGGAAAATTGAATTATGAAAAAATATTGTATTCAACCTTAAAGTCACGGACATTTCAAACTGCCCTCGTAGGTCCCTTAATTAGTTCCTTTATTAATTGCAATAAACTGCAAAATACCTTAACTACATACAACGCATGGCGTCACAAACATATGGGAGATATGTTATCATATCAATTAAAACATCCTTAATGGGTAGAACTGCAAAAAAATCAATACAAAAAAGTACAATATACCACGGGCGTAGCCAGGGGGGGGGTTTGGGGTTCAAACCCCCCCCCCCCCCCCCCGCCCCCGCCCCCGGAATATACAATAGGCATCATCTATTTATTGATTTAAAACATTAAAATAAAGTTAGGCAAGGCGAGGAGTATAATTATTATACATATTAATATTTTGAATTTGCCGCGCTGCCATCTGTCACCGATCATTTGAATTACACCCACCGCGTCGCATTTGGATTTTCGTATGTTTTCGTGCACCGCTCGGCTGTCGCCAGTCAACAGTCAGCAGCAGCACCGATTACCGCGAAAATAATTTAGAGGGTAGGTCAAGGGTAGGTATACATATTCTAGCGTGCGTGCCGGACTGCAGTGAACGAAGTATTTTGTCACTTACTTGTGTGGCAAAAGGCAGCAAAAAAGCTGGTAAAACCTCGTATTTTTTAGAATTCCGTAACCCTTAAAAACCCCGTAGCTCTTAAAAACTCCGAGTTTTTAAGAGCTTTACTAAGCAAAATCCTAGTTAAAATAAGATAAGTTAGGAAAGTGTAAAGTTTAAGAAAATGATGAAGTCGTCCAGACAAGTTTAAGAAAGAGACCAACTAAGAAAAAGCCAAGTTAAAAAAGAGACAAGTTAGGAAAGCGTCAAGTTTAAGAAAATGACGAAGTCGTCCGGAAGGCTAAAAATCGCCGATTTATTCTACTATAGACAGGCAAGATTACAAGATTAATGGATGAAACGGGTGAAACTAACTAAAAATCGCGCTGCATGGCCGTTTTTTTTTCAATAGACAGGCAAGATCACAACTTACAAGATTAGTGGATAAAACTGACTAAAAATCACGCTGAGCGGCCGTTTTTTTTCTCAATAGTTAGACAAGATTACAACTTACAAGATTAGTGGATGAAACTAACTAAAAATCGCGCTGCGCGGCCGTTTTTTTTATAGACAGGCAAGATCACAACTTACAAGATTAGTGGATGAAACTGAAGAAAAATCGCGCTGCGCGGCCGTTTTTTTTTCAATAGACAGACAGGCAAAATCATAACTTTCAAGATTAGTGGATGAAACTAACTAAAAATCGCGCTGCGCGGCCGTATTTTTTTTTAAAAGACATGCAAGATCATAACTTTCAAGATTAGTGGATGAAACTGACTAAAATTACGCTGCGCGGCCGTTTTTTTTATAGACAGGCAATATCACAACTTACAAGATTAGTGGATGAAACTGAAGAAAAATCACGCTGCGCGGCTTTTTTTTTTCAATAGACAGGCAAGATCATAACTTTCAAGATTAGTGGATGAAACTGACTAAAAATCGCGCTGCCCGGCCGTTTTTTTAGCTATATACAGGCATTTAAGTTACATTTTTAATTTTAAATGTTTATTTCTCCGAGCGGTCCTCTAATGCCCATGGGTTCATTTAATAAAAATATAAATGTCATTTCATTTACATTGTTGTAGTTATATTTTCTTAAAACCCCCCCTGATACAGAATTCTGGCTACGCCCGTGCAATATACTATACAAAAATACCTACCACTGATTATGCTAATCCATTTGAATTATTTGAAATAAACATAACTTTTTAGTTTCAGACCATTTGTGTAACATGACAACAACATATTGTCATAAAGTTGTTTATTGAATAGGTACAATTTATCAGTTAAAAACGAATAAGAATAAATCACTTTTTAACGGCTACTAGCGTGGTTTTATTGAAAGTACTTTGGTAATTATTTTGTATTTTATTTCACTTTTTATTTTCCCAGCGTCTCGGCCCCTTTACAAGTGCCGTGGTCATGGGGGACTACCAAATATAATATACGTAGTATAATATTTGTTACTTGAGATTACCAAAATAATACCTAAGTACTTTCAATAAAACCGCGTTAGTATCCGTTAAAAAGTGTTTTATTTCATAATAAGAATAATTTAAAAAATACATACCACAACTTACTGACACACTGCACTCAATTCCTTGCTCGACTGTTTCTAAAAGTAGCTTTTCAGTGTTCACTGCGAGAATTTTGAAACTGCTCGCATCCCGCAGTCTGTTTATGCATTCAGAACAAATAAGTGTGGTCAAGTTTGGATTTCTTGATATCTGCAAATTAATAGGTTACTTATATCACAGATTATATAATACTATTTATGTTAACAGTAAACTAACAATTGGTATACTGCCCGGCATTTATATTGGCAAGAAAAAGATGGGCAAAAGATGCGCATCTTTTGTCTCATCTTTCTCTTGCCAATTTATATGCCGCCGGCATCTGTACCTAACACATTATGGAGTAATAGAACTTTACTTAAGAAATTCCAGATTTGTATGAAGAATTTTCAATAAGTGGCATTTTTTTGTTCTAGTATTTTCAGTTAGTAGTTTTTAAGTTATGATTAATATTAATAATAATAATTTATAATAATAATATAACAATAAAATAACAATAATTAATACAATCGTGAAGTTCACAATTGTATTAATTATTGTTATTTTATTTTATTGGTTCACGACGTGAACCAAACTTTGTTATAATGTTTCTAGATTAAGTAACTTTTTTCATTTAGATTTAGCGAAAAAAAGTGGTATTTTTTTGCAAATAAACAAAGGAGTCAATTTGAAGGTTTTTTTAATGTTACCCAAGCAAACTAAAATTAAGATTTTATTATTATTATTATTATTAAGCTTATATATATTCCATAGCAAATGTGTTTGTGGTTTAAAATCGTTTTTATTAATTCTCTATGCTAAGGATCCCTTCTTGGAATTTATTATTACTGATGGTTTATTTTAGTACTACCTATCATGGTCATAATAGGGATGTTGACTTATGAATAAAATAACGAAATACTAATAAAAATCGTAAACATATCAAACTTTTGGAGTAGCTTGTATATCTCTTGGTTTTATATATTGCGTATTATTTGTTTTATGACCCTTCAAAGTTGGGTGGGCAAGTCCATTTAAAAAGTATAAAATTTGTTAAAATAAATAATACATTTAATTAGTCCGTAAAATTTAAGCAAATTTGTCAAAGAAACCATTTTGATAAACACAGTATTTAATATTGCTGCCGAACAAATTTCCTACGCATTGCATACAACGTAGGAAGGCATGACGTCATAACTTGGTAGCCGTTAGTATGGAACGTTTTCGGGTGAGTCCAATTTTGTGCATTTCAAACTGTGATATCTCGGGCAGTTTTCATGCTAGCGTAATAATTCTTATACAAATGTTTCTTTTTTTAGGGGTAATTTATGTAACATAAAATAAAAAAATAGTCAACATGCCTTTTCAACATAATATCAAGCAATTCATGAATATTGTAAATCAGAAGTTAAAAGGTTCTCTGTGAGATAATATCGGCAATTTCATAGGTAAAGACTTTTAACTAGTATATTTATCTGTGGTAAAGACTAATATTTGAAATTTTATCAAATTGTGTTAAATTATGTGTGCAACGAGTAGGGTTGTTGGTATTGGTATTGGT
The DNA here is from genome assembly GCA_943789525.1 of Agriphila geniculea. Lineage (NCBI taxonomy): Eukaryota > Metazoa > Arthropoda > Insecta > Lepidoptera > Crambidae > Agriphila > Agriphila geniculea. The sequence continues at coordinate 35,869,314 of OX038870.1, forward strand.
CCCATAGTAAAAGTTATTTGTATGCATGAGTACATTGACCCCTTAAAATTATGTGCACTATTTACGAAGGACCTTATATATTTAAGGTAGATTTTCATTTATGGGGTCAAAAAAACCGTAACCATATAAAAAATATAGTATCCTTTATTTATTAATAATGAGAAACAGTTTCTTACAACCTTTATTATACGACCTACAACGACTCTTAAGCCGAAGGGTTTTTTTTATAATTTTGAGGTTTTCGACCGACAGTATTACCGCTGTATTGCTGAAATACAAAGACGTCTATGTGTGTGTAGTATACACATAGAAATCTTTGGTGAAATATAGTAGTTTTGGCTACTATGTATTTTTCCAACAGTATACCTACAATAGTAGCATGACCCAAAATATAGTAGGCTACTATTATGTAGTAGTTTTGGCAACCTAACGAGGCATAGTAGTAACCAAAAATGTACTTACTCGTAAATTGAAACATTCCATGAAAATATCGGAATAAACCTCACGGATACCTTCCCAACAATATTCTTTGTTTATATCTCGATGGTGGCCTTTGCTAGTGCAACAGCGACATTGCCCGTACTCGGTCGAAGATCCTTCGCAAGCCATGGTTAATTATTTCAGAAAAATTAGGAAAATATTATTTTAGAACCAACACAACAACAAACCAACCAACGTCACGTCATTGACATTTGACACATGCTAGGTTGCGTTCAGAGGCTTACACCACCCAGGCTGATTATCTAAAATGAGCGACCGAACTCGATTCCTGAATTATTTCGAAATCGTCGCGCGACGCTGATTTGGTATTAAGTCGGGTCTCCTGCGCTTAATTTTCAACAAAACATGTTGAAAAAACATTATTTTCAAAACATGTTTAGCATAACCGCACGTCCGCTGCGCCTAGGTTTTGTTTTGAAAACATATTTTGTTAGAAAATTTGCGACCAATCACGGCTCAGTTTCGAAAATGAGTTCCGACGAAGAAGACGTCGCCAGTCACAGCCCGTGACTGTGGTTAAATTGACAGCAAAACCTACCGTGTAATGGCTACCTTATACTTTACCACCGTAACATCCCAAAGTAGCGGTCTTTCTCTGAGTAACTCAATTAAAAATAAAGTACTCTCCTTTTTCCATTCCATCACTACAATTACACGAATCACACAATGGCACACGAACGCAGGCGAGACGTCTGCATCTAGTGAGCGCTAACACAAAATGAGTTACTTCCCCTCCCCGCAGGCGAGAGCGGGGGATGTTTTCCGTTCGTCGCGGCAAACATGTTTTGTGTTTTTTTTGCAAAACAAAACTCATAGGCCACGCCCCAAACATGTTGAGAAAACATTGTTTTGATGTTTGAAAACACAAAAACACGGCGCAGGAGACACGCGGGCTGATTATCTAATTAGAAACCACCTAGCGACTGGTCTCATTTGACAGATGAATGTGATACATTGCTACTTCTTTTTGGGGTGAAAAAAACATACCAAAGAAAAGTAACAATGTATGTCGAACGAAACCGGTCGCTAAATAGTTTCTTTTTAGATAATTGCGGAGCATTTCCTTGCAAGTGCTCGTATATTTTAGTTTTTTAGTTGTCCGTTGGAGGCAGCACTCGTAGAAACTCGATCGGTGGTACGAAATCGAGTTTGACAGCGACGATTTCGTGATTATCACTGGTCGCTAGGTGGATTTTAATTAGATAATCAGCCTGATTGCACTAAACTTAAGGATCGCCTAAGTCTGTTCCTAACTACAACACGACCAAATTAAAACGGTGTCAAACTTAGCGGTCATGTAGCTGCACGGGCGTAGCCAGGGGGGGTTTTGGGGTTTCTAACCCCCCCCCCCCCCCCCGGAATATAATAAAGAATAAAATAAAGTTAGGCAAGGCGAGGAGTATAATTATCATACCATCTCTCTTTACTTGTAAGTAAATGAAAATAACTAATAAAAAGAATGGGCCAATTTAATAGATCACATTTGACATCTGTCAGTCCATAGTGTGATTTGGTAAGTAAATGGTAAAGCTTTCTTTCATGATTATTTATACAATAAAACTTATTATTATTTAGTTTTGGCATCCCGAGGTAACCTCGGCGAGGTTAGCAGACAACCAGCCTACATGCCTTATGATAAAGGAGTAACTGATAAGATCGGCCACGTTTTACCTGAATACTCTGTACCGACAGTTTACACTCCAGGCATAAAGGTCAACAACATATTGGGTTCGCCGAAGGATGTCACACCATTACAAACACCAGGCGTGTACAAGATCGATTGCAGCTGTGGTAGTTGTTATATTGGTCAGACGAAACGAACTATCACTGAAAGAGTCCGTGAATACATCACACACAGCTGTAAAAAACCACCAAACTAATAAATCAGCGATTGCAGAACATTTGCTGGAAAGCGGCACAAACCATTGGATCGAATATTATCGCACGCAGGTTCTTTCTACTGCAACTCGGTCGAAACGTCGGGAAAATAGGTAGGTGTGAAAATACCTATCGTAGTTTGCATGCGTTTAATTCCTGTCATTTTACTTAAGTTTATCCAAATATTTATACATTGCTACAAATTTTGGCGACCATACCCGTTTCCACTGCTATACCTACGGTTGCCAGATGGTCGGGATTTGCCTGGATTCTCCCGGATTTCCAAGTGGTCTCCCGACTCCCGAAAAATCTAAAAATCTCCCGGAAAAACTGCTGTTCCGAAAGTTCTCTAGAAAACATTAATTTTCGCGTAAGAAACTACAGGGGGCTTACCATCAGCAAATAAGAAACCGTTCAGTTCAAAAGCAGGCCTTAAACAGGACTGCTTAAGACCTGCTTTCATACTAACCGTTGAGGTCATAGTACGAATAAGTAGGGCAGTTCAATTTAAGTCCTGCTATAAGAGCTCATAGTAAGGCCCCAGATCACAAGATTAGCGGATGAAACTAACTAAAAATCGCGGCCGTTTTATTCTACTATAGACAGGCAAGAGTACAAGATTAATGGATGAAACGGGTGAAACTAACTAAAAATCGCGCTGCATGGCCGTTTTTTTTTCAATAGACAGGCAAGATCACAACTTACAAGATTAGTGGATAAAACTGACTAAAAATCACGCTGAGCGGCCGTTTTTTTTCTCAATAGTTAGACAAGATTACAACTTACAAGATTAGTGGATGAAACTAACTAAAAATCGCGCTGCGCGGCCGTTTCTTTTTATAGACAGGCAAGATCACAACTTACAAAATTAGTGGATGAAACTGAAGAAAAATCACGCTGCGCAGCCGTTTTTTTTTCAATAGACAGGCAAGATCATAACTTTCATGATTAGTGGATGAAACTAACTAAAAATCGCGCTGCGCGGCCGTTTTTTTTTCAATAGACATGCAAGATCATAACTTTCAAGATTATTGGATGAAACTGACTAAAATCACGCTGCGCGGCCGTTTTTTTTTTATAGACAGGCAATATCACAACTTACAAGATTAGTGGATGAAACTGAAGAAAAATCACGCTGCGCGGCCGTTTTTTTTTAAATAGACAGGCAAGATCATAACTTTCAATATTAGTGGATGAAATTGACTAAAAACCGCGCTGCCCGGCCGTTTTTTTAACTATATAGAGGCATTTAAGTTACATTTTTAATTTTAAATATTTATTTCTCCGAGCGGTCCTCTAATGCCCATGGGTTCATTTAATAAAAATATAAATGTCATTTCATTTTTAAAACCCCCCATGATACAGAATTGTGGCTACGCCCGTGTGTAGCTGTCATTCGCCTAGTTATCTTGGTCGAGTTGTAGTTAAGAAAAGACTTAGGCGATTCGGGCTGATTATCTAATTAGAAACCACAAGCGACCGGTCGCAGTTCATAGATGATAGTGATCCATTGCTACTTCTTTTTGGATTAAAAAAAAACATACCAAAGAAAAGTAGCAATGTATGTGGAATGAAACCGGTCGCTAAATAGTTTCTTTTTAGATAATCAGGGTGCGGTTGTTTGGTTGTTTTTTAACTCACTCTAAGGTTAGCAACCACCTTAGACGACCAAGAACTTTAAATGTCAAAGTCAATAAAAAGTCTTCATTTTCCATGTGGAATTCGAATAATTCGAATAACAAAAACATCAAAATACAAAGTAATGTCAAATGACATTTGTTCTGTAGACAAACGTCAGAGCGTTTTACAACCATCAATTTTGATGGTTGTTTGGTTCCAACGCTCTAACGTTTGGAACGGGAAAGTTGTAACAACCGAACGTCACGCTCTAATGTTTGGAACGGCGTTAGAGCTTCCAGCGTACGTTCGGAACGCAACCCTACAGTATAGAATGAATAGATAGAAGGTTTATATAAAAGTCTCAGATTGGGTAGACATGTTAATACTGTCAAAAAATAGTGATGTTACCTAGTCGTGCTTAAAAATATTATAATCGATCGACTCAAAATAACGTTCAGTTGCGTTTAGTTGTTAGTGTTACAGTACTTATTATTTTGTTGATGAGAAATCATTCGTCTTCAGGTAAATAATACATATGTCACCGGCAATGTATGAAATGCAGGCATTGTATACAATGCCTGGCCCTTTTAGGCAATGTATGAAATAGAATGAATATTGATATCTTTTTCAACATTACCAAGGCAGTGTATATGTTACCGGCAATGTGTATAATCCGGTATTGTAAACAATGCCTGAAACGATCAGGCAATGTATGAAATACTATTCATTTTATACATTGCATAGGTATTGTATACAATGCCTGCTGGTCCACCGGCAATGTATAAAATAAGTATATTTCTGTTGTCTGTTATAAAAAATTACCTCGAAATTAAAGGCTCACGCTCCGCTGCGCTTCGCATTCGCCTTAAATTTCTAACCTATACGCGGGACCTACAGGAGTGAGTGAAGCAGGTTCGATTCCAACACTGACATGAAAAAATTTTTTTTTATTTAACTGGACAGGCTGTCTGTATGATTTGACAGCAAAGTTATGTGCCTATTTGAAACGCCACTAGCGTGCGTCTAAAGAACTAATTTTGACGTACAATATGAAAATGGTTGACGTGATGGTCTCTCCAGACTTCAAACTTTAGTACCATGTACGCACGCTATGCTCACGCTACGTCCTACAGCGCCAACATGGCGGTAATCAAATAGGCACAAAAACAGTTTGACATAAGCCTGTCCAGTGTCCATATGCAGGTCAATGGATTCCAAACTCAATATATTTCTGTTGTCTGTTATAAAAAAAGTTGATAAAAATGTATGTGTCAATGTCAATGTATTTTTTTTACTAAGCTTCGAAGAGTACTCCGGTAGGCAAGGCGATGTAACCTCATTGTTGCTCTTTGGGCAGATGTCAGCCAGCTAGCAACTTTTCTCTTTGGTGTACATGCCGCCTGGCTTTTAAAAATAAGGTGATTATTTTTAAAAGCTAATTTTGACACTTCTCTTTCTATCAACGCCATCTAGTGAGGCAAATAGTTACTATTTTTATTTTTTAAATGTCACTTTGAAAAACCCAAGGAGGTTTATAGTACTATTTCCATGGAAAAACCCTCATTATAGTTTAGATATTTTTTTTATCTTACTCTATGGTTTAGATGTGTACGCAGGGTTGCGTTCAGAGGCTTAGAGTGCAGTTAAAAAACAACCAAAGGGTTGTTTTTTAACTCACTCTAAGGTTAGGAACGACCAAGAACTTTAAATGTCAATGTCAAAACAAAGTCCTAATCTTCCACTTGAAATAGGAATAATTTAAACTTTCCTCTATTCAAAATCAAATAAAAACAGTTTTTATTGCGAAGCTACCATGATTTACTAGAAAATTAGACACAAAAACATCAAAATACAAAATAATGTCAAATGACATTGACATGTTTTCATAGACAAACGTCAGAGCGTTTTACAACCATCAATTTTGATGGTTGTTTGGTTGCAACGCTCTGACGTTTGGAACGGGAAAGTTGTTACAACCGAACGTCACGCTTTAATGTTTGGAACGGCGTTAGAGCGTTCGGTTGCACTCGGAGTGTAGGTTCGGAACGACCCCCAACCTTGCTACAAATTAGTAATCTGTGCCCCCAACGCACTAGGTCGACCGGTCATGTACTCATGTGATGTCTATTGCCTAGTTTAGATACTCGCCGAGAACAGACGAATAGGCACGAAGACGAGTATGTAAACACAATATTCGGCGGGCTGATTATCTAATTAGAAACCACCTAGCGACCGGTCTCATTTGACAGATGAATGTGATACATTGCTACTTCTTTTTGGGGTGAAAAAAAAAACATACCAAAGTAGCTATGTATGTCGAATGAAACCGAAATAGTTTCTTTTTAGATAATCAAGGTGCGGCAGGCTGATTATCTAAAATGAGCGACCGAAATCGATTCCTGAATTATTTCGAAATCGTCGCGCGACCGAGTCACTGATTTGGTATTATGTATGCGATCGCTGATTAGTTTATGCTCCAGTTTATGCTCGTTAAGATCTCCATAGAAACTAGCGCCACTAGCAACCAGTGGCAGCGACTGAAAAGTCCTTTTACCGAAAGTAGTCTGTATCTGTGTATGTGTCTGACTATATGTGCTCTGTGAACATAACCTTTTTGTTTTCGCTTCGAATTTCGTTTACATTTTTTCGTCTTCAAAATGGCAAATTCCGTGTAGGCATTGAAGGACAGGCCTTTTGTTTTACATTATAGCAATTTTATTTAATTTTGGTTAAAAGTGAGGCTAAGATTTAACGAAAACTAATCAGAAATTATGTTTTGTCTGGTTTCTGTTTGACAGAAGAAATCGCGAAATCGTCGCGGTCGCGTCGCGGTTTCTGAGTTAGATAATACGAATTTCGTAGCATTTCCTTGCAAGTGCTCGTATATTTTAGTACTTTAGTTGTCCGTTGGAGGCAGCACTCGTAGAAACTCGATCGATGGTACGAAATCGAGTTTGACAGCGACTATTTCGTAATTATCACCGGTCGCTAGGTGGTTTTAAATTAGATAATCAGCCTGCGGGTAGTCTGTATTCGTGCCCGATTACTCGGCGAGTATGTTCGCCGATAATCTAAATGAGGCATATGGGGGGTACAGACAGTCAGCCCCCCTAAGTTTTTATGCAGAACGTCAGCATTAAAGAGCCATATAAATGCGTTCATTTTAGTACAATCGCCCGTGGTATATTCTCCGTGTGTCCCCTACTCGGCCGTGTGTTCCCCAGGGGCAAAGGGGCCATGCATGGCCCATGGCTCCAGGCTATGAGGGGCGGTCCTTTCATAATCACCTCTTTTATTTTATTATATTTATTTTTGTTGATTTTAGAGTAAAAAATGAAAAAGCCATAGGTAAGCAGCTGTCGTCATGCCAGAAGCAGGCCATACACGTTAGGTTATGCATGACGGTTTTAACCGAGCTGCAAAACCGAGTTCAATAGAGGACACACACGCTAGGTTATGCATGACGGTTTTGACCACAGGCATAACCGAGCGGCAGGGTTGCATGAACAGGCATAACTGCACAGTTTTGTCGCATACACACTACCCAAGTAACATTTCATTGGGGCCTACCGGCCTAGGTCGTAAAAAATGCCTCTTGGTTCTACTAAGGACTTAAAAAGGTTAAAGCTGTGCTATCTTATCATATTAAGTACTTGAAAATTATTTATAAGTCCTAAAACTAATTGTTTATAATTACAACCTTGGAGACGCTCACAGGAGTTTATATTAAAGTTATTTTGACCTGTGTTTCAAGAGCATATAGTCCTAGGATCTTGTAGTTCTCGTAGACTCCTGATTATGTTCTGAAAAGGCTGTCATTATGCTTAAAGTGGGAGCTTAAGGTTAAATTTTATAACTTAGATACAACCTTAAAGTTATGGAATGTAGAAATCACTTTTGAGTTAATTCTATAACCTACCTGAAACCTTTACGGCCCGGCCACGGACAGCGCGGCAGGAGGCGAGGCAGGCGGCGCGGCAAGCGAATTCGGTAACCACTGCGCGGTCGGGACGACGAGCTGAGAGGCCGCAATCGGGATAGCGCGCAGTGATTATTAAATTCGCTTGCCGCGCCGCCTGCCTCGCCTCCTGCCGCGCTGTCCGTGGCTGGGCCGTTAGGCTGTTTTGAAGTTATCTAGGCAAACAAATTAGGACTGAGTGGTTAAAACCCAAACCAATAAGCTATTGTTATGAGCTGAAGGCATGATTCAAGTCCTACAAGAATATTTTAAAGCTTTAGAGGTTTAATCATAAGAATAAATAAAGCTTACTAGAACGGACTCTTCTTTATCCGAGTCCCAAATGCCGCCATTTATATAACTACTTCCCCCTTCACGTCGCTACGCCCCGCTGTCGTCCAAGCGTGTTGCCAGGGTTGCTTACTGTTAAATATTGCTTACGTTTAAAGATAATATCGCTAAAATATGAGTTTTTCTTTAGTTTTAAATCATTATTTTATTCTAGTTAGTAGATACGAAAATAAAATAATCATTTTTTCTGGGTAAGTAAAGTAAGTACTTACCTACTCCTAAGTTTGTATAAATAAAGTAAATATAGTTCGTATCACGAAAGATGACCACAAATGGGGCCCATCTTTCCATCATAACTCATGAAGCAAAAAGACTTAAGACAATATAATATTTCATACCCTTATTATATATATATTTACATAATATTTAAATATATGAAATATTATTTTGTCTTAAGTGTTTTCTTCATGAGTTATGATGCGAAAATGGGCGCCATTTGTGGTCATCTTTCGTGATTCGTACTGTACCTACACATTTAGTATGGAAATTAAATTAAATTAAATACTAGTTTCCCATACTCGGCTGTAATGTACAGTGTAAATTTTATGTATAGTGCGAATCACGAAAGATGACCACAAATGGCGCTCATCTTCGCATCATAACTCATGAAGGAAAGACTTAAGACAAAATATTATTTCATGCTTAGACCAAAAAAAAAGGAAGACGGAGTCTACCGAACAACGCGGTGAAGCCGGTAAAACTACGCCTTGGCTGTGTACATATACAGTTCACGCACACGCATGTAACGAAACTACACCTTGGCTTTCCATATAAAAGCATGCCGCCCGGCCCCCGCCTGCCGCCCGGCCCCCGCTCGCCCTCTTGCACGCACACATGTACCGTCAAAAACCGGCTTCACTTCGTGGTCCGCAACGCTCCATCTTGCTTTTTTATTTGATCTGAGATTTCATGTACAAATAGACATATATCCTATATAATATTATATTAAATAATAATAATAATAATAATAAAACGCTTTATTGCACACTAGAAAAAGACATTACAAAGAAGAAAACAATAAACATAGACAAGTACACAAAAGGCGGCCTTACTGCTATGTAGCGCAGTCTCTTCCAGGCAACCTTGAGTAGAAAAATATTAAAGGGAAGAGGACAGATGGGGAGTGGGTGCAAAAGTACTAGAAGGACAACAGATAGAAAATAATATTTTGCCTTAAGTCTTTTCTTCATGAGTTGATGCGAAGATGGGCGCCATTTGTGGTCATCTTTCGTGATACGAACTATACTATTTCATTACAATTTTGAAGTAAGACGGTACCCAGCAAGACAGAAAGTGGCCGCCGCCGTGGTGAATTACATTTAAGATTAGGTACAAAATATAATTTCAGTAAAACAAAATATGGAATTTTAATTCCTTCATAGGACATTTAATTGTAATTATGTAGATTTTAATATAATTTCTTATTATTTAGAGTTAATTTTTGAAGCTGTATTTTATTGAAGGTTTTTGAAGAAGGTTTTCCTATTAGCTTTTATTTGCAATTTTTTGTGGAAGGTAGTTAGGTAAATAAAATAATTAACGGAAAAAATTTTAGTCTTCGAGTAATCAGTGTATAATGTTAAAAATATATACGCGACGAAAAGGTACAATTCCGATGTCAGCAGCACTGCTGCGCGACACTGTTGCGCGACACTGCTGCGCGACACTGCTGCGCAGCACTGCTGCCGAGCTCGGAATGTAGTCTCATATAAACCTATAGAGAATGAGCCTTTCAAACGTAACATTAGGGTTCAATTTGGAGCACACAGCACCAGGGTTGCCACCTTTAGGAACATAAAAGTCGGGACAAGGGAGCGGGGGGGGGGGGGTCTTGCAATTCTGACAGTAGGTCATTTAAGCGTCATATGGGAAAAAACTCGCTCTTATGCTTTTAAATATTTCGAGCCATTTTTTTATCAATACTGGTTTTGATTGCGTGTTCTCATCAAAAATCGGGACAAAACTGATGGATCGTCGGGACGCGGGACAATTTCATCGAAATCGGGACTGTCCCTGCAAAATCGGGACGGGCGGCAACCCTGCACAGCACTGTGCGCAGCAGTGCTGCCGACATCGGAATCATACCTTTGGATAACCTCCTCCTTTTTAGGTCGGTTAAAAAGACTATTTACTTATAGGTTACCTACTTGCATAGCCACAGAATACATAATAGTACAAGTGCATAGGCTTCTCTATTGTCTCGTCTCAAGCCATGCTATTAGGTTTGGCAACGTCGCATTTCAGTATAATGCGTGAACAACGAAATAAGAACTAAGGAAGCCTAACTCCTAACAAATATTGCTTAAAAAATGGCACCTTCGCATATTCTGTAACACAAAAAGGTCGCAAACTCAACATTGAACTAGTAAAAACATACCTTATTACAATGTACGCATAACCGGTATAAGTTTGTATTCTAACGCATATCACGATTTCTATTGGCTGGGGTTTGAACGCAGATCAAACATGATTGGATATTTGGCTCGCGCCGTGTCACTCATTGGGCCGTTGTCGTGCCTTTGTCATTGAAGCGAGGACGGTGTAATGTAGAATGCAGTCAGTACACCTAACCTGCTAAGATCACTACGGCCCGGCGCGGTGGGCGGCATCATAAAATTGTTTTATGAAATTAGTACATTATTATTTGTTAGACATAATGTTTGTTTTATTATGTAGACAGACGACTTGGTAAAGATCGCTCGAATACGCTGAATGTAAGTCATCTGCCATTAGTCGCTCTGGAAAACTAAAAGAGACATAATGTCAGGAGTGGACGTCTTTCGGCTGTGATGATTTTATTGTTATTTTATTTTATGAAAATTATAAAATGATGATGTTGATGAATGATGATCATATTAATTGGTAAGACACTTGATTTCAAGAAGGACTAAAATTAGGTAAGGTATTGAAATAAAATAGGTATGCCTAATAAAAGAGAATGTATTATGTAGCTTTTTCATAACATGTAAGTACATAATGTGGATAATTATCACATTGGCGAAAGCAACGCCTCAATACGTCTTTTAGAGGTGTGACTGCGTATTAATACGTTGCTTTATTTTTATTTTTCACATAAAAAGCATGCTTTAATTGGCAGTACAAAATTCGTATAGCGACATCTTTTTAAACGACTTCAAAAAAGGAGGAGGTTCTCAGTTCGTCGGAATATATTTTTTTATAGCAGCGTATTCCACCAAGTCAAAATGTATTCTTGCCAAAAATCTTTTTCAAATGCAGACTATTTTAATATGCTTGTTGACCGGTGCGCGAATACCTTAGCTAGCAATATGTGAGACGGTGGATTGGAAGAGGTGGATCAACTCCGTAGCTAGCGCGATCGCCAGATTTGACACCTCTTGAGTTTTATTTGTGAGGTCATGTTAACAGTTGATGTTTAAAAACATTAGTGAGAGTGAAGCCGTAATGCGTTTGCGAATAATAGCCACTTTTGTACTTATTAAGTTGAATACAGGTGTGCTGCAAAATGTTCGAGACAATCTAGTGCACAGTTGCTGGGCATGTATTGCTATTGGTGGTAGAAATATGGAGTAGCATCTTCGCAGCAGATCTTATATTGGGGTTCCAGCAGAATGATCCGCGAATCAAACTCCATATTAAAAAGCTGTTTTCAGAACGTGCCGGACTACAGCTGCGCCACAAAAAAAAAGTTGGAAATCTGACTTTTTGACTATGCCATGATGAAGTCGATAATTTGTCGGAATTTGTCGCACAAAAACCAGAATTTGTCGGTCTTGCGTTTAGGAGATACGTGTGGCCCAGCTGTAGAGACGTCTCTACAGCTGCGCCACACAGATCTCGAAAACGGAAGGTCGTAGCGAAAATCTGATTACTCGTGTGTGCAGCCGTTAATTTGTCGGAATTTGTCGCACAAAAACTAGAGTTTAGTCGGTCTTGCGTTTAGGAGATCTGTGTGGCGCAGCTGTAGAGACGTCTCTACAGCTGAGCCACACAGATCTCGAAAACGAAAGGTCGTAGCGAAAATCTGGTTACTCGTGTGTGCAGCCGTTAATTTGTCGGAATTTGTCGCACAAAAACCAGAATTTGTCGGTCTTGCGTTTAAGAGATATGTGAGGATATGCTGTGGAGACTTTTCTACCTGGATCTTGAGAAAGGAAGGTCGTAGCGAAAATCTGATAACTCGAGTGTGTAGCCGTTAGTTTGTCGGAATTTGTCACCAAGAATCAGAGTTTGTCGATCTTGCGTTTAGGAGATATGTGATGATACGCTGTGGAGACCTTTTTACCTGGATCTCGAGAACGAAATGTCGGAAGCGTATCCTCACATATCTCCTTCCTTCCGACAAATTAACGGCTGCACACACGAGTAATCAGATTTTCGCTACGACCTTCCTTTTTCGAGATCTGTGTGGCGCAGCTGTAGAGACGTCTCTACAGCTGGGCCACACGTATCTCCTAGCCCCGCCCACTCGGTTGTAGTTTGCGTGGTGCTATTTTTTGAGCAGAATTACACTTCCTTAGTATCTTTGTTCGTAGTGCGTGAACCGATTTGTCTCAAATCTGCCATAGAGTTTTGCAACTATGTAGGTACGACAAATTAAAAAGACGCGGTTTACTAGAAGTCATGGTGGTTTATTGACCATCTTAAATCAACAGCCTATAGGTTCACGCGCAACGTTGCCAAACCTAATAGCATGGCTTGTAGAACAATAGAGAAGGCTATGCCTTAGGCATATCTCCTACTGATGGAAGATTATTGAAATTGGCTGTAAGACTATTGAAGGCTAACGGCATTTCATATAAACTTTCAAGTCCCAATTTTTAAAAATGAATGAACCTATTTTAATAAAACTTCATACACATAACCAGAATACATTGGTCTAAAAAGTTAGTAGAAAACATTTTAAGTTTTCCATAGAAACTGAAATATTCAATTAGGTATCTTTCCTAAAATAAGACATTTTAAAAATATTCCTTACCAACTTTTTAGACCTGTCTATACTGCTTATGTACACATAAGTGTACATAAGAAGTTTTATTAAAATCGGTTCATTCATTTTGAAAAATAAGGTCTTGAAAGTTTGTATGAAATGTTGTTTGTGTTAGTTAACACTCTTAAATTTGGATTCTATTTAGTTCTTAAGAATCCTTCGGCTTAAGAATAGGTCCTTCGAACTGTATAGAAGCGTTTATAGCAGAGCTTAACAGACTGATTGTACTCGATCACGTTTGTTAAGTAACGCTCGGTCCGGCCAGGTGCCGAATGGGTGCCCGTTGGGTCATTACAACTGAGCGCTTCTGTGCTTCGGGGGGCACGTTAAACCGTCGGTCCCGGCTGTTGTCATCTGATAACAGTCGTTAAGCCAAGTTAGAGGCCTTACAGGCGGCTTGATAAACTCTAACACCAGAGTCAGCCACTAATCCTCATACGATAAGAAAGAAAAGACTGTATTAATCTCATTGCAAATTATATTCATGATGATGTGTCTTCAAATGCCCTTTCAAACTGCATTTCTGAACAAAAGCCTGTCCGCAAACTGCACAAGCGAACCTTCTATCATTATTATGTATCCTCATATGTTCCTTTAAGGTTTTCTTCCGAGCGTAGGATTTCTTACAAACCGAACACTCGTATATTCTTTCACCATTATGTTTAATCATATGTACCCTTAGCTCGTTGTTCGTGAAACATTTATACGAACACAAATGGCATTGGAAGTCCCTTTCTTCTAAGTGGTCTCTCTTCATATGTCTTGAAAGTGTATATCTTCTATCAAACGATTTATCACAAACGTTACATTTGTATCTCAAAGGAGCGAACCCATGCTGCTCAACCATATGCCGTTGCCTCCTAAAGTACTCAGAAAATCGTTCCGGACACTTAGTACACTTAAACCGTTTCATTAACTTATGCACAGCGTTTACATGGTTCTTATGTTTTTGTTGCGTACTGAAAACTTTCTTGCATATTTCACAAGGGAAACTGCCACCTACGTGCATACTTTTAACATGCACTTTTAAACGGTACCTAGTCACAAATCCAGTACCGCAGTCTTTACAAACATAGTTCCTGAAATGTACGTTCATATGTCTTTCTATTGATCCGAAAGTTTCGAAGTTGAAACCGCATATTTGACACTCGTATATGTTGTTCGGTGATAACTTGAACGGTATAACTCGATCGTTGTGGTCTAAATACATGTTTTTTTTGTGTTCTCGTGTCAAATGTATTTTGAGTTCGTTTAAGCTTGGTATCGGTTTATTACATATAGTGCAGCATAAATTAGTGACATCTGCATAAACAACTAAGCACTCGGCACCATAAGTTCTTAATACTTTTTGTAATTCACTCTTTTTATGTTCTTTAGTATGTTCTTTTAATCTGTCAAGATTATCAAAAAGATGTCTGCAGTAAAAACAAGGGAATCCGTTCCTACTTCTGCTTTTAAATGGTGTTAAGTTGGAATGTTCTAGAAGCGTGGAAGCGTTTATAATCTGCGCCATCTTTTCTGTGACGAATACTCTTTTGTAGCTGTATTTAGATTTAAAGTCGTTCTCAAGTAGTTTTCCGATTGTGCTGGGCATTACTATTATGCCTGTAATAAAAAAAAGGAGTGTTAAAAAAACCCCTAAATCGGAATATGGTAGATAGGAAACAATTTTTACTATGGGACCAATGCTGAAATTGCGAAAATAAAAGTCAGCTGTTTCGTACAAAAATTTAATAATGAAAATATCAAAATGTAAGCTGATTTCTTTTTTCTTTCAGAGTTGGTCCCATAGTAAAAGTTGTTCAGTTTAATGGTCCCTATCTACCATATTCGGCTTACGCTAGAAACATACTATTGTGTTGTGTCGTGTCGCGATCTGTCGCGTATCGGTCTCATACATTGAAACCCGGGCCAGACTTTTGCAAACAAGCTTTCCACAGGGGTGACCTTGGTGGGAGACTTGTGGAGCCCACGGTTGGTGTTTGCGTCCACACTGTTTACAACAAGGCTCCCACCTTACAAGCGGCGTCCTGTCCACAGAGGTTGTGGAAGGTCAAACAAATTTTTGTTGCAAACAAATGTTTACACTGTTTTAAACCGCCCGGTGGAGACCGATGTGGAGGGCTTGTTTGCAACAGTCAGGGGCTCTATTTTTGAATCGCTCGGCAGGCGTCGAACGCTCTTTTCGACTGATTTTCGTTCGACATCTCATTGTTTTGAGTCATATGTCGAACGAAAATCAGTAGAAACGAGCGCTCGACTGGAGTCGAGCGATTCAAAAATAGGGCCCCTGGCCCGGCTTTTAGTATGGTTAGAAACACATTACTACAGTGTGTCGTGTCGACTCAATTCAATTCAATTCAAATCGTTTATTTGCTAAAACATGTGGTATAACACACTCACACAACACAACACAATAGTGTGACAAATTGCGACACGACACAACACAACATGTAGTATGTTTCTAGCGTTAAGGGGTTTTTAGTAACACGTTGTTTTTGTATAGCTCAGCATTTGTAGCATGACCACAGAAAAACGACCTATATGATATATCGCGTGATATCGTCTTATGTATGACAGTTAAAAAGCGATAAATCGCTATATCATATCGCGTTTCGGTGATCATGCTAAGAGGGCAGTGATATGATTCTGTGGGCTAGCATATTCCGGCGGGCTGATTATCTAATTAGAAACCATCTAGCGACCGGTTGCAGTTCATAGATGATAGTGATCCATTACTACTTCTTTTTGGATTAAAAAAAAACATACCAAAGAAAATTGTTTAAAAAAACTAAAACAGACTTCAAAAAACCTACCTCTAAAAAGCAAGAAATAATATTCGTAATAATAATAACACGTCTATTGAAGTCGGGTGGGGCTGGAGTACAAATTCCTTTTTTTATTCTAAAAATATTATTACGAATATTATTTCTTGCTTTTTAGAGGTAGGTTTTTTGAAGTCGGTTTTTGTTTTTTTAAACAATTTTTTTATTTTTTTATTTTTAGTGTAGGTACCTTTTGTATTAGGTAGTGTAGGTATATTATTTAGGTAGAAAAATCGGCTCAGCCAAACGTGAGTAAATCGCGGAAACATACATACATGCGGGTCAAACTGAGAACCTCCTTTTTTTAAGTCGGTTAAAGAACTACACTTAAGATATCCCTTTTCCAACAAAAAAATAATTATCTTATTCAGTTCATAAACAAAGAAGTTATACGACTGATCATCGAGGTAGTTCACACAAAATCATACTATTTTCGTACTTTTTTCAAGATTACTTGAAAAGTACTAAACCGATTTCAACATTTTAAAAAATGGTACCAACTTGAATTTTTACCTAATATAATAACGTTTGAATCATTTCAATCGGTTCAGCCGTCTTCGAGTAATCGGTGTACATACAAAAAAAAAACGGGTCGAATTGAGTACCTCCCTCCTTTTGAAGTCGGTAAAAAGTAGCAATGTATGTGGAATGAAACTGGTCGCTAAATAGTTTCTTTTTAGATAATCAGAGTGCCGGTTAAGCAACTTTTGTCAGGGTCGTTATGGGATGAGTGACCATTTTCAACCACACTAAGGCCCTTATTTATCCGCTCTCAACGCTAAGAGCTATCTTGAGATCATACCTGAGATGGTGTTCCTATATTTATTATTTAGAAGGGGGCACACCAGCGAAGCCGGACGGGTGATCGATCAGTCACCATGGGGCCCTATTTTTTAATCACTCGACTGGCGTCGAGCGCTCGTTTCTACTGATTTTCGTTCGACATCTCATTGTTTTGAGTCATATGTCGAACGAAAATCACTCGAAAAGAGAGCTCGACGCCTGCCGTGCCGAGCGATTCAAAAATAGGTCCCCTGGTCGGGACCATTTCACCCATATGGTGTTCCTATAAGAAGAGTGTCTCAAGTATGATCTCAAGATAGCTCTCAACTCTGAACGTTGAGAGCGGTTTATAAGTACGGGCCTTAAGAGTTGTTAACATTTACTAATTCACGTAGGGCACGTGTGGTATCTATTCATAAGGAAGACCTGTATTCAGGGAATGATAACATTATTTTTAAATGTAATGTTATTTCTTACTTTTTTTATCGTTAATTTTAACATCAACGTTATGTCAATAAATAACGTTACTTTAGATAACGCTACATTGAAATTAATTTTAACGTTATTTATAACTCTTTGTTACCTTCACTTTAAAATTAACGTTATTCCAATTAATAACGTTACTTTTTACCGATAATTTTACCGGTACTATTGTACCGGTAAAGTTTAACGCTATATTTAACGGTAATTTTACCGGTACAATATTTTTAACGTTATTTTTACCAGTAAATTTACCGATAAAATGTTTTAACGGTATTTTTAACGTATTTTTTTGTATCGTAATTTTTTGGTATTTCAATCCCTGCCTGTATTGTACTGTTCCTATCAGTGGGGACACTAAAAATGGCGGATATTGAAGTATCGAGTTAGCAAAAATCTTGCCCCTTAAGAAGCATATTAAGTGGTGCGGAAATGCATTTTTTCTCAATATAAAAAAGGCCCTTAAGACACCGTCTTACCTTTGAGTAAGTTGAGTCTTCTCTCATACTCGGGGCATATCTTGTGCAGATTGTTCCTGTTGGGCAACGCTCGGAAACGGAACCTGGATATGAGATCCGCCTCTCCGGGCACCAGGTCAGTACTGACTGGTACTGCTTTAGCTGGGAAATGTTATAATTATTTATTTATTTATTAATATTAGTACAGCCACATGGCAAACATTAACACATCCATTACAAACTAATTCAAATACGTTCTGATGCATTCCACAATAACGGCGTACATAGCATTTTCAA
This sequence comes from Agriphila geniculea, assembly GCA_943789525.1. NCBI lineage: Eukaryota > Metazoa > Arthropoda > Insecta > Lepidoptera > Crambidae > Agriphila > Agriphila geniculea. Next base: position 35,887,434 of record OX038870.1, read on the forward strand.
TTTAATATCAGTCACAGAAACAAATAATCAAAGCACTGAAATACCAATTATAAGTAGGTAATAACATTTTTATAAAAAAATCCTAATTCAAAATTGAACAGTGAATTCATAAATTAGATTGAATAAATTAAATTTAATTGACTCAAAAATGAATTAATAAGATTAGATAGTTTCCCAGGATTTTAGCTTTTACACAATACATCGTGAAATTTTAACCATTTGGTTCCCGCAGTGGGGTGGTTCCACTCATGATTACAAGCAACTTTTACTACGGGGCCAACTCTGATATTGCGATAAAAAAATCTGCTGCTCCATACATTAAGGTCGAGTAGGTATTGGGCTTTTGTATGGAACAGCTGATTGAACTATCCTTTTTCCTGTTTTTTTTTACAAAATATTTTCATGCCTACATTAATAAGGAAAATACTGTAGAACTGACAAAATAGTATTATTTTTGTACTTATGTAACAACTTGCATACTCAGTATTCGCAAATAAATGATTCTATTCTATTCTATGTTATCAAAGCAAAATTATTTTATTAAATGCAATATGTTTGTAGTTTTGGCGATCATACATCTTTAGTGTGTACAAATAAGTGTATATGTACGTTATGTGCCTACAATAGCGAGGCACATGCTTAACCTTAGAGGCTAATGAACTAAAGGTAGACTCTAGAGGTAGGTCTAACTGTAAAAATTTCTAAAAAAGGTCTAACAGTTGACAATGTGCGCATGTTTTAAATGTGGGACAATGTGAGATACATCAGATTTTTCGGGGACAACGTAGGACGCTTTTGATAAAGGGGAACAATAACTACAAATGCGGGACTGACTGTCCCCCTAATGCGGGATGGTTGGCAGCCTTAGGCAGGGCTTTATAACGTTACCAATTAATAGAAAAAATAACGTTACGTAACGTTATTTTCAATATGATACCTTGATAATGTTATTTTTTTTAACGATACCTAGTAACATAACATTAATATAACGTATAATATAACTAGAGAAGAGAAGTTAATTTTGCTGAGACTGCCCATTAGCAGCACACTTTTTGATGTTATTTCGTTGATTTTATATGTATTTATTTATCCGTTCTTGTTTGTTTCTTTGTTTCATTATATAATGTTTTCTTTTACTTCGTGTTGTTAATAAACGTTTTTATTTCTATATTTTTATTCTATTTCTATTTCCTACTTACCAATTTCCTCATACTCCTCGTCGGGCACATAATCTGGGTCCAAGTCATGGCAGTCATCGTCGTTGGGTTCAAACTTGACGTCTGGCTCTTCTTGTTTCACAGGTGAGTCGACCAGGATGTCTTCTACGGGCACTGAAATAATATCAACAGAGATTTAAGTTCCATTTCTAGTTATTATGTTATTTATACTTTAACAACCTCTGTGGTCAAGTGGACCACCGGTCTTCTGAGGTCCCGGGTTCGATCCCCAGCTTGATAAATTTAGAAAACGAACATTTCGATATTGGCTCAGTTCTGGGTATTTGTAGTTCCACCGTTGTATTGATTTTCATAATACAAGTGTTTTTTCAATTACTTAAAGGGAACAACCCCCTAAAAAAATATTGTGTTTTGTTATATTGATTGAGGAACTATAAAAAACATGTATATATTTTTTTTTTTTTTTTTTGTTATTTTGATAGTTACTTTGTAATCTGAGCAATGATGTGCAATACTTACTTATTATTTATCAAAAGATATATAGATTAATTTAAAAAATGAAATCAGATGTATCATATCTTAGTAAAGAGATTGCTGCGCTCACATTTTCTTTCATACAACCTTGTGTACTTCAGGGGGTATATATACCACTAATTGGGATGCTAGATTATAAACCTTTCATATAAAACAAAAACTGATATTTGTATCAGTTTTTGTTTTTTATGAATAATAATAATTGATACTGATATAATTTACATTTTCCACAACAACATAGTTAAAACGTTTACCGTTAACAAACACCATCTCTTTTTTGTCGGTCTCCCGGAGTGCTTCTAGCAGCTGTCGCTCCGTAGCCGCCACCATAATGCGAAAGCTACTTGCTTCTCTGAGCCGTTGTACGCACGACTGACATATCAGCTTGCTCAAATTCATGTCTGTTGATAACTGAAAATATATTATTTATTGCAAGTTGTTGCTTGTTTACATTCATACATAATTAATATACTGGTCAAATCCATCTTTCCTATATTCTCCTCTTCCCTAGTTCGTCCCTCTCTGTCACACATTTAAGCATCTCCTTCCTTCTGCTTCCTTCAACATTTCACACTCGAACCGTTTATACAAGCTGCATTTTTGTCCACACATCCTTAAAATTTCACTCTCCAAATTTTAAGGATGTGTTCATAAAACTGAACAACTTTTTCTAAGAAATAGGGTCTCTCATAGGGTCAAATATGTAAAAAAAAGACTTTTCATACAAATCAAAGAGATAACATGATATGTTAGTAAGGGATGACCAAAATTTTTTGGCTTATTTCGACACATGTTTCATGGACAAAGTTGTTCAGTTTCATGGACTGAACACATCCTTAAAATTTGGAGAGTGAATAAAAATCCAGGCTGTATGTAAAATTTCTAAACAGTTTGAGTGTAAAGTGATGAACGAAGCATAAGGAAGGAGATGGATAATTGAGTGACAGAGAGGGACGAAAAAGGGAGAGGAGAATATAGGAAAGATGTGGTTGTTTTGTTAATGGAGTGCCAATTATCAAAGTAGAGTCTCTGAAATCCTGTTGTATTTTATTAGTGAGCCATCAATACGACAAATAATTGTAACATATACAGTCAACAACTGTATCAACCCATCGGTATGACTTTCCATTAGTTGACGTGGAATTTAAGGGTGGGAGGGGTGGTAGGGCGAGGGGGGGTCCTCCCTAATCCCCCCTTAAAATTTGGGAGTGCGGAAATGCATACTTTTTTTTAAATGAATTTTTAATGTTGCAAAAAAAGGAATGATAACAGTCAAATTACTGTTATTTTTCAGCAATTAAAGGAGGGGAGGGGGAGGAGAAGGGAAACAAGTTAAAACAACTCCCTCCTCCAATCCCCATCTGCCGGCGACGCGTAGTTTTCGAGAAATAAATTTTTGTGTAAACATAACCTCAAAACAAAAAATATGGAAATTAAGCAGGGGAGGCTAAAAAGAGGTGGGGAGAGAGGAGGGGACGTACGTACAAAATTTCGCACGTAAAAAAAGTCGTTTCTGGCGCTTCGCCGGCCGCTACCGCGGCACGCTCGCTTCGCTCGCTCAGCTTGCGCGCTGGGTTCATGTACACTTAACATGCTCGTCGCTACGCTCCTCGCACCTATCACGTGACCTGCGGTCTTTGGTCACCATCGCAACAGTTTAGCAGTGCTACCAACATAGTGCGCCGCCATTAAACGTCAAAAATGACGACACTGGCCTAAAATTAGACATTTTAACCTAGAAAATCTAAATTTTTAGAAAAAAAATTCTCGCGTCCTATTTGTTTCCGCACCTTAATATTTCGTATTCATGTTCTAAATTATGAGTTCTTTACACAAATAAAATATGAACTCTAAACTCCACGTCAACTAAAGGAAAGACGAGCCAACCCATCAACACCCGGAAAATGATACAAAATAGATTTTCTAGATAAGCTTGAGAAGTGAAGATTTTCTATTGTTGGGTTATGACCTTAACACTTTGAAAACAAATTTGCTTGCAAGGATGGCACTAAAAGTTCGTCTTTTACCTGCCTCCATTGTTTTTATTAGGGTTCCGTACCAAAATGGTAAAAAAGGAACCCTTATGGTGAGACTCAGTCTGTCTGTCTGTCACAGCTGGATATCTCGAGAACTACTAATGGTATCAACTTGAAATTTGGAATAGTTTAAGATGACATTTGCCCAACTATTTTGCAAATAAGAAATAAATAAAAAAATAAATATTTTTTTTACAGCAGGGCCTGAAAAGGGGTCTTAAAAATTTGAAGTGGGGCTACTAGGGCATGTGGGGTATCATATGAAAGAGCGCCGTTTGCACGTTTTCAATCATTTTTTATTTTTTTTCTAGACCGCATAGTTTTTGACTTATGATGAAAAATGTAAAAAAATGACCGTTCCCCCCCCCCCCCTTATCTCCGAAGTTTGCAAAGAGAAAAATCTGAAATAATTCTATGCGATAGCAGTTTATATAAAGATTACAGGAAAAATAAAACGATGTCTCAATATGGCACACTTTTTTAGAAAATATCAAATTTCTAAAAAAGTTTACATTAGTTCCACTATCGGTCAAGAGATGGCGCTGACCTAAAACTGCAATACTAATTTTATTATTCTACTCTGCAGTGTGGTTTAATGGTGCAATGATGATTGTACGGAACCCTCGGTGCGCGAGTCCGACTCGCTCTTGACCGGTTTTTTTTATATAAATTATACTCTTGTTATCTCATTTTTATTGCTTTTGGGTAAATGCAAGACAATACAGACTACTCCATCTAGAAATGAACCTTAAGGTGTTCAGGTCATAACTTTGCTGACTGTACCCTTCACCACTAGGTAGACTTTTTCTTTGTGCAGTCGGTTTTGTCATTATTGATGATGATAAACAAAAATACATTAAGATACTCACAAATAAATTGAAACATTCCATGAAGATGTCGTAATAAACTTCGCGAATCCCGTTGCAATAATATTCCCTCATGATATCGCGGTGGTAACCTTTGGCCAAGCAACATCGGCATTGCCCGTAGCTTGTTTGTCTTTTTATAAGCTCCATTTTAATGCTAAAACTACGATACTAACGTACAAAACTTATTATTTGTAAATAATAAAGATTCGATAGCTACGAGCGAAACGAAAACTAGCGAAAAAAATTTTTTTTTTTTTTTTAATATCTTCTTCCCGTCAGTTGGGAAAGGCAAAGGCAGAGCCATACAGCCATTGTCTTATTTAAAATAATTTCAACTACAAGAATTCCAGCCTCTAGATTTCATTTTTCTGTAATTGAGTTTTGTAAGGCCAAAGCCACTTCTTTAATTATTATTTTCTCCGTGTCCAGGTAATGTAAGGCCAAAGCCACTTCTTCAATTTTCTTTTTCTGTGTCCGGGTTATATAAGGCCGTAGCCACTTCCTATTCCATTTTCCTTGTCATCTTCAGTGTGATATAAATCTTCAAAGTCTTATCCATGTTTATAGTTCCAAATCCGATGATACAACAAAGTTGTATAAATCCTTATAAGTTTCAGGATTTGTGAGAATGTCTTGAATGTCGCGCGGGATGCTATTAGATGTCTTATATATTTCTATTAATCTGTCCACCAGGACTAATCTCTGAATGTTGTAAGCAGGGCAATCAAAAAATATATGATTAAGAGTCTGATCCACACCTAAATTGCATTCAGTGCATGTTGGAGATGTGATAATACGCATTCTATGTAAATGTGAGTTAAATCGACAGTGTCCAAATCTCAGGCGTGTTAGGATAGTATAAAACTTTCTGCTATGGTATTCTGCTGATTTTGTGAACCAAGGACGACAGCCAAGAACATTATTAATCTTCGCATACCAAGTTCCTTTTACTGTTAGAGTTTCTTGCCAATGAGTGGACCAGTCTTGTTTTGACAAAAGTTTAAGTCTTGGTAGTAAATCAGAGTACGGTATAGCAACATTTTTAATGTCAATGTTGACATTTGCGGCGTCATTTGTAATGGCTCTAGCTAACTTATCGGCACTTTCGTTTCCAGATACTCCAATATGCGACGGAACCCACATAAAAACTATATCAATATTATTACTTTTGAGCTTGAAGTAGGTTGTTTTAATATCTTGTAGAATATAGTTACATCCGGTATCAAATCTGGTATTTTGCAAAGCTTTGAGACAGCTCATGCTGTCTGTTAGGACTAACCATTGAGTGCATTCTTGGGTGTTCTCCTCAATAAACTGTAGCGCAGCAAGAATAGCAAGACACTCCGCGGAAAATATGCTCATTTGGCCCGGGAGTTTAATTCCATGACCCGTTTTCAAATAAGGTATGTAAACAGCCATCGAAACATTATCATTATTTTTGGAACCATCTGTATAGATATGTCTATGCTGAGGGAAATTATCAGTAATTTCATATACTTCTTCTTTATTCTTTAAATCAGGGTGAATGTGGATATTCAGGTCACAAAAATGTGTATCATAAGATCCTGTGTAACATATCCAATTATTCTCAGTTTTATGAATGTTATACTGCTGATTGAACTCTACGATATCCGAGAAGTCATGAAACAGATAGGGGATTCGGGGTACATTCAAAGGAGAATATGTTGTATAGAGAAATTCAATTTTTCTGAGTAGGTGATGAGTAGACAGTGAAAGTAGTTTTAACAAAAACTTTGATTTTAAAAATTTGAATCTGAATTGAAGTGGAGGTATATTGCATTCCACCTGCAAAGAGTTAATGGGAGTAGTCTTCATAGCACCAGTAATGCATCTCAGATTATGATTCTGCAGGATATCTAATTTTTTTACTAATTTGGGATCAGACCCAAAACAAAAAAAGCCATATTCAAAATGACTCCTCACAATTGATTTATACAACATTAATAGAATTTTAGGATCAATTTTTGATAAACTTTTAATGACATTGAATGCCTTATAGGCTTTACCCAGCAAATATTCTATATATTTATTCCAAGAAAGGTTATTAGCAAATATGACACCCAAGAACTTGACTTCACTTTCCAATGGCAGACTAATATTATTATATACAATATCAACATCAAAATCACATTCACCAAACACAACAACTTTAGACTTTTCTGGACTTACATCTAAGTTTAGGTAACTGAAATAATTATTTAATTTTTTAAGAGCAGAATTAACTATAGAGGATACTTGTCGAATATCAGATCCAGAGAAGTAAATAACTAAGTCATCAGCAAATTGCAAATTTTTTACTTGTGGACCTAATATGTAGTTCAATTTATGTACATATAGTATATATATCAATGGGGATAATATGCCCCCTTGACACACACCCCTGTATGAATATCTTGGTCCAATTAACTGATTATTTGATTTCACATAAACCTCACGACCATGCAAAAATTCAAAAATCCAATTAACCAATTTTTCAGGAATACCAAGAGAAAGAAGTTCACCAGCTAAAATATGGTGATTCACATTATTAAAAGCACCAACGACATCGAAGAAGACACCAATAAGAACATTATCTTGTTTGAGAGAATCAAAAATATCAAGTTGAAGATGTGCTATACTCTCTCTAGAGGATCTACCCCTACGAAAACCAAACTGATTTGAAGGTAAAAGATGATTACTTTCAATGAAGAATTCAAGCCTTTGTTTAAGAAGTTGTTCAAACACTTTTCCCATGCATGATGTTAAAGCTATTGGCCGATATGAATTTGCTTTGGTTTTATCTTTGTTCGGTTTTAGAATAGGAACCAGACAATCCTTTTTCCAATCCAGAGGTATGGCAGAGGTAGACCACAACAAATTATAAACTTTCAAAATGATATTTTTGGCATTATCTGTAGTATGTTTTAACATTTTATAAGGAATACCATCGAGGCCATGTGCTGTATCTCGTCGTGAAAAAATTGCATTTTTAAATTCTTGAAAATTAAATGGTGCTAATAAATAATTACTATTACGTACAGGATTAATACTATTTACATATTGTAAAGGGGCCTCAACAGTATCTGGTGTATATTTTTTAAGAAATTCTGGAATCCAATCTGTATAAACATTTTTAAAAGAAACAGGTTGACCATTAAACCTCTTAGCAATCCTCCAGATTTTAGATATGGGTGTAGATCTATTTAGTGACTGACATAATGAAAGCCAACTTAAGTTTCTTTCTTTTTTTAAAACAATTTTTTTAACAGCTTGTAGCCTTTTAAACTTAAGAAAACTTTCTTCTGTAAGACTGTTTTTAAACTCAATATATGCCTTTTTACAATCTTCTACTGCTTTTGCACAATTTTTATTCCACCATGGTAGTGGTATACGTTTTTTGCGGATTCTGGACTGAAATTTCCTAACCGATTGATTTGATTGGTCAACAGAGAAAGACCTATTGCTGATAATAGCTGACTGCTGCAATGCAAGATCTAATAACGCAACCAAATCAGAATAACATTTTAATGGATTAGTTTGATCAATGTAAAAATTTTGTAATAAGTAATCAACGTTTTTGCTATATTTTTGCCAGTCTACTAAGCGAAAATTGTAAGAAGTAGGAGGTGTAAGATAATCAGATGAATCATTATTATTATTACTAATAGTGATGTTTATAATTACAGGTAAATGATAGCTGCCCATAGGGTCGTCATGGACCGACCACTCACATTGCAATGCCAGAGAAGGTGATACCATAGTAAGATCCAAAGCATTCCTTTGCCATCTACTAGAACCAACAGTTGTCAACTGACCATCATTCAGAAGAACCAAGTTATTGTCGTCGATGCTTTCAAGAATATCACGACCACGTGTATCAATATTACTACAACCCCATGCTGTGTGCCGTGCGTTAAAATCGCCGGCAATCAACAAAGGGCCCGGTAAATTAGAAATTAAATTATTAAGTTTTATTTTAGAAAATGAAACATCACAATTACCAGGACTATACAAGGACATAAGCGAAATTTCTTTGTTGCCATACTGCAATCGCACAGCTATATTTTGAATTGAATCATCAAAAGAAGTGTCTATTTTAGCAAATTGTAAACTATTATGAACTAAAATGGCTACACCATTATGTCTTGTACCAGAATCTAATCTAATTATATTATAACCTTTCATATTAAAACGAATGTGAGGCTTTAGCCATGTTTCACATACTAAAGCTACATGAATCTGATACTCTTGCAAAAAATTTAATAATAAATATTTATGTGCAGGTAAACTCTGAGCATTCCATTGAACTATTCTTAAAATATCCATAAAAAAATTAAATAATTTATTTCTTATTTTTTTTAATTGTTTCTAAGAGAGTATCTTTAATACTCTGAGTGGAAATAATTGTATCATTAGTTTTATTCATTGTTATCAATTTAACAACAGACTCAACAACCATATTCAGTATTTGATCAGAATTCAGGAGTGAAGCTAGCATTTCAATGGGATTTTGTTTCAGAGGAGGGAATGACTTCTCGTTTAATACAGCAGAATATGTTTTGCTTTGAGCTTTTTCTCTATTTAATTGTATTTTCTCTTTCTTAACAGGACATTGTGATGAGATGGCAACATGATTTCCCTTGCAGTGACAACAGATGGCTTCTTCAGATGATTTCAAGCAGAATTTAAAATTATGAGACTCACCACATATGGAGCAGCGTTCGGAGTTCTTGCAATATTTGGCAATATGCCCATACCTCAAGCATTTGAGGCACTGCTTCACTGGAGGAATGTAAGGACGCAGCTCGAAGCGCCAGCTGTTGAGATCGACGCTTTCAGGAAGCACCGGGCACGAAAAAGTAATTGAAACTGTTTTTGTGGGTTCTAATTTGATTAGCCCATTATCCATCTTTGACCTTCTCATGAATCGCCTAATACTCACAATATTTTTGGTTGTAGTCAGTGCGGAGTAAATCATTTCATTTGATAAATCTATTGGTACATGTGTAATTACTCCTGTTACCTCGCTGGCCGCCGCAGGGATGCTGGCAGCCAAACTGTAAGCGTCCAAAAATTTTTTATTTTGTAGTGCCGCATTAGCCAGGCCTGGCCGCTCAAAAATTACTCCAATCTTGTGTTTGTTAATTCTTTGCAATTGTTTGACGCCCTTGTTGTATCTCTTTAAACAATTAGCCAATGACATCATGTCACGGTTGCCTATAGGTTGGTCACTTTTCGTACTCTCTATGAATACAACATATTCGAAATTGCCGCCTTGTTCTGGATAAAACCGAACATAATTTGGGATTCTAAAATCTTTGTACTTATCCTCTTCCATTTTTTCTTCCAGGGACTTCGTGGAGCAGGTATCACTGAAGTCGGACTCTCCACCTTCGCCTCCACTCCCGTCTTCAAGTTTTTTCTTTCGTTTTCGCCCACTCTTCTTCCCCATATTTACAGTTTTATTTTATTTACAACAATGAAATATTGATTATTTACACCTTTTTTATACAAATTATATACAAATTGCAACAATTAAATATTTTTTAGTTTTATTTGTTTGAAAAGACCGTCAATCCCGTCAAACGTTCCCGCGCTTTTTTTTCCTAGCGAAAAAAAATCGAAATTAATATGACGTTTGAGAATGACAGCTAGGCTTGTGAAAAAGTATCGATGTATCGATAATAAATCAAAATTTCTTGTCATCATCATCACCATTATATCAGCCGCACGACACCCACAGCTGGGTATTGGCCAGTGTTGCCAGCAGGGTATTGTCAAAAATGACCTAAAATATATAAAAAAAAGTAACCTTTTAGTGAAAAAAATTACCTTTCATATATTTTTTTTTTGTGAAAATGTATTAAAAGTTGAATAGATGTTAATTGTATTAACTTACTAAGACAAAAAATAAAAAAAAATATTTTCAGAATTTGCAAAAATTTTTTTTTGTTATCTTTGAAATGATATAATTTGGTTCGGATTGAAGTGGCAGATTTGGTGTCATTATATATTTTGCTTGTTATACTTTCTACAATATACAAGAATATTCTCGACTGCCGCAAAAAAAAAAAAAACGAAGGCACCACTTGCCCATACAAATTGGTCATTTTCTTTTATAGCTCTTTATTTTCAAACAAAACAAAATACTATAAAATAGAATTACAACAGCATAGGTAACTACCAAACAATTCAAACAAAATTACTACCTATGTAAAATCTGTCTGCAACTCACTGAACTGACAAACAAACTGACATTGACAATGACAAGTGATGGTGGCGGGCGGGAGGCGGGCGACACGACATGATAAAAAACATAAAGAGCACTCCGTTTCACGTTAGTTTAAAAAAATAAGAATTAATTTTGAACTTCCGAAAAATTACCTAAAAGTTACCTTTTGAGTTGTGTAACCTAGAAGTAACCAGACAGATTCTAAAATCACCTAAAAGGTTACTAAAGTAACCTTCTGGCAGCGCTGGTATTGGCTCCGTGCACGCTTTTAGCGCCATCTAGCGTGTTGCAACTTTGTTGGCTCTGACCTGACCGTTTTGACGTTTTTATATGTAATGGCGGCATTGTGACAAAATGTTAAAAAATACTATACATATTGTATTATTAATGTAAATTTCAAAATTACTATGATTTGGGTGGACAAAGTGTTGTGAAATCATTTTTGGTCATTTAAATTAAATATGGCAAGCAAGATCTATTCAAAATAAGTGTTTTATTTTGGTTATATCAGGGTTTGTTTACTTCTTTCTTAGTTGTAGATTTTGTAAAACAAGAGGATAAAGCTACTTTAATAATTTTACTAAGTGATAATAAACATATATAATTATTCCTGTATCGCTAGTAATAAATTAAATAAAATTTTCAAGCAGATTACAGAGCCTTCTTTATTTCTACTTTTTGCCACCATGAGCGCTGAGATCGATTATTATACCTTCGCACCCTCCCAATAGGCCTCCCCTAAGGAAAAGAAAAATCTTTCAACTGGAATTTTCAAATAGTGTATGTAAAATATAAAGTTTTTTGGTTCTTACTACTTTAAGTTGAATTTGGAAAGTTAGTATTTCGAATTCCACGTATCCGTCCGTCCGTCTTTGGAACTCTCTCTCTACCAGAAGGTATCAGAAAGGGTCAAACTCTTGGATCCTTTCGTAATCAAGTCAGGAGTTATTTCCTTTCTTCGATTCCATACTAATTATGTATTTTTTTCCATTTTCCTGAATTTTTATTTTATGTATGTACTTAGACTTTCCTCTAAATAGTTGCACCCGCTCCCTTATTGTCCTTTATCTTATATATCTCTCAGTGGCGGCCTTACCCATTACGAAGCTCCGGGCGGCAGGGTCTTTGCGAGGCCCAGGGTTTGTTACGGACAGGAACCGAAAAACGCGCGCGAAATTTTTGAGTCTATTTCTAAATGTACGTTAAAATCATTAAAACTGGCAGTAAAACCACTGTAGAAACTTAGAGACTGGTAACTGGCTAATGAAGGACATGTTGAATGTATGTGGAAGTTTGTGATCAAAATACTCAAAATCTATAAAAACAAACGGGCGGGTCAGCAATGTAAGAGTAAAATAAAAAACCGGCCAAGTGCGAGTCGGACTCGCGCACGAAGGGTTCCGAACCAAAAAACGGCAAAAAAATCACGTTTGTTGGATGGGAGCCCCCTAAATTATTTATTTTATTCTGTTTTTAGTATTTGTTGTTATAGTGGCAACAGAAATACATAATCTGTGAAAATTTCAACTGTCTACCTGTTGTCGTTATTAATATAGAGCAAAAAACGGCAAAAAAATCACATTTGCTGTATGGGAGCTTCCTTTAAATATTTATATTCTTCCTTTTATTATTTATTCCTTTATATATTATTGCACTAAACTTATGAATCGCCTAAGTCTTTTCTTAACTACAACTCGACCAAGTTAAGTAGGCGAATGACAGCTACATGACCGCTAAGTTTGACACCGTTTTAATTTGGTCGTGTTGTAGTTAGGAACAGACTTAGGCGATCCTTAAGTTTAGTGCAATCGGGTGTTAGTAATAGGGTCCCGTTTTTACCCTTTGGGTACGTAACCCTAAAAATGAGAACTACCTAGCTTAGCTGAAGAGAAAAAAAGATACGTTTGATTTAATGTTTTATTTTGACTGTTTCCATGCATATTTTGTATAGCTACGGGTTTCTCTCATACATTCCGCGTCATTTTTATATTTACTTACGAATTCCGAACAATACATATTTTTTGCAATTTTGTGTGGCAATATGATAAGAAACTTTTTACTGGTTCTTTTATTTCTATTGATATTATGTATAATTTTTTTTTTAATTTACTTGGGTTGTAGCGCGAGGCCCCTGCAAGAGCGAGGCCCCGGGCGATTGCCCGGTTCGCCACCCCCTAAGGCCGCCACTGATCTCTCTCCCAAGTTTGCCTGGAAGAGATTACTGTTTAGCAATAAGGCCGCATATTTCGGCCGTTTCCGTGTGCAATAAAGAATATTATTATTATTTACAATAAATATCGATTTTTTTATTTAGCATTCAAATAGAGTTCTTATTTTTATCTGTTAAGTAAAATTAATGAGCTAAAACAGTAGTTTTAAAAACCTATATTCAATTCTCCCTAAAATGTACCGTCGTGCGATTAAATTGGTAATGCGTACGACGTATTTTAATCTGTAAAATTTTGTACATAGATTTTGGAAGTTGCAGCGGATCAGCAGGCTGATTATCTAAATAGAAACTATTTAGCAACCGGTTTCATTTGACACACATTGCTACTTTTCTTTGGTATGTTTTTTTTTCACCCCAAAAAGATGTCGCAATGTATTTCATTCATCTGTCAAATGAGACCGGTCGCTACGTGCCGGACTACAGCTGCGCCACAAAAAAAATAGTTGGAAATCTGACATTTTGACTATGCCATGATGAAGTCTATAGTTTGTCGGAGTTTGTCGCCAAAAACCAGAGTTTGTCGGTCTTCCGTTTAGGAGATACATGTGGCTCAGCTGTAGAGACGTCTCTACAGCTGCGCCACACAGATCTCGAAAACGGAAGGTCGTAGCGAAAATCTGATTACTTGTATGTATAGCCGTTAGTTTGTCGGAGTTTGTCGCACAAAAACCAGAGTTTGTCGGTCTTGCGTTTAGGAGATACGTGTGGCGCAGCTGTAGAGACGTCTCTACAGCTGAGCCACACAGATCTCGAAAACGGAAGGTCGTAACAGAAATCTGATTACTCGTGTGTGTAGCCGGTAGTTTGTCGAAGTTTGTCACCAAGAACCAGAGTTTGTCGGTCTTGCGTTTAGGAGATATGTGAGGATACGCTGTGGAGACCTTTCTACCTGGATCTTGAGAACGGAAGGTCGTAGCGATAATCCGATTAGTCATATCTATAGTCGGTAGTTCGACCGAGTTTGTCGCCAAATATCAGAGTTTGTCGGTCTTGCGTTTAGGAGATATGTGAGATTTTCGCTACGACCTTCCGTTCTCGAGATCCAGGTAGAAATATCTCTATAGCATATCCCCACATATCTTCTAAACGTAAGATTGACAAACTCTGATTTTTGGTGACAAACTCCGACAAACTAATGGCTACACACTCGAGTTATCAGATTTTTGCTACGACCTTCCGTTCTCAAGATCCAGGTTGAAAGGTCTCCACAGCGTATCCTCACACATCTCCTAAACGCAAGACCGACAAACTCTGGTTCTTGGTGACAAACTCCGACAAACTACCGGCTACACACACGAGTAATCAGATTTCTGTTACGACCTTCCGTTTTCGAGATCTGTGTGGCTCAGCTGTAGAGACGTCTCCTACAGCTGCGCCACACGTATCTCCTAAGCGCAAGACCGACAAACTCTGGTTTTTGTGCGACAAACTCCGACAAACTAACGGCTATACATACAAGTAATCAGATTTTCGCTACGACCTTCCGTTTTCGAGATCTGTGTGGCACAGCTGTAGAGACGTCTCTACAGCTGAGCCACATGTATCTCCTAAACGGAAGACCGACAAACTCTGGTTTTTGGCGACAAACTATAGACTTCATCATGGCATAGTCAAAAAGTCAGATTTCCAACTTTTTTTTTGTGGCGCAGCTGTAGTCCGGCACGTCCGGTCGCTAGGTGGTTTCTAATTAGATAGTCAGGCCGCCGTCTTTTGTCAATTTTATTGCATTGTATCTATGCTATTTCTATATTTTTCCGCTGTATCAAATGAGCGGTTTTCTGACAGCAGAGAATTTTAGTATAATTTTATGTCGATAGATGGCGCTACTTCAAGTAGGTAGATTTTTCAAATATTATTTCCCACTAAATGGTCATAGAAAAGTTCTTCGTAACACGCCAAAGGACAGCCAACGCACAACACAACAAACCACATACTCAATAAACGTATAATAAATAATTACATTTCATATTTTTCATAAAAAGCTATCTATTTAGTTCAACGACATCTAGTTCTTTTTTATGTACTACTTTTTTTCCTTAAACTGCCTTTTGAAAACCGCTCATTGGATTGAAAATCGATTAATCGATAATTTTTATCCTGACCACATCCCTTTTGACAACTAGGCGATTTCGTTGCCAGTAATAAAAAAAAATAAGTAAATAACCACTGTTTTTATTTACCAAAATAAAATTGTTGTAATGATAGAATTGAGTACAGACTGTTAAAATGATAAAACATTAATAAAAACAAAAAAAAAATGAGATTTTGGTAGACTTAAATTATGATTTCTTCCTGCAGTTACTAAACCATGTTAAAAATCAACAATACTGTATTTGTTAACATGTATTAACATCACAGCCACTTAATGGTTAATTTCGAAATAAAATTAAAACTAAACTAAGCTTTTTTATTCAATAAATCGACATAAGCACACTCAATAAGATCCTCGTCCTTCACTCCTAGCTTGATCTGCAAGTCCTTGGCTATCTTCTGGCCTTCTTCAACCGTTTGCTCCGGACGGAGAACAACCTCCAACTCCATATAATCGCCTAGGTCTCGGACACTATCTATGTGGACTCGGGTCTGACCTACCATGTAAAGTTTTCTGAAAAATAAAAATGATTAAAAAATTAAGAAATTTACAAAGTTCTAGCAGATGTTATAATTTATCTGCTTTTGTATTACAAAATAGTTTTTTTTATGCACAACAGGATAGTGCTTGGCCTTCACCTCACCTGATGTTAAGTGACAATAAGGCCAAAGGTGGAAGTGCACTACGTCCGGAATCCTCATCACTGAGGAACTGGCTATCTTAACTCGTTAACTGCCGGAACACAACAATTTTCAAATTGTTGTTATAGCGTCTGACTTAGGTAAGATGGTGGTAGCTAGCCAGTCGGACTTGAAGTAAGCCCTACCACCAACTGATGAAGATGACTAAAATGGCACATTCATGAAATTATGAGTACTTATATTTTGTCTTCATAACTTGTTTTTCTTTATCATGATTTTGTTGTAGATGCCGGCATATAACTGGGCAAGAGAAAGTTGAGACAAAAGATGCGCAGTAGCTACAAACGCTAAATTTCACGTATCTTTGTCTTGCCAAGTTATGTGCCGGGCGGTAAGCAGTGTAATTTCTTTAAAATCTCGTATAGTCTGTTTGGAAAGAGAACTGTCATTGGCTATGTGCTTGATTACCGCTTTTATCATGTTGACGGCACTGTAACGTTTTAGAGCGACTGTGATATCTTAATATCCATCAAGTCAAGATAGTTGCACTATAATTTCATATAAGTCGAGAACATCCTTGCAGACAAATCATTTAGTTGGTTTTGCGAGACTTGTATTTAATGTCAATGTAATTGTTCTTAATAGATAAATAAATAACAGTGCCGTCAACATGACAAAAACAGTAATCAAGCACAAAGCCTACGACGGTTCTCTTTCCGAACAGAATCTAGTTATTGAAGTTCTCAAAAAAATTAATAAAATTACCTCTGTTTGACTACCCTTCCTCTAGTCCCCATGCATTCAGTCAGCATTTTGTCCATTAATTTGGCCTTCTCAATTTGTGCTGCGGAGAACTCAAAAAGATCATAATTACTAAGCTTCGGCCCGCCATCATCATCGCGGTCATAGCGAACTAATGTAGCTGACAAATCGGGATAGTATCTCATTTTTAATCGGCCATTATTCACTTTGTAAAACGTGTCGTCTTGGTTAATTATTGTGGGTGGTCCGCCGCTGAGCTGCTGAGCTATCTCGCAAATGTTATACAAGTTTGTTATTTTCGCTTTGATCTCAACGTTACGCATTTTGGATGAAGAAAGGTTATATATATTTTCTCAAGTCAAATCTTTCTTTGATCAAAAAGTATCAAATACAAAACACCTGAAAAGCCTAGAATACAGAAAAGTTATGAATAAATAAACCTACTAAATTACAAAATATTGACGTTGGTTTTTTTTTCCTTTCTGGCTTCTGGCCTCTTCTTTTCCACTTATCTTTTTTGCTAAAATTTTCCCGCCTTTGGTTTAGGCTATGTTTACATTAGTCGATTAAAAACAGTCCAGTAGAAGTACATTACGTGGTGTGTTTGACGTTCTTTTAGTATCAACCAACATGCCCAGCAATGTACTTCTACTGGAATGTTTTTATTCGACTTATATATACATAGCCTTAATGCTCTTTGGCATGCGAGTGCGTGCACCGCACAAATTATTATGTAGCAAGCTGAGCACCATGAGCAAGAACCAACTTTTGCGAGAACGCTCACTGGAATGGCACCAACACTACTAATGAAACTTGCACTCTACTAAATCACTCTTGAACTAAGATAATGTATGTCAGCCCTTAGGCAGACAGAGCATTTAACGCGTCGACATCATTATAGTCTGTCTGTGAATATGAGTTTTTTGTAGGATCTGTTATGTCAATGTCAAAAAAATCAAAACAAATAAAAAATTGGTTTCTGTTTTGAATGTGACGAATATTGGTGATTTGTGTGAATGTTTTATAAAATGGAAACTGATATAGAGAACAGAAGAAGCTGGGTATCCCGGCCGGATGTCTGCCGATGCTGTTTGTCAACCAGCGGCCTCCAAGATGTGACAGCATCGTACATTTCCGAGTCGGGAACCAAAGAGATTTATTACGAAATGTTACAGGATTGTTACGGGATCACTGTAAGTACGTAGCCCTAGCTAGGTAGTAATCACATCACAGACTTCTAGAACTATAAACCTATCTAGTTAGTCATTATCATTCCTTTATTCCCATCTGCCCCTTTAAATCTCCGCCAACGGGGTGGTGGTTGGCACTAATAGGGTGGTCGATGGCACCTATTTATTCCCATCTGCCCCCTTCGAACTTGCCATCGAGGTACTATAACTCAGGGAATGTTAACGTTATTTTTAAATATAACATTATTTCTTACTTTTTTACCGTTAATTGTAACATTAACGTTATGTCAATAAATAACGTTAATTTGAGAAATAACGTTAAATTTAACATTATTTACTGATATAACGTTAATTTTAACATTATTTCTTCCCTTTTTTACCGTTACTTTAAAATTAACGTTATTCCAATTAATAACGTTAATTATTTACTGATAATTTAACTGGTACTAAATTTAACGCTATATTTAACGTTAATTTTACTGGTAAAATATTTTTAATGTTATTTTTACCGGTATTAACCGATAAAATGTTTTAATGGTATTTTTAATGTTATTTTTTTATATCATTATTATTTTTTTAACGGTATTTCAATCCCTGCTATAACTACGAAGGAGGCAGATGAGAATAAATAGGTGCCATCAACCACTGGGGTGGTAAACACCACCTATTACTGCCAACCACCACCCCGATGGCGGAGCTTGAAGGAGCAGATGGAAATAAAGGTTATCATTGTCTTGCTAGTGTCTGAACCCAATCAAATCCTTTTAAGGCCCGCCACATACAGATATAATCAGATTTAGAATTCTGAAACGAAATATTGATAATTTATAAAAATTCCGAATGGAAAAATAGGTACTGTATGTGTCTAAAGAAGGGCTGCCATATGTCCCAGTACACTGGGACATGTCCCGGTTTGAAGCGTTGTGTCCCGGTATCCTGGTCAACAAGTAGCATTGTGTGCTGGTGTCCTGGTCAGCAAGTAGCATTTAAATATTACCCAAGTTTTTGAAAACTTTTACCCTGTGCTTGTTCTAAATGTCTCAATTTGAATTTATATCAGCCCTACTCTAAATATTGCTATAGACGTTTTTTCCTGGATGAAACGGGACGGGAATGAAATGGGGTGATTCTTGACGTTGTTGCATATAAAAATATAGTTGACAAAATCATTTCGACAAAAACACTAACAGGATAGGGAAAAAGGTATGGTGTAGTTTTTCCCATTATGTATACAGCAACTTTAATTTTCTTCTAGAACTTGTACAATATTTTGTAATTAGTTGTGTTATAATAACCACAAGTGTGGTAAAGATATCTAGAGTAGACTGAGAAAGAAAACAGAAAATGTTTACTTATTTAGTAAAAATCACTGTAATATAATATTAATATAGGAAAGTAGACTTTAACATTGTAACTATTTAATTCTTAGCTTTTCATGATGTTTTGATGCACTGATTTTTTAAATGCTTGTAAAGTAAAAAGAAATAGTAAATTGTTGTTTCATAAACTGAAGACATTGTTATGAAAAGTAAAAAAGTTAAAAAAATGCTGTTCACATTATAAAATATGTTTGTAAAATCCTGTTGTGTAATATTTTAGAAACAAATTTGAGTAGAGTGACCATCTTGTTATGATGTTGTAGGACATTATAATTATAAATTAATCAAAGTAAGGCTTAAGGGTGTAAATATAGTAGGTATATCTTTTGATCAAAGCAAAAAAATACCAGATAATTTCCATATGCACCATTGTTTTGATAAATTGATGAGCATTATCTACACAGCAGCAATCTGGGCATTGCTGAGATACCACTTTAAGACAAACAAAAACTCAATCATTTCAAAATCTAATATCGAAAATTGATAAAATGTTACATGATTAGGGTTACAATACCGTACTATAACGTCCCGCCAGAATTTTAAAAGATGTCGCGCAGGCTGATTATCTAAATAGAAACTATTTAGCGACCGGTTTCATTAAACATACATTGCTACTTTTCTTTGGTATGTTTTTTTCACCCCAAAAAGAAGTAGCAATGTATCACATTCATCTGTCAAATGTGACCAGTCGCTAGGTGGTTTCTAATTAGATAATCAGCCCGCCGATTTGCCCCGATTTCTGTTTATGCGCCGCGCGCAGAACAAAAGCCTCTAAGGCCGCGAATACACCTGCAAGAACTTCTGCGAGAACTTGCACTGACAGCCTGTCACACAGTAGCCTGTGAACGCGTGACAAACTGTCGCCAGTGCATTTGCTATTAGTTAACACTTATAAGCTACTGTGTGACAGGCTGGCAGTGTAAGTTCTCGCAGAAGTTCTTGCAGGTGGAAACCCGGCCTCACGCATGCTCGCTCCACAATGCCGCGTGGACTCGCCCGCATCTCTCCCGCCGCGCCGACGCGCGTCGTGCTATCGCGTTGAGTGGCTCATTCGGCCAGCGACCGTGACATGTACGAAGCATCGCGCGTATTTTTATACCGCATTGTTTATTCATTTAATTTCTTTTATTTATTTTGTCCCTATTTTATGTGTCATAAATGCCTGTTTTCCCGCTTTCTTATACCAAGCACCTGATTTAAGTCAAGGGCCCTGTACGCGCTTAATTCTGCACGCACGGGTGGAGGGGCGCGGGGCGAGTCAACGCCGACACGTCGCGAACGCAGCCGCAGACAGAGCGCTGCGGGCGGCGTCTCCGCGACCCGCCTCATTCCTTATTTAATTTTCGACAACACACACGCTCTCACCAAAACCGCCATTTTTCATTAATTTTTGTAACTATTTTTTTGCAATATATATACTATAGTGTACTACAAACTAGTCTTTTAATTGTCTCCATCGTAGACAGGTTCTATGGCAACCCTAAGGATGGATTAGCTCTTAACCTACAGCACAGAATAGATAATAGTACTAGCATATAGAAGTTGCAATTCGCAAAATCGTTTAAATAAATTGCGACTCTTACTCCGACACAATAAAGTGCAATTCAAGTCGCACTTCGCTCCCTTCGCTACAAATATTCAACTGCAGTAGTTGCCTCTTTTTCTATCGCGTAGGTCTTATCTTCTCCGACGTATGAAATTTGTCGTCTCAGAGGACGCCGAGTGCCTCATACTCGCGCACGGAGTGACAACCCTGCCTAAAGACAAAAAAAAAACATTTACCCTCCGTTTTGGCTTCGCTGTAGTCTGGTAATTATAAAACACAGTCTTCAGCTTCGCCAGGGGACACCAGCGAAGCCGGACGGGTGATCAGTCACCATGATCTGAACCATTTCACTCACAGTTTCGTAGCATGGTAGCCACACGACTTTTTTTATTTACAGCTCTCGAATATAACGGATTGGGGTCCCAGTCGCATGGTTTGCTCGCTGTGCGTCGGGCATCTTCGCGATGCTTGCAGCTTCCGCGAACAGGTCCTCCGAGCTGAAAAGTATTTTGTTGAGTACCTTGATAGTAAAGGTATGTGTTTTAGTTGATTTTATTGTTTATTAACCATTTTACAGAAATATGTAACATTCTGGTTACTTTTTTCAGAAAAGACTAATTTGATAAAAATTGAAAACGATGTGTCTCAAACTCCTGTAACAGATTCAATAGCGGACGATCTAATAGTGCCATGTGAGGATGAAGGTTGGTAGTGATCTGTTCGCATTTTGATATGGTCTTGGTTAGTTCTTTTGATACATTATTATATCAGTGATCGGAATAGGTAGTGCAATTTTGCGGGATTTAGTGACGTTCTCTAAATATGGATAAGACTTGCGGGATTCGGGATTTGAATATTAGTAATATTTGATCTCAATTATATTTGAATCCTTTTAAACTACATATATAAGGTCCTTCTTAAATAGTGCACATAATTTTAAGGGGTCAATGTACTCATGCATACAAACAACTTTTACTATGGGATCAACATTGAAATTGCGAAAAAAAAATCAGCTGTTCCATACATTTTGATCTATTCGATTTTAAATTTTCTATGGAACAGCTGATTTTTTTTCGCGATTACAATGTTGGTACCATAGTAAAAGTTGTTTGTATGCATAAGTGCATTGACCCCTTAAAATTATGTGCACTATTTAAGAAGGACCTTATATATAATCCCTATCAAGCAGGATTTAAAGGCAAATCCATATTAAGAAAACGTCACTAAATCCCGTAAAATTGCACTGCCTATTCCGATCACTGGTTATTAGTTTTTTAGGAATTGTAGCCACATTCGAAAAGAGTTTATTAAGTTTACTTTATTTATTGCTTTATTTAAGATATTCCGCTATCATTTTTTTTTGTTTTGGAGTGGTCATTATTACAGTCAAGGTGTAGGGTTAGTGATTTTAATAATTTAATTGTTTCATTTATCAACATTATTCGTAGTCTTGTATTATATCAACTTTTCTTTATAATTGCCAGGTAAAGATGAAAAAACAATCGAAGCACAGTTAATACAAAAAGGTATAATGCGAAATGGAAAAGAAAACGAAGTGAAGAGAAAAAAACTAAAGAATGTTAAAGTGAGACGAAAGAAAAGGAAAGTAGATGTGGATAAAGATTATGATTCGGACGCTCCTATATCAATGTTGTTGGATGCAAATAAATTTTCTGATGACATTAATAACACAGATGAGAATCTTGTTAGGATAAGAGAAGAAGATATTGTTTCTGAAGGTGAGTTCAATATTTAAAATTTATCATATTTCTAGATTAAGATCAATTTTTTAATCGCACTGTGTCGACTTACACCATAAGACAGATAGGTGATAAATATAATTTTTTTTCCAACGAATTGTTCTGTTAAACTTTGTTTTCCTAGATAATATTTCATACACTTCGTATTTTAGGTTTACTTCAAACATCAGCATTAAGCGGCATAAAACAAGTTTCGGAACGTAAACGCGGCATGTTGACATGCCACACCGTCCTCAGAGACACCACCGCCTGCCCTTTTAGACACCACAAAAGTTGGTTCCAATGCTTTTTCTGTTCAGAAGAATTTATGGATTTTAATCAACTAAGAGATCATACTTTGGCAACGCATTCCGACCTCGATTCGGAACTCAAGAATATGAAGCGATATCCGCGTTCGTTACAAATAGATATTTCAAATTTGGAATGCCGCGATTGTCATTTGAACTTAACGGACGTGAGCGAAATGCGCCGCCATCTTAGCGACATTCATAATAAAGTTATATACAGCGAATGCATAGCTGATTTCAAGTTAGACGTGCGGCCTTACTCTTGTCACATTTGCAAACAAGAGTTCCACGTATTTAGGACTTTAACTACACACCTGAACGAACACTACGCGAACTGTATATGCGATGTTTGTGGCAAATCGTATCTGAATTCTAAACGACTTAAAGTCCACAAACGCACGCATGACGCCGGTCAATACCCTTGTACAGAATGCGGAAAAGTGTTAACAACAAAGATTTCAAGATCAAATCATATTGCGAATGCTCATTCTAAACGCCAGATGAAGTGTCAGATTTGTTTTAAACCGATGAAACATTACAATGATCGTATCAAACATATGTCTGAAGTCCACGACATCACGCATAAATTCCAGTGCCCTATTTGTGGTAGAGAGTATAATATCAAGCATTACTTGGCGACGCATATAAGACAGACTCATGGGAATAAGAACAAGAAGTGTTCAGAATGTGGCATGGCTTTTATCACGAATCACGGCTTGAAGAAGCACATGTTGAAACACACGGGGGAGAAACCGTTTTCGTGTAACGTTTGCGGCAAGTCTTACGCTAGGAGCTATACTCTGAAGGAGCATATGAGAGCACATGAAAGTGACAGGTAAGCTAATCACTAAAGTTAAAAAAAAAATATTCTAAAAAACCTAGGTATCAGTGGCGAAGGGTCCATACATGCCGATTCCCATTGGCTTACCTTTTAAAAATCCCACTCCACCGATCCACTATGCAAATGACAACATTTTTGTAGATCGGCTTACCTTCTCCATAAATTCACACCTCGCCACTGCTAGGTATACAAAAAAATAATCAAATGTTTGGTTTCTTGCAGATGAACATTCATTCATTCATCACTATTAATCAATAAAGAAGAGGCCATCTCAGTGCCATGCTATCAAAGTGTATGTGAGCTGAAAAACCATGAGCATGGTTCGATATAAAGGGTGTTTGGTAATAGTAGCCGGCAAACATCTTGAAATCGGGTGGGGATTGCGCAGAACGCCTATTTTATGTATGCGTAGCGGTGAGTCGCTCGCAAGTGCGCATGCGCGAACTTATCCCCACTCCGTCGAAAGAGCGTCAAGATGTTTGCCGGAATCTGTATCTATATTATAATTCCGAATATGGTAGATAATAGTAGTGCCATGAATACAACCCCGAAAAATTATTATAATGCAGACAATATTATTTTGAGGCAATACCCTAGAGATAACCACTAATCTAATAATACATAAGATTCTCTGTGTCATATTTAAAGTTCGAAGTTTGTACAATGGGTCTACCGCGCAAGAGTCGTCGGCATCGCTATCGGTATCGGCTTCATTTGACAGATGGATGTGACACAACACATAGCTATTTCTTTTTGGCACAAATAAAGACTTACCAAGAAAAGTAGCAATGTGTCACATCCATCTGTTAAATGAAGCCGACAGTGATGCCTACGACATTTGCGCGGTAGACCCAAAATCACAATTCTCTTTGGTAGACCCGCTTGAACGGACAACCGGACTTTTTCTGTCTTTTTAGGGCGTCCGCGCGCGGGTCGACATAGATTAGAGCTCACTCTTGCACTGCAGGCATATGTCTGTCAGAAAACCAGCAATCTTTATCGACCCGCACGCGTGTCCGCTTAAAGTGCGTTTTATCAAATGGTTCCTTTTCCGTTATGTTGATTTTCCGAAAATCTACTTAATTTAGGACATAAAACCATCGCAATAATATTACAATGACGGTACTGCCAACATTACGGCATAGGAACTGTGTAATTAAACGCACTTTAATGTGTCTATTCTAGATTTGTTGTTGGAACTATATTTTTTATACCAAGTCTACTAATGTCCCGATTTTTCATGTATCGAATGGTAACCCTTATTATGATTTCATTTACATTTAAGATCAAAAATGGGACAAAGAATTTATACTGCCGATTCGTTAGTGTAATTTATTTGTTGGCATTGGCAAGTACAATACAGTTACAGCTCACGCAAAATATCTGGACCCAAATTTTAGAACCACGTGACTTGCGCAGTAGCAATTTTTGGGTACAAAAATGTTTGGTGCGCAACCTCATTGTCTATGGTTTGGTTCAAGTTATGGCGCGAGCTGTACGTATTAAATAATTTAATTAAGTTTTCTTGGCAGAGTGAAACTACCCTTTACTTTGTAAAACCAAATGCAAGTCTCAATCAAAATAATAATTATGATTTAACAAATAGTTGGAAATAAATTGATATTGATAAAAAGATATTGTCGTGTGTCCTTAATTTATGCAATATGTAACCTCCTACAATTTTTCTTACCTACCAAAAGCAGTAGTAAGGTTTGTTGGGGTAAGATCGGACTGTTTTTCGGTTAGTTGAAGAGGTTGCAGCAAATATTCTTTTCCTCATTTCCTAAAAAAGATTTTCAAATCAAATTGAGCTTCTGTTGTTAAGGATTAAATGTAGTATCTATCAGCATTTTTAAGTTTCTTTTACATAAGCGGTTGCCAAGTTATACCTTTGTGAAGATTAGGATAGCTAATCAAAATACCAGGTAAAGACCGGACCATAGTGGGGCAAGTTCGGACTACTATTTAAAAGCGTCTGTGTGGCTTAAAACGAAATGTTGTCACTAAAGAAATATCCGGGATTATTCAAAAAAAGGTAAGTAGTGTCATTACAAAAATTAAAATACTATTTCTGTATTAAAAAAAAGGATAATAGTATGTAAATCCGATCTTCAACCATAAGGGGCAAGATCGGATCTCAGCTTACAGTCATCATACAATTGAATTTATCAGTTTTATATAATCACTACACGTTACAAAATTATTTCACATTCCTAATATAAGCAGAAAACGAATAAACACATCATAAAATTTAAAAACAGTTGCCTGGGGGAAGTCCGTATTTTCAATTGAGACACGAAATTGGGTCGTTTTAGTTTTTGCTTCAAAAAACAGGGGTGACAACCGCAGACTGAGGGGAGGGGCCAAGAACCTTAATAGAATATGAATATAAGATTCTTGGGAGGGGTAGAAAGAAATGGCGTTTCATATTATGTTGCCAGCAATAACAAATATTGCCACGTTTGGGAGTTATTTTAATCATCCGATCTTGACCCGATCTGTTCTTACCCCAACGTACCTTAAATATAAAAAGATACATGTTAGTACTATTATATTATATTCTGTGACTTTGTATTATTGTATTTCCGTACAATAATACAAGGTACTTTGTAAATAGAAAAGGCTTCTGTTGAAAGAGTAAAATAAGTACCTAATTATTCACTAAAGAATTTGACGATAAGTTATGAGGTTATTGGGTGGGACTTGGGAGTGGCAGTAATAGAAGCGGATGGTAACGCAACTTCGAACGTAATAGTACAGTAGCCCGTAGAACATTTAAATCACCATAAAGGTTACCGTTTGCCGTTGTGATATAGTTATTTATTACGAAATTATAGATACTTTAACCCAAGTTTTACAGATCGCAACCCGCCGTAACCTATATTTATATATCTTCAAAAATGATATTTTTTCATTTTTCAAGGTTTAACACATGGATTAGCTATTGTCGTGTTCTACAGCTTTGTTTGATTGCCTCTGATAATAGTAAGACTATGGAAAGTGATCATACACAGATTTAAGACCAGATAAAATCCAACCATTTTCATCAGGTCTTAAATCTGTGTATGGCTACTTTTTGTAGTCTTACTTTTATCTGTGGCAATCAAACCAAGCTGTAGAACACGACAATGGCTAAACTATGTCGTACAACTCAAAATATAAAAAAATATCATTTTTGTAGATATACAAATATAGGTTACGGCGGGTTGCGATCTGTAAAACTTGGGTTAAAGTATCTATAATTTCGTAATAAATAACTATACCACAACGGCAAACGGTAACCTTTTTAGTGATTTAAATGTTCTACGGGCTACTGTACGATAAGTAAACTGCGTGAGCAACAAAACATTTGTGGCAGCACTCTGAGTTTAAAAACGTGTTTAAAAACGGAAAACTGGTATCAGCTAAGCTTCACAGCTTGGCTCACCGCCGTAACGTTGCTTGCCTATCGGTCTTCTATAGATTGTACTTCGGCGAGTGTGCTCAAGAGCTGCATGAGCTCATTCCACCTTCCCCTTTCTTCCATCGGACATCCAGACGCACTGCAGGCTACCATCCGTTCTTGGTTGATATACCTCCTATGCGTACTAAACGCTACTCATCATCGTTTATAATGCGCACAGCCAAGGAATGGAATTCCCTGCCGGCGTCTGTGTTTCCGAGCACATACAACCTGACTCTTTTCAAGGCCAGAGTGAATAGGCACCTTCTGGGCAAGCTCGCTCCATCGTAGACCCCGTCTATACTTTCGGGCTAGACTAGGGTCAAGAGCAAACCCATTAGGTGGTATCAACTCGAAAGGAGGTCAATGTACTCGTGAATAACACCTGAACACCTTCCAACAGTAAAAAATTTCAAAACGAAAATAAAATTTTGGATTCTCCATAGAAAAATTGAATTTGCCGCCAACATTTTGTATAGGGACATTCAAAAAATTTTTTTTATTTTATTTTTTTTCTGTTGGAAGTTTCACGACTTTCACGAGCTTCGAGCAACAAAGACTTCGTTTCGTCACGAAGTCCGTCTTACTCTAAGTTCACGAGTACATTGACCTTCTTTCGGGTTGATACCCCCTTTCTGTTATACGTTGTATATTGACAATGGGGAAGGCAACTGTCAAAATGGCGCTGCGTACGCTTGTTCCACGAGAACTATGAAAACAAAGGACTCTTATTTAAAAAATCGTTTTCTTGAGCTTTAAAATGATTAAATTCTGTGTAATATAGGCTTTAAAAATGTTGGCACTTGCAAATTTCCGAAAAATCTGGATATGGAAAAAAATTATAAATTCTATAAGAATAAAAACGTCTTAATTTGTCTTTAAATTCCAGCATTTGCATTGTAGAATAGTCTTTCATATCCATTTTGGGTCAATGAGTCTTTTTCGGTAAAAAAATCCACAAAATAAATATCTATTTTCCCATACATTTTGTTCTGAACGTCTACTGTCTTAGGAACAAGCGTACGCAGCGACATCTACAATTGGCTTTGGTTAAAAAATAAAAGGTATTTTTTTTATTTTTTTTACTACAGATTAGGCCAATTTAAGAAACTAATTTGAATATTTTAACATTTGGTCCCGTATTTATTTTTTTATAAATATATTTGTCGAGCGGATATGGTCAACCGGAATGACGTCATTAGTGGCATGAAAGTTTAAGAAGAAAACCTTTGCCATCTACTTATAGAAAAAGAAAGGCCAAGTGTCATTAACTGTCATAATGACTTTATGATTGTTTGTAAACAAATAAGTTATCCTTTCAGCTGTGGAGCCATCTTTAGCTGATTTTGCGCATCTGTGGAACCGATTCCCGGTATAACCACAGACAAAGCGTTAACCGAATGCCGGTATGGCCACAGACAGGGGTTATAACTTTCTTGTTGGATTATTTCTAATTCTAATAAGAATTTTGCTCAATTTCTATTATAATAATACTATTATTTATGTGTTCTTTTTATATCTTAAGGTTTTTTTGCAGAATTAGTATTGAAACGCAAGTAAAACATAACATTTCCTATGGGGTTGTCTTAATGGTTACTTATTTATCTGATTTAAAGAAACAAAACAATAGTTCAATAGCGTATTTCGTTTTATTTACACCTTAATATATTTGTGATCACATACAATTCAAACACAACCATGTATCCATACATTTTTTGCATAAAACAAGCATTTATTATTGGCGCAAAAAAAGAACACCTTCATTTGTCATAAGAAGTGGCCAATCTATTTCATTGCTATTCTTAATGATCCCTGGCACTAAGAACAAAGAGCCTTTGTTTACAGAAACTTGAGCTGTAACACCTGACCATAACAAAACTGGTACAACGGTACGCACGTTAGATCTTCAGTATGAGTTGAACGAAAAAGGTACTTAACGTTAGTAGAAAAAGTAGTAACTATAAAGAACGTTTATTGTTGACAGAAATATTCTTCTACTAAATTAAAAATACTCTCATTGACTTCGGAATGAAACAAGGAATGCATTTAACACAAAAAAACACTATGCTTCTAAGAACTATTTGAAAAAAAAAGCTCTTGAAAGAGTGCGTTTTTTGGGTACTTTAGACCCAAAAAGGCTACAATAGTATGGATAAGACTGGCTGGATATTAATTCCCACCCGGAAAAAAAGAAACGTTATAATTATAAGATTAGTGTTTGTTCTGTTTATTAACCGACTGAGATACTTGATACGTAAGGATCTTTTTTAACCGACCTTTTAAAAAGTAAATGTGGGTTGCGAAGTCGTGTCCATACTATCGTCAAACGCTGTCTGTGGTAATAGCCGGGACCCGGTATGAAGGTGTGTTACTATGAAAATGTTTGAATTTAAATGAAATTAAACTGCTTTTCTAACTTAAAAGCACGTCCAACTTAAATTTATTAATTGACTACCTCAAAATTCAATGGAATATAGCGGTTTATCATGTTTTATTTATTGAATTAGCCGAAAACAAAATCATGTTTCTTATTGGGTACAGTAGGGTCTTATCAAAAATATGTTTTTACTTAAAATGTAAACTACACAATTATTTTTTTTATTTAAAATGAAACATTACTTACCTGTTCATTTTATTCTCAATTCGTCGCACAATAATCAACAACACAACATAAAACAAACTTTGCACGAGTTCTGCAAACTATAAGTGACAGTTGAAGTATTTCACAGGCTAATACCTTCGTTCTTTAGTATTGAACCCGTTGAAGCCAATGAATCACTAGCTATCTCGTTTCTTCCCGAACATTTAACAATACGTTAAAAAAGGATAGAACGTCTATAGTGCTTGCATTTACAACAAAAGCGAGCGCCCTTATCTTGCCCGATTCCCGGTATAGGCCACAGATACGATTGTTTTACGTCATACCGGGATCCGGTGTGGCCACACACAAGAGGTTATAGTTAATATTTCTTCTATTTTATTAATTTAATCCAGTTGTGACGGTTCTAGCCTACCTTCTTAATTTGCCGCAATAATTTTTGAGGTGGTAAAATTATAATAAAAATGCTTACCAGTGGAAACTCTGCTGAAAAACTTTGTAAAAACTGACACGCCCAATCTACCCAAATTGCGAAATGTATTGTATGTATTGTGTCTATTTTGGATGTAGGCTACATGGATAAAATTGTAACGATTGCTTGTGGACTGATAAATTTGCAGGATAACACAATAAACATTGTGAAAATATTTGCATACTTTATTTCTATTTACAAACATTTAATAGTAGGGATGTGGAAAAAATTACGAGATAAGTTCATCGATATTTTTCGGGCGATATTAAATACTCTGATATATCGATAGATGTTTTTACAATAATTTTTCCAAAACATTTTTTTGGTAATTACGTATGGATTCTAATAGTCGACACTATTTTGTCACTGGAGCATTTTGATTTTTTCCAACTTTGAGTCTTAAAAATCATCGTAAAATTCGTCAAATCGAGCCAATATTTCGCGTAGGGGTTTATTTTGCTATTTTTTATGTTTTACAATACCTTAAAATTAGAATCCATTACTTAGTCATCGTCCCATTTCATCCCATTTTTTTCTGAGAAATATTACCTATATCGATATTTTTTCACTTCCACCTTCCACCATCCCTAATGCCAAGTTCATTGTCAAAATTGTCTTTGCACTTTTTTCTTTTTTTATTACGGCTGGGAGATCTGTATGTGATGACGTCATATGAAGGTCATTTGAAGGTTAAAGCTTTTTATTGAATATTATAAATATCTTTAAAAATATAGACTTATTTTTAAATTTAATTAGTAGACACTGTACCGAAAGCTTATTCCTCGAAATGGTTTTGAGATTTCCAGTCATGTTCAAAAAGTTATCAAAGCCAATTAGCTTTGCGTTGCCAACCCCATTGGTAGTTTTTCTACAGTAATGTGTGTTTATGTACAAATTGATTGTAAATTCTGTAATGATTATGTTACAATGTAGGTAGGTAGTAGATACTTACTTAAATGATAAATAAATCTTTTAAAAATCAAAGAATATAATAAGTATATGTAGCTGGTTTTCATTACGTAGGTACCTACTTACCAAGATAGGTAGGTAATCTACACAACACATTATTGAATTAAGTAGGTAACTACCTACTTAAGTAATATCTAGGTAATTATTTGTTGAGATAGGTAACAATATTTAACTTTGGTAAGTCCCCTATTAACGGTGTTTCCACCGCTGTAAGTACCTAGATATCTTTCCGATCAGTATCGAAATAACTGTTTGTCGGAATATTACCTATTTGTTGATTTTGATGTTGTTTGTTTCCACAATCATGTACATGGCATACCAACAACAACACATTAACGATATTACGCCAATATTCTGGTTGTGCCGTTTATACACGCTGTATATTCTTTGATCAGCCCACCGATTAATTATCTCTGTTGCTAACAATTCTCGATTGAAATCGCAGTTGCATTGCTGCTTTAAGTAAGATAGTTGTCACATTGGTTCTTACTAGGTAAAGCAGCAATGTCACTGCGATTTCTGTCAAAGTTATTGCAACAAAGTTAGACAATCAGCCTACTGGACTCACACTTACACATATGAATCCTTGTAGCTACGCACTACATCGTAAAATTTCGACGGCAGCGTAGGATGTGGCCGGCACGGCCCGGCCCGGCACGGTTTGCCGGTGCCGTTGAGGAAATAAAAGCGTCTCCCTTAGAGCATTCAGAACGGGAGTAGGCATATACAGGCACCCCCTTTCACCAAAGTACATGACCAATTTGGTCGTGTCAGTTTATAAAAACTAGTTGGTCGCGAACACTCGCCATTTTGAAAGTCTACATATCGCCGAACGCAGCTCCGCGAAAATGGTGAATTATGCGGTGATATTGTGCAAAAGGCGATCTGAAACTTCAAATTTTAATTAGGACGGGATTTCCTTTCACACGTAAGTATAATTTTATTAACAAACTATAATATAATCACGAAGAAAACCCAGTTTGTTTAGTAAAGCTAACGACAGAGATTGCGATAGCAAAACGATACCAAACACCATGGTAGAAGTCTTAGTGCTGTGACAAAGTTAAAGAAGACGAATGAACGAAGTCAAAGAGAATGAATGTGATCTGATCAGTACATAAATTTTTCAATCATTAGTTCCTCTGATGTTGTCTTGATTTCAAAAACACAAGTGATTTATTGAATTTTTAGATTTTAGGCATTAACAAATCACAATGCTATTTTTATATTAAGATAAATAATATAGAAATACTAGAAAAAATACGGGTGTCTATTTTTCTCTAGTGTTTTTTCTATTAAATTGAAACTTGTGTGATGGTATATTTATGTATGTATATCATCATTTATTTCACAGATTTCCGAATGATCGCATTTTAAAAAACGAAAAGATTTTTTTTACTTTTTTATTTTTTGTCACATTGACGGCACAAATCTTTTTTGAGTTATGTATATTTTTAGCGACGATATTATCTAAGTTACATTACCTATGTCAATGGCTCATTACCTTTTACAAAATGCTGCTTTTCCCAAGGCATGGGCGTTAATTGTTGAGGAGTTCTCCTGGTACTTCACTATTAGCTCCACTTCACCATAATGCATTATGACAAGCATAAATAGCCTAGCAACCATATTAAAGTAATCGTATCGCAACACTGAAATACTTAGTATTGAATAGTTCCGATAATCATCTATGATCTTCATCATCAGTTCTACTTCACCAAAATTGTAGTTTCCTAAAGCACGTTGGATTGTTATTATTTCGAACCAGACTATTGCACACGAGTTACTTAAGAAAATACCAAAATTGCTATAGGTGTGACTATAATATTTAAAGAGTTCCCTTGATTTTTCCTGGATCCCATCATCAGATACTGACCTTATGACAATCGAACCAACTTGGAAGTATATGCTTTCAACAAATGAAGAAGGAATTTTTCAAATCGGTCCAGCCGTCTTTAAGTAATCGAGTACCTCCTTCTTTTTTTGAAGTCGGTTTATTTGTTGGAAACATTATTTTAAAGAAATTATTTAACTTATGCCGACCGGTGGCGGGATAACCATCTTAAATATTGCGAGCTAATGAAATACACAGATCGGTGTCAGGCAGCAGTGACACTGGTGCAATTAGCTACGCACTGCGATTGCCAACCCGCATGCCCAGCGTGGCAATTATGGGCAAACCCTCTTAGTTAAAATACCAACCAAAAGTCGGTTAAAATACTAAAACCTTCTCCTTAGTGTAACAAATACTTTTCTGAAAACCGCATCAAAATCGGTTCAGCCAAACGCGAGATAATCGCGGACAAACATATATACATACAGGTCAAACTGAGAACCTACTTTTTTTTTGTTTTTTGAAGTCGGTTAAAAACGCAAAGTTGTTGCCTGCCACAAAAAAAACCGGCCAAGTGCGTGTCGGGCCACGTGCCATAGGGTTCCGTAGTTACCTTATACCATACCATATTTAATACCACCTATCATTTTTCGTCTGCAAAAATAACTTTGTTTTTCACAGTGTTGGTATGAATGACAAAGTTATATTTGCGGTTTTGGAAAATGTGCTATATCTCGAAAACTAATTACTATATCTCGTTCAAACCAATTTTGGTTGAAAGTGTTTATTAAGATCTACAGCATATATTTTTTTTAGATTTTTCACTCTCTTATTTCAAAAGTTAAAGGGGGGGGACACACATTTTACCACTTTGGCGGTGAATATCTTTCAAACGGTCAACTTTGGGAAAAAGTTGTCTTAGAAACCTCAATGTCATTTTTAAAGACCTATCTATAGACACCCAACACGTGTTGGTTTGAAGAAAAAATTTTTTTTCAGTTTCAGTTCCATGTATGGGGAGCCCCCCCTTAATCTTTTATTTTTCTTATTTTTGTATTTAATTCGTTAAGCGGTTAACAGAATACATCTACTTACCAAGTTTCAACTGTGTAGTCTTAATACTTTCGGAATAAAGTGGCTGTGACATACGGACAGACAGACAGACAGACAGACAGACAGACAGACAGACAGACATGACGAATCTATAAGGGTTCCGTTTTTTGCCATTTTGGCTACGGAACCCTAAAAAACGGCACGACGTATTGAATTCTATATCAAAATACACTTTACCGCACTGTGAAGTAGCTCCAATAACTTTTTTAGGGTTCCGTACCCAAAGGGTAAAAACGGGACCCTATTACTAAGACTCCGCTGTCCGTCTGTCTGTCTGTCTGTCTGTCTGTCACCAGGCTGTATCTCATGAACCGTTATAGCTAGACAGTTGAAATTTTCATAGATTATGTATTTCAGTTGCCGCTTTAACAACAAATACTAAAAACAGATTTAAATAAAAATTTAAGGGGGGCTCCCATACAACAAACGTGAAATTTTTGCTGTTTTTTGCTCTATATTAATAACGATAAAAGGTATACAGTTGAAATTTTCACAATTGATGTATTTCTGTTGCTGCTATAACAACATTTGGATTTTTTCATAGTCTTTACACGTAAAGAAAAAAAACCGGCTAAGTACGAGTAGGACTCGCGCACTAAGGGTTCCGTACCAAAAAAGGGCTAAAAAAACACGTTTGTTGTATGGGAGCCCCCTTAAATATTTATTTAATTCTGTTTTTAGTTAGTATTTGTCGTTATAGCGGCAACAGAAATACATAATCTGTGAAAATTTCAACTGTCTAGCTATCACGGTTCATGAGATACAGCCTGGTGACAGACAGACAGACAGTCAGGCAGCGGAGTCTTAGAAATAGGGCCCCGTTACCCTTTGGGTACGAAACCCTAAAAACAGAAACAAATGTTATCGCATAACCGAGCCTTAACACTTTTTATGTAGAATAAAATTTAAATAATGGTCACATTCATGATTCCCTCAAACTTTAATGATAAAGACTGTTCACCCACTGAATTTTCACGCGCGTAAAATTTTAAAAAAAGTATTTGATTGAATCAGGCGTCACTTGGCGGAAGTCCCAAACTATTTTGAAAAAAGAAATATATGTTTTAATATATGTTTACTTCCGCAAACAATATATGCAAGTTGCACCGCCCGCCCGCCCGCAAAATTATGCACATGCACACACAAAATATCAGTGCACAAACCTGCATTCAACAAGACAGCAACACACCTTGCACCTTCACCAATTAGGCCACCCCACACGTGTCTCGCCCCGACCCGGAGCATCCCCAGGAGCTAAATCGTGCGTGAACCAACACCGAATGATGTTGGTTTACGCAAATAACTTGGTTTTTCACAGTGTTTGTATAAATGACAAAGTTATATGTGCGGTTTTGGAAAATGTACTATATCTCAAATAACTGATTATATATCTCGTTCAAACAAATTGTTGTTGAAAGTGTTAATTAAGATCTATAGATTTTATTTTTTTTAGATTTTTGACTCTTTTATTTTAAAAGTTAGAGGGGGGCACACATTTTACTACTTTGGCAGTGTATATTATCTTTCAAACGGTTGACTTTGAGAAAAAATAGTCTTAGGAACCTCAGTGACATTTTTGAAGACCTATCTATAGACTTTTATATAGATGCTTTTTTTCAGTTTCAGTTCCGTGTATGGGGAGCCCCCTTTAATCTTTTGTTTTTTTTATTTTTGTGTAAAAATCGTAAGGCGGTTTACAGAATACAGCTACTTATCAAGTTTCAACTGTGTAGTCCTAATACTTTCGGAGTAAAGTGGCTGTGACATACGGACGGACGGACGGACAGACAAACAAAACGAATCTATTAGGGTTTAGTTTTTTGCCATTTAGGCTACGGAACCCTATCAAGCAATTTAAGGTTCAAAATTCATTGGAGATTTTTGACTGTTTTGTATAGCTTGATGTGCTGCTGACTGTACACAGATACTTGTAAATAAATGATTACATTATTAATCACATTTATTTTCTTTTTTGGCAACTTACACACCTTTAGGGTCCCCCCAGACCTACCGGTTTCATTTCTTTGCTTTGCTGTTCTACTTGCTGTTTAGACCGCCGGCCAACCAGGGACATTTTCAATCTATCGCATATTTGGACCAGACTAAATTTGCAAGATAGCCATTAGCTTGGTGTTATCAAATATCATCGTCTGGGTTGCGAAGTAGGAAGCTTCTGGGAGATATGCCACCCTGAACATGGTCTCCGATTGCTAAAAATAAATCGATCGCATATTTATATAAATTGTGAACAGGGTTGTGGGTGTCATCATTACCTATCTGAACTTTTTTTTTGTGTTTTCATAACGATCGTTTTAAGGAACAAAGCTCAAAAGAACATTCTTATATGTGAAATGTACTTAGATTGAAAATATGCGATAGATTGAAAATGAGCCTCTTGGCCGGCGGTCCATTGCCGAACAGCAAAGCAAAGAACGGAAAGCGGTAGGTCTGGGGGGACCCTTACACTTGCATCTTGCACCAACACTCACTATCGGAATTTAATTTCTGTACATTATTTTAGGATAAAAGGGCAGAACGATGTTTTAAGTATGTTTTTAAACAATTATTTGTAAGCGTATTTTAGTGATTGTTGGTGCAAATCACAAAATCAAAATGAAGACATTAATTTTTTTTTGGTCGTAATCATAATCACTCATCTTCAAATCAAAGCTTCTAATCATTCAATTTCATCGGTCTTTTTATGTCCCATCACTAACCTTAACGCAAGGGCAAACTTATTTATGTCGGTAAGTTTGGCGCTGCCGTCTACGTGATCTGTCAGAATTTGTACTAAGATGGTTAGTTCCGAATTTGACCACCTGCCAATATAACTTTGTGGTCATTCTGTTTTTGTGTGCGTGTGTAACAATATGACTTTAAGCTTCAAAAGTGTGCGTGAATATGAAGTTGTGTGCTGTGCGTGTGTACCTCGTCTCCCCCCAAAATCGGTGAACAAAATCTAGTGTAGGAGAGCGCTCTTGCTTACTCCCGTTCTGAATGCTCTAAGGCATAGACATAGAAAAATTTTCGCTGCGCTCAAGAAGACCAACAAAGCGTGGAAAAGAGAAGTTAACGTCATACGGACACGGTCTATGTAAAAAAGAGACAAAGGATCAAGTGACATGTGCCAACTTTTTTTACAGTAAGAGCCCCTAGCGACCCGCTTAGCAAATGAGCAATCACAGTTTGTTTAAAATATTATTTAATCTTAATTAGAATTTAAAATAAATGTATCGTGGAGCTATGGTGTCTTGTACTCTAAGTAATTGTGATGTGACTAAAAGAAACAATCCAAGTAATCACACTTTTCAAAGGTAAATAAAATATTGCCACACATTTCTCTGAAACCAAATTTTGCTACATTTATTCGTTTATCGACAAAGAAAATAGTATGGAACATAGTTTATTAATTTCCTTTGCCATAATATAGTCATATTTTATGAATCTAAGTCATATTTTACGTATCTCATATAAAATGTATTGATTCGTTTTCGGATCACCTGTTTATTGACTTTGTTGTTCTTTGACATTCTATTTCTATGCTCTAAGGCGTCTCCATATGATTCCATACATTTCACTTCCCTGTTGTGCCGTTGGACGGCTGCTGGGCGGTGCCGTGCCGGGCCGTTGAGAATTATAAAAGCACACAGTCAGCCCGCCGGTCTTGTGGCCGTACATTTCTTTTTATCTATGGGATTGTACACAATAGCGTTTTTTTCAGCGCGCGATATTTTTACCGCTGCCGACGTACCACTGCAATGCAAGCAAGGCCCAATATCGGCACTGCAAGGGGGTTTCAAAATCTATCGCAATCGCTTTCAGGATGTTATACATTGATGCTTCTTTTTGGCACAAATAAAAATTTACCAAAGAAATGCAGCAATGTGTCACACACGTCTGTCAAATGAAAGCGATTGCGATAGATTTTGAAAATTAGAAAAATAGGCAGGGCTTTAAGGCCCCGCAGGCTGATTATATGGCAGGCCTTTAAAACGTGTAACACAATTTAAATATTTAGGTCATATTGTAAATGAAAATCTTAAAGACGATTTGGACGTTGAGCGTGAGCGCAGAGCATTGGCTGTCCGTGGGAATATGTTGATCCATAGATTTTCACGTTGTTCACTTAGTGTAAAGATCACGCTTTTTAGAGCATATTGTCAAAACTTCTACACGAGTGGTCTATGGGTCAACTTCACACGGGGGCCGTACAATGCGCTTAGAGTTCAATACAATAACATCTTTAGGGCGCTGGTGGGGCTGCCGCGCTATTGCAGCGCATCGGGCATGTTTGCGGATGCTGGTGTAGATGATTTTTATACCATCATGCGCAAAAAGACTGCCTCGGTGATGCTGCGGTTGCGCGGTAGCACCAAAAGTATCCTAAGGATGATAGCAGAGAGGATGGACTCTGCGGTTCTCGGTAGGTTTACTGATTTGCATGTAATACGTTCAAATCAGTGAACCTATCGGTGGACAATCTTAGATACTTTTTCTTAATAATGTTTATCTACTAACATAACAATAAGTACATTAATTTGTAACTAACAAAAATGGACAAACTTTGGTCTGAAATAAAAGATTTTTATTTATATTTATATAACAACAAACCATCTAGCGACCAGTAATAATTACGGAATAGTCACTGCCAAACTGTTTGACAGAAGAAATCGCGAATTCGTCGTGGTTACTGAGTTAAATAATACGAATTTTTGAGCATTTCCTTGCACAAGTGCTCATTTTTGTTAATTCTTTGGAGGCAGCGCAGCACTATTTGAAACTCGATTGCTGCTGGTACCAAATCGAGTTTGACAACGACGATTCCGTCATTATTTCTGGGGCCTACTAACTATGAGCTTTTATAATAATAATAATAATAGCCTCTTGCATCAGACATTCTTTGTTATTCAAGTATTTGGGCTTTGTTTACATATTGTAGGTCTGATTGCCAATCGGCAAAGGCCTCCTCCAACCTTTTCCACTCCCACCGGTTCTCCGCCACTCTGTTCCAGGTAACTCCTGCTACTTTCCTGATGTCGTCGTCCCACCTCTTTTGTGGTCGACCTCTCCTTCTGTAGCCCTCTCTGGGGTACCACCGTGTAATGAGTTTACTCCATTTATCCCTACCTCTCATCATATGGCCTGCCCATCGCCACTTGAGCCTTCTTATTTTATAGGTGATATCTTGAACTTTAGTCCTGTTTCTAATATGTTGGTTGTGTAGTCTATCCAATTTCTTTACATTCAACATACTTCTTTCCATTGCGTGTTGGCATGTTGCTAGTTTATTTGTATTGTTTTGTGTTAAAGCCCAAGTTTGACTGCCATACATTAGTACAGGTAGTATGCAAGTATTGAATAGTCTACTTTTCAAATGTATGTCAAGCGTTTTGTCCTTCATTATCTCTTTCAAGCCCCAGTATCTTTTCCAGCCATTAGCTATTCTTCTGTCAACTTCTTTGTTCACGCAATCGTTTTGTGTCATTAATTGTCCCAAATAGATGTATTCGTCTGTGTAGTCGATTTGTGTACTTCCAACTTTTATGGTGTTCTTCTCTCCATTTGTCAATACCCTCGTTTTTTCGGGATTCATTTTCAGGCCCACCTTCTCACTCTCCAAAGCCAGCTGATTTATCATTATGTTTATGTCTTCTGCGGTTTTAGCGAATAACACTATGTCGTCAGCGAATCTTAAGTGTGTAAGTTGGTAGCCATCCACATTGATGCCCAAATTATCACAGTATAGAGATCTGAATACTGATTTCAATACGGCTGAGAACAGTTTTGGAGACAATGTGCGCTTTTATAATTCTCGACGGCCCGGCACGGCACGGCTCGGCACGGCAGCGGCGACACCGAAAGACGCTTTTATAATTGCTGCCGTTGCCGGCCGTTGGATGTTCAACACAGAACACTCATGGCGAAGAAGTTACTATTTGTACATTGTACAGTAGTGTCGTGGTACCTACTTTTTACTTTAGAATAATATAAAGAATAAAAGTTGACCTTCTCTCTCTAGATATTTGTTATCTTTATAATCTTTAATATATAAAATCGTAAACTGACTGACTGATCTATCAACGCACAGCCCAAACCGCTGGACCTAGAGACTTGAAATTTTGCACACAGATACCTTATACAGCGTAGGCATCCACTAAGGAAGGATTTTTGAAAATTCCATCCCTAAGGGGATGAAATAAGGGATGAAAGTTTGTATGAAAGTCCGTCAGTTTCAGAGCTAAGATCTTCAAATTTTGTGTTTAGGCTGACGACTGAAAATTAACATACACGGCCCTTAGCGTTTTTGAAAATTCTACTCCCGAGGGGGTGAAAAGGGGGATGAAGTTGTGTATAGAAAATCCTTCATTTTCGAAGTAAAAATCGCTAAATTAATAATTTAGGCTTATGAATGAAAATCTAACGCATTGTATATCATTATTGTTAGTATTTCAAACCCTACGGGGATGAAATGGGGGTGAAATGGGGTAAATAAGCCTAAAAATCGATATGAATGTCGTTATTGGGGTTTTCTGGGATGACGATTGCGAAAATAACATTTATTTTGAAGTGCAACACGGTGGACATAATTTAACCCCTAAGGGGGTGAAAATGGGGTTCAATGTATGTATGGAAAAAAATATAAAATAGACATTACAACTTAAAAAATTCGTTGGAGCACGTCTAAGAATAAATATAGGCAAACATATATTTTGTTATTTTGAAAATCATCCCTTAGTGGGTAAGTAAAATGAAAATCGATGTGGATGTCGTTCTTAAGGTTTTATGGGATGGTGATTGCGAAAATGATATTTATTTTGAAGTCCAACACAGTGGACTCAGCTCCAGGGGACGGAGACAGACAAGAACATGGACATGGACACGGGGACGGGAGCGGGAACGTGCCCGTTCCGGGCACGGGATCGGGAATGGGTAAAGAAACGGGAACGGAAACGGAAACGGGAACGGGAAAGGGTAAAGAAACGGGAACGGGATACTTATATCTCTGGACCCAATTCTGATAATTGTTATAAACTAGCTTCCGCCCGCGACTTCGTCCGCGTGGATATTAGAGAAAATCCTTAGGGAACCTTCAACCAGGATCCGACCAGCCGTTTTTATGCGATTAGGTGGGTCCCCACCAAGCAAGCAGCCTCGTGCGAGGCCTGCCACATGCGGCAAACGGCTTGCCTCGCGAGGCAGTGCGCTTGGTGGGGACCAGCCTAATCGCGTAAAAACGGCTGGTCGGATCCTGGTTGAAAGTTCCCTAAGGATTTTCTCTAATATCCACGTGGACGAAGTCGCGGGCGGAAGCTAGTTATTTCATAAAATCATAGTTTACCAATTATAGAACGTGTAACAGAAAGGAGGTATCAACTCGAAAGGAAGTGAATGTACTCGTAAATCTGAACACTTCCAACAGAAAAAGATTTCAAATCGAAAATACAATTTTGGACTCTCCATAGAAAATTTGAATTTGCCGCCAACATTTTATATAGGGAGGGACATTCCAAAAATGTTTTTTTCTGTTGGAAGTTTCACGAGTACATTGACCTCCTCTCGGGTTGATACCCCCTTTTTGTTACACGTTGTTTAATGATTATATTACAATGTAGGTAGGTAGTAGGTACTTACTTAAATGATAAATAAATCTTTTAAAAATCAAAGAATATATTATATGTAGCTGGTTTTCATTACGTACCTACTTACCAAGATAGGTAGGTATCTACACAACACATTATTTAATTAAGTAGGTAACTACCTAGTTAAGTAATATCTATATAATTATTTGTTGAGATAGGTAACAATATTTAACTTTGGTAAGTCCCCTATTAACGGTGTTTCCACCGCTGTAAGTACCTAGATATCTTTCCGATCAGTATCGAAATAACTGTTTGTCGGAATATTACCTATTTGTTGATTTTGATGTTGTTTGTTTCCACAATCATGTACATGGCATACCAACAACAACATATTAACGATATTACGCTAATATACTGGTTGTGCCCTTTATACACGCTGTATATTCTTTGCTCTGGACTCGCACTCACACGTATGAATCCTTGTAGCTACGCACTACATCGTAAAAGTTTGACGGCAGCAGCGTAGGATTTGGCCGGCACGGCCCGGCCCGGCACGGTTTGCCGGTGCCGTTGAGGAAATATAAAAGCGTCTCCATATGATTCCATACATTTCACTTCCCTGTTGTGCCGTGGGACGGCTGCCGGGCGGTGCCGTGCCGGGCCGTTGAGAATTATAAAAGCGCACAATGGGTCTCCTTGTCTTACGCCTTTTTTCACATTAAACGGGTCTCCCTTCTTTTCCAGCTGGATTCTCGCTGTACTGTTTTTATGTATATTTCTGATCAGTCGGATGTATTTGTGTTCGATCCCTTGGTCTTTGAGTGTTTCCCATATTTTTTCATGTATCAATGAATCGAATGCCTTGGTGTATTCGATGAAGGGTTTATAGTATGTGAGCTGGTATTCATTGTATTTTTCTAGTATCTGACGCACAACATGTATGTGGTCTATCACTGCTTTTATAGCAGGACTTATATTAAACTGCCTTACTTTTTCGTATTATGACCTCAAAGGTTAGTTCAAAAGCAGTCCTGTTTAAGGCCTGCTTCTGAACTGAACTTCTCAAGGATGGTTTCTTATTTGCTGATGGTAAGCCCCTTGGTCGGTAGATGGTAACTAGATAAATAATCAGTCACCCGGTAAACGTTCAACCATCGAGATAAGTTCGAACTGTTTGACAAGCATTGGCGAGTGTTCCTTGACCTTAAGTGGATTTTTTTCATATAGACTTCTATCCATGTACCTAATCTCTGGATTTTATTTTCTTTTGAGGGCTTTTCAAAATGACAAAATCTACATATATAGGCTCGATAGATGGTGTTGTTAAAAATGTGTGTCAGCGTATTTTTTTAACTAAGCTTCGAAGAGTACTCAGGTAAACAGGCAGATGCCACCTTGATGTAACCCATAAAGTTAATATTCCACTGATAGCGTAGCGAAATTTTTCTATGTCTATGATGTAACCCTAAAATATTTCGCTTTGGGCAGATGTCAGCCAGCGAGCGCTTACTTTCCTTTTTGGTACAAGCCGTTTATTTTTA
The DNA here is from genome assembly GCA_943789525.1 of Agriphila geniculea. NCBI lineage: Eukaryota > Metazoa > Arthropoda > Insecta > Lepidoptera > Crambidae > Agriphila > Agriphila geniculea. The sequence goes on from OX038870.1 coordinate 35,930,561, forward strand.
AAAGCCCATTTGGACACTTCTCTTTCCATCAACGCCATCTATTGAGGCAAATAGTTACAATTTTTATTTTTTAAATGTCACTTTGAAAAGCCTTCATTGCGGTAAATATTTATTTATTTTTATTTATTTATTTATATATACATAATTATACGGGATAGACCCAATTACATAATTATGTGGTAGGTACTACAAACATAACTCAAGTTGGTTAACAAGAGATTTCGAATTGTCAACAAATATAAATATCGTGGTGAAATAAATTGTAGCATAAAGTCCTTTTCACTAATACTCTCCGTCATTTTAGTTTCGTTTATTCTTATGCCCCATTTAGATTATCGGCGAACATACTCGCCGAGTAACTCGCCGAGTAATCGGGCACGAAGACAGACTACCCGAATATGGTGTTTACATACTCGTCTTCGTGCCTATACGTCTGTTCTCGGCGAGTATCTATAGCGAAAAAAGGTAAACTAGGCATCACAGTCGGGTAAAAATTTATGGGAAAATATCCTAAGGTCAAGGAACACTACAAACATTGTTTAAATTGAACGCTTAGGCCACAAAATAGAGACAGTCTATAATGTTTACGCAAAGATATTAGAATTTGTGTTTACGGGGTTCTTTATGACTTATGTGCGCGACGACTAGGACGAGAATTGTGACCATTTTTCAATAGCGAATAAATTCGAATCGAAACCGATTAAGGCCGGCCACTTACAGACGGAATCTCGTTACGGAATTCCGTACGTACGTGATACCGAACGCAGCAGCTGCATACAAAATCTATGGGCTGCCACACACAAGCGTGTTTTTTCCTTACGGAATCTTCATACATTGTCGAAATTACGTTCGGCAGGCTGATTATCTAATTAAAAACCACCTAGCGACTGGTTGCAGTTCATAGATGATAGTGATCCATTGCTACTTCTTTTTGGATTTAAAAAAAAATACCAAAGAAAAGTAGCAATGTATGTGGAATGAAACCGGTCGCTAAATAGTTTCTTTTTAGATAATCAAGGTGCGGAATTCCGTTACGTGATTACGTCTGTGTGTGGCCGGCCTAAGTGCGTGAACGCTCTTAGCACCATCTCTATTTTGTGTCATTGTAGTCTGTGGTTTCTTCTCACTCGCCGTGGTTCGATCGGCCATTATTTTTTCTCGTTCGAAAAAAAACATGGCTTCTTTCTTGTGATCGAAAATGTGTTTTACGTCGCATTGCCGAAAAATGTGTGATAATCTTTAATTCTTACCGATAACAGAACTACTTAATTAGCTAGGCTAATTTTTATTTAAGTGTATGAGTATAAAGTAGTTTACAATTTGTGTTTTGAAAACTGTAATTTTTTTTGAGGCACAAACACCATGTCATTTGGAACTCTGAAAGTAGAAAAAGGATTGTGCCGCTGCTGCTTCAACGATGGAAGTTATACAAGCTTGTCGGATCCTTGCTTAGAGCTGGGCCAGCAAGAAGTGTATGCCAGTATGCTACAAAAATACTTGGGCATTGATGTAAGTATAGTTTTAAGATATTGTTTTTACATCGCCAAACCTTTTTAAATTCATAGCAGCTATCGTCGGTTTTTCACACCTGAAAAACTGGTGTTACAATCGAGTACAATCCTTACTAATATTATAAATGCGAAAGTCCGTTTGTTTAATTGTTTGTTACGCCTTCACGTCAACTACTGAACCGATCATCATGAAGTTTTATATACACTGTCAGAGGTAGGTACACAGAGAAGTATATAGGGTACCTTTTATCCAGAAAAATCGATTGTTCCCGAGGGACACCAAAAAACTTTTTCGCGTCGCTAGTCAACTATAGTGAGTGGATTGGGAGTTGTCAAAATGATTTTCTACTAACTGGGAATCGATCCTGAGCATACTATGTGAGAGCACAGGACAAATAATAGTACTAAATGTACAGAAGCCCATCCGCGCGAGGACAATCAAATAATAAGCTACTCTCGCTGCATGGCAATAAAGTACAATTTCAAATTTCACAGCGCTGCATACCTATTATTATTAGCACCTCTGAAGTGCTTCACTTTCTGTTGCGTAGCTGTCTTAACCGACACATGACTATCCTCATGCGCTGGCTCGACTGAGTCAGCTACGAGTAGTAGGCTAATATAAAAGTGTGCGAGTGAGACCAGGGGCCGTACCGGCTAATGAATCGAGCTTCGAAAAGTCTGCCGGGTTTCAAATTAAAACAGATAAATCGAGCCCCAATTGGGCCAAAATGGCGAACCCCATTTCATGATGTCACACGAACATCGTTATCTTCCAAATTACGTCAACAAAAAGTACAAGACGAAATTCCTTACTTTGATTTTTCAGTTCTAAGTTGAAACCGATTCAGATTTTTCGATAATCGATTCGTTAGCCGGTACGGCCCCAGGCTGTTGAGAGCCTGGTATTAAACTTTTAAATAATTTATTTCAGCTCAGCCCAGTGCCAGGAGCATTGTGTGCCGCCACATACAAGATTTGTGACGAGTGCATACAACGGTTGTCGGACGCGTGCCACTTCAAGAAACAAGTATTAGAGTGTGAGAAGCGATTCCAGCAGCTATATGGGAAAAGTGTTATTCAAGGTAATGTATCCATTTACTTGTCACTAACTCGCTAACAAATAACATTATTCAGTTTCTTATTTCATTCTCATTAGTCTGTTTTTTTATTTTTAGTACTTTCTCAAAATGAAATGTTGTCCATTGCTGTTACAAGGCTATTTACTTGTAGCATGAAAATAACGAATTTTCATAATGTTTGTATTGTTACAGTGGTCTCAAATTTTGAGATACAGGTGAAAGAAGAAACGGACCATGGTCAAGGTAAACATCTCATACATCCTTACTGCCATAATAATAATAGCCTCTTGGATCAGACATTCCTTGTAAATTAAGTAGTTGGCCTTTGTTTATATTTTGTAGGTCTGATTGCCAGTCGGCAAAGGCCTCCTCCAACCTTTATCATTCCCACCGGTTCTCCGCCACTCTGTTCCAACTAACTCCTGCTACTTATGTCGTCGTACCACCTCTTTTGTGGTCGACCTCTTCTTCTATGGCCCTCTCTGGGGTACCACTGTGTAACAATTTTACTCCATTTATCCCTACCCCTCATCATATGGCCTGCCCATCGACATTTGAGCCTTCTGATTTTATAAGTAATATCTTGGACTTTGTCTTGTTTCTTATATATGATGGTTGTGAGTCTATCCAATTTCTCTATCCTTACTGCCACAATACAGATTATTGCCAGGGTTGCCCATACTTTTTGTTAAGGTGTCATATGGTTTTTCCTCCTTTCTGCCTTTTGGCTTCAGAAACAATAATTAATAGATAAACTCATGCAATTTTGAACTCACCTCGATGACATCAAGGGAAAATAAATACACAACTTAATGTATAGTCAATACCTAATACAATTTTATTTAAATAGGTTCGATTCTATACAATACTTACAATCAACGTGACAATCGAAGATCCTGAAATTTACACAGAGATAGGATACGAGGAACGAAGTTAAAAAAATCTAATATTTCTCCCACAGAGGTTATTTTAAATGGTTAGGCTTAAAATGTACTCCCTAGCGGGAAGGGTGAGATTTGCCTGCTCGTTGGATATCAGTGAGTGTTTTCTATTTAGGTAACTTAAATGAAACTCGTAGATTTCCCTCGGAGGACTACGAACGGAGCGCCGGATACTTAGCCTTCGGTTAGTTAAGGGTTAAATAGATTTGAAAGTTAACTGGTACCTATTTGGATAACGTGCAGCGAGTCAGGTTGACAAAACGCTACGATGGCTGCTGGCTTTATAGATTTCTAGGAGTCGGCCGTGAAGATTCGAGTGTGGTTAATGTCGGCTTTTTCTCCGCTCACTTCGAAGTTCAATGGGCGTCAGAGCGGTTCGGCGGTTAATCGTGGCGTCTTCACCTGTAATGTAAGACCGACTATGTAAATCATTGTTTTGATGCACACATCAAAACAATGATTTACAAAGTCGGTCTTAAATGGACACATCTCTTTACTACTCAATGACTCAGGGCCGATTCCGAGTAAGATTCCATGACGAAGGACGGAAGAATCTACTCCAAAACAAAAAAAAATCACTCTATGAAAAGAAAGTCACTCAACAACCACCCCCGGTAACTCGGATTTGATCATATTTGGTTCCCACCGTAGGACACTCTGTTTTTACATGTTAATTCTGACTATAAATATTACTCATCACCGGATTTTCTGTTCTAACATCACACTCGCCGACCAATATACAAAAACGAGATGCCAAGACATGCCGTAGCCAGCTCTCAACTTACAAAGTCTCTTTTCACATGAAAAGAACTGAAATTGAAAGAAGTATATAGAACAAATCCACTTGTTACATACTGGGTAATGAATCTTAATAAATTTTGATGATGCATACCTACGACTCCCCTTGTTTCCCAATTGATTTGGTGCAAATCCACAGTAATCGGTAGTATATTATCACCAGACGACTTAGTTCTCCGTTTTGCGGCGTTTATTAGCCAAAAATCCTCTGCAAATAAACGAATATGGTGATGAAAAATCCAGTTGCCAATTACCAAAAAACCAACAACTAAGTGTGAAAAATCACAATACCTGGAGAATTCTATTGTACTGTCGAAAAGGATTAGTTTCGTGGTATGATGCAAATTTAGATATGGTCTTCAGCTACCGACTGCAATTAATTTCAGCGAAAAATCTATCAAAACAAATGACACAGCTGAATTTGCGTTTCAAAAGCTCAACGACCTCTTATGTACCTATCTATTTCACAGACAACTCGACCTCTTGACTTCAGACGCATTCCGTCAGGCTAAGCGCTGGTTCAGCGATGCGTGTATCGCATCGACCCCGTCCGTCCAACTTGACATACAGAGATTGTCAAACTGCAGCCAATCGATCCCGCTGTACGGCCCGCCGAAGCCGTGTCCGCGAACACGACGAAATCACGATCCAAGAACGCACTTAAACGTCTCAAACAGGACAGCCAAAAGGTCGGTTCTCCTACAACCTTTGAGGTCCGTAGTATGACAAAGTAAAACAGATTGGATGACAACCCTTGCGCTAAGAGCTCCTAGCAAAGGCCCTCGGAGTGGGGAAAGAATACTACAACAAATAACGATTTTAAAAGTATCTTTATACTACAAAAAGGCTTTCCCTTTAAGGAAATCGACCAAAACAACGAAAAAAAACAACGTTACAAAGGAGATCAACCTAACAAAAATGTATGAGAGATCGACATTTTGACCGTTTAGTCCACCAAATATTTATCAAGTCACCGTTTAACCCACCAACCTCTTCTTTCTTCTTTGTCCTCGCCTTTTCCCGTTACGCGGGGTCGGCTTTCTCAATCCTGAGGCGCCATTTACTTCGTTGGTACGTATCGTCAATAGACAGGCCCAATACCTTCATGTCATTCTGGACATTCGTCATCCACATGGTTTGTATGTAACTTTTTCTCATGTGTTTTATTTAGAGCCCATGTTTCACTACCATAAAGCAGAGCTGGCCTTACAGCACTCTTATAAACCTTTCCTTTGGTTTTTACGGGCATTTTAGGGTCACACAAGACACCTGTAAGCTCTCGCCATTTATTTCACCCAGAGGATGTTCTATGTGTGATTTTGGCTGTTATTGTGCCATCTTCTGAATTGACTGAGCCCAGGTATTTGAACCTGTTTACTTTTGGCAATGATGCAGGCTCCCCCGAGAGACCCACCAACCCACGAGCGGCAGAATAAAATCTATAAAAATTTTTTTTACTGTATCTTGCTTGATACATTCATGTAAAGTGGGGATGAAAAAATGTTTTCTCATAGGTACAAATGTAATTCAATAGTTACGTTATTTATAGTCGTTAGTTGTGCAAAACAGGGAGTAAATATAAGTATACAGCCATAATGATATGCTATAAAGTTACTACGGAACCCTATACTACGCGTGGCCCGACACGCACTTGGCCAGTATTTATTAACTATAAATCATTTATTCACAACTTCATTTTGTACACATTTATAACAATGGGCAATGTCAGCTTTAAAACTAGGTTAGTACTTATGCATAAACAAATTAGTAAGGAATTAGTTCCTACATAATACTAAATAATATTAGAATTCTGAATACCTACTCGTAAAAATTACTGATATAGTTTTATTTAGGTAATATAAAATTATTTGTGCCTGAACTAGGTTATCCTGTGTTTCAGGCGATATGCGCCTATAGTAGAGATAATTATGGTATTACATAATAGGGAAAATAATTAAAGTTAAGTACATATTTTAATAGAATTAATATTTCTGAATAAACTAATCAACTAAGTATACATATACTAAAACTAATCATCTTAATACTACAAGTAACTCCTCTGTCTCATCATACGTCATCTTTTGGAGAGTATCTTTCAGGATCTTTTTGCAGTTTATGAAATTAAGTGGATAAATCGATGTTTTAGCACTTAATTTATTGTAGAGAAACGGTCCTAGAAACTTGTAAAATTTTCTCGTAAAAGCAAGATTATTTCCACCTTTTATAGTACAAACTTTATCTTTCCGTCTTTTGTTAGTAATCTCAGTGCTATAATGCAGGGCTGCGTGCTGCTTCAGAACTATGCTCAGTACAAAGAGTTGTTTAACTGTTAATACTCCACAGTTTTTATAAAGAAGTTTTGTAGGATAAAGGAAGGGACGAAAAGTCGATACTTTGAGGATCGCTCTCTGGGCTCTTTCAGCAGATAAGAGTAAAGTCTTATTCGCTCCACCCCATGTAGAAATACAATAGGTCAGTAAGGATTCACAAAGCGCGAAATAAATTTGTTTACATAATTTCTCATCAGCAATATGACGAAGTTTTTTAAACACAAATATCATCTTACGTATTCTACTCGTTAGAGTTTCTATATGTCGTTTAAAGGAGAGAGTTTCATCTAATATGACACCTAAATATTTTATTTCGGCGGTTGATTTAATTTCTGTGCATACACATTTATTATCATATGAATCAGAGCAGTAATGAGCGTATAGTTTTAAGAAATTTGGCGTTAGCGATGTTTTGCGCAACGAAAATTGCATAAAGCTTCGTACAGACTGAGGCGAGCGAATCGCGCGCGTCGCTCATTTTGACAGATTTTGATCGCGTAACTCAAAGCAATGGCCATAGCCATAGCCATTGCCATAGCAATTTCTTTGACAATGGCTATGGCTATGGCTATCGCTTTGAGTTACGTGGTCGCACTCGCGAATTTCGCGCGGAATTCGCCTCAGTCTGTACGAAGCTTCAAGCTTGTCTTTTCAGCATTGAGTGTTAGTAAATTATCCTGAAGCCATTTATTAACTACGTTAAAACCGTGTTGCGCATACCTGAATACTTCTGTTTCCGACTCAGCTGAAAAAAGGAGAGCAGTGTCATCAGCATATGTTATATGACGTAACCATGATCTAAATTTACATTACAGAGGTCGTTTATGTAGACCAGGAAAAGGGTAGACCCTAATATGCTTCCTTGTGGAATTCCGAAGGATGTATTGTTTTGTTCATTACTGATAACATTGCCAATCCTCACGCACTGAGTACGATCCTCCAGATAACTTTCAAATAATTTTAGTTGAGTGCCTCTTATACCTATGTTTTCAAGCTTGCGCAGCAGAATAGGGATGGACACGGAATCGAAAGCTTTGGCGAGGTCTAGGAAGATTCCTAATGTGTGCCTACCTTCATCTAGATTTTCCACTATGTGATTGGTTAATTGATGAACCGCATCAGCAGTTGATAATTTTGGTCTAAATCCAAACTGCGCTTTCGATAGACTTGATTTTTCCTCCAAAAAATCAATTAACTCTCTGCAAACAGACCGTAGAATCCTATTATGCATAGTATGTCCACCAGCCACGGTGGTGCACTGGTTTAGCGCCTGGCCCAGCGATTGCAGAGGTTAAGAAACGTTCACAAGTGTCGGTCATGGAATGGGTGACCAAAAATTTATTATCTCGAGCTCCTCCGTGCTTCGGAAGGCACGTTAAGCCGTTGGTCCCGGCTGCATTTGCAGTTGTTAACACCCACCAATCCGCATTGGGCCCGTGTGGCAGGGAATGTTAACGTTATTTTTAAATATAACGTTAATTTTTACTCTTTTTACCGTTAATTTTAACATTAACGTTATGTCAATAAATAACGTTAATTTGAGAAATAACGTTAAATTTAAAATTACAGTTAAAACGTTAATTTTTTACCGATAATTTTACCGGTACTAAATTTAACGCTATATTTAACGTTAATTTTACCGGTAAAATATTTTAACGTTATTTTTACCGGTAAATTTACCGATAAAATGTTTTAACGGTATTTTTAACGTTATTTTTTTACAACGTTATTTTTTTTAACAGTATTTCAATCCCTGCCGTGTGGTGGGTTATGGCCCACCCTCCTTATCCACCCATAAGGAAGGCCTGTGCTCCAGCAGTGGGGACATTAAAATGGATGATGGACGCATAGTATAGTAAGGAATAAATTATTACTATATTTATATCATTTTGTCTGACAGATGTGAAGCCCGAAGATGATGACGGGGATGACGATTATGGTTCCAGTTTCCAGTATGATGAAATTGATGATGGTACGTCAAAATTACTTATCACTACATATTATTAAACACCGTTTTCACCGAATGATAGAGTGTTACCTGAGGAAAGTTTATGTGTATAATAAGTTGAGGATTTATGTTAATAATTGGTAGAAATATGACGATAATTGTCGAAGATGTCGGCAAAAATTAAGCTGACTGGGAGCTTGCATCGAAAATGCTGCATAAATCTTTTGATATAATAAAATAATGTATGATGGAATTGTTTCTCTTTTATAGATCTAGAAAAAAGTTCCACAATGGCATATACACGGTTAATTTTTAAGTATATCTAAAAATGAATGGGGATTTCAGACCACGTAAATGAACAACTTTTACTGATCCATAGAAAAGTACAACATCGACTCGACTATAATGTATGGAACAGCTGATTTTTTTTTTCGCGATTTCGTGGTTGGCCCCATAGTAAAAGTTGTTCATTTACGTGGCCTTAAAACCCCATTTCATTTTTAGATATACTTAAAAATTAACCGTGTATTATCTACTTTCCCATTATATCTTCTAAAAAATTGGTCACATTCAGTGCGTTAACTCGGAAAGCTATTTAGAAGGATACAGGAATCCTTATTAACTTAACCCTGACACTGAAGTATTATTTTAACTGACCAGATTGCAACCGGATGTACTTTATATAGTACAAAAGTGTTTGGGCAGTCAAGGCCGAGACTTTTCATTGGTTTAAAAAGTACAAATACATAAGGATGATTTTTAAATTTGAGATTTTTGCATTTACAATGCTATTTTTAAACAATACTAAATAATATACAAAATAGAAAAATAGCATTGTAAATGCAAAAATCTCAAATTTAAAAATTATATAGCTATTTCATCTTAATCAATTGTTAAAATATCTGGAAAGATATTTCAATTGAATGTCGAGGTAATTCCTCACATTGGTGAAATAACGCTGGCTTACAGCGTAAGAGTTTAGGATATACTAGGAAAAATTCGACGATGTCACTAGTGACTCGGTAGCTCAGCGGTCAGAGCATTGGACCGGATATCCAAAGGTCGCGGGTTCGATTCCCGTCTGAGTATTGATCTGGTGCGACTCGTATTTTTTCTAGTATATTATTTAGTATTGTTTAAAAATAGCATTGTAAATGCAAAAATCTCAAATTTAAAAATTATATAGCTATTTCATCTTAATCAATTGTTAAAATATCTGGAAAGATATTTCAATTGAATGTCGAGGTAATTCCACACATTGGTGAAATAACGCTGGCTTACAGCGTAAGAGTTTAGGATAAACTAGGAAAAATTCGACGATGTCACTAGTGACTCGGTAGCTCAGCGGTCAGAGCATTGGACCGGATATCCAAAGGTCGCGGGTTCGATTCCCGTCTGAGTATTGATCTGGTGCGAGTCGTATTTTTTCTAGTATATTATTTAGTATTACATAAGGATGACTTAAAGAACATACACACATCAACTTTGTCTAGGGATACCAGGTGTTATTTTCATACAAACGAGGTAACTTTGAAGCCTTGGTTTCCTGCCAAGGATGTACTGTGCTGTGATCTGATGACGGCTATCCAGGGAGTGAATGGAGGAGATTCAGATCGCTATACACACCCAACTGATCTGACCAGCATTCTAAAAACGTAATGGAAATGTTTATAAAAACCGCGAAAATAGCATGAAAATGTATGGAAATCCTCAAACCGAGAACTCTAACCCATTAATCTTTTAGAATGCTGATCAGATCAGTTGGGTGTGCATAGCGATCTGAATCTACTCCATTCAGTCCCTGGATGGCCATCATCAGATTACAGCACGGTACATCCCTGGCAGAAAACCAAGGCTTCAAAGTTACCTCGTTTGTATGAAAATAACACCTGTATCCCTAGACAAAGTTGATGTGTATATTATTTATTGTGTGCGTTTTTATTTATTTAAATGATTTTGCGGAGTGCATCTTCTGTACTTGTACTATTATGTATTCTGTGGTACGAATTCCATTTTTGGAATCAATTAATGATTCATTTGTTGCAAAATAAATATAATAATATATTATTTCCCAACAGATGATGATGATTTCGAAATGAACCTTGACCTCCAAGAGCTAAAGCAGGCGAAAAAGATTAAATCCGAAAAGGTTGCAACAGTTAAAAGCAAACCAAAGCCACGTCCTAGCAAGCCTGCCGTCAAGCTAACCGTCAAGCCAACCGTCAAGCCAACCGTCAAGCCATCCATCAAGCCAACTGTCAAGTCAGCCGTCAAGGCAGCCGTCAAATCCAAGAAGGAAAAGGATGGAGATAGCGCGAAAAAAGGTAGGAGATAGTTGATTATACTCTGTGGCGTCTTATTTTGAATTACACTCTCAGAACTTAAAATAGATATAACTGTTAATTACCATTACACATTTAAGCTCACAATTAATTATTTATTATTATCTATCGTAAACTGTGTGCCGACTGCCGCATCGAAAGCACTGATATTCAGTTCAGTTCTTTCTTTTTTAAAATTTCTAGTAAGCACCTTTTTTAGTTAAAAATAAAAAAAAGCATACAACTTCAGCATAAAAAGCCGGGTCTCCTTTCCAATGCAAAACCGATCATGTTACTAAAAATGTGCCAACTTGGCTTTATAGACAAGAACACTTTTGCCTTTCCGGACTAGGTAAGTTTTTCAGGTTTCTGATAGCAACTTCTGACTTAGTTTATAAATTGAACAGATTTTTTATGAAATTGTCTGTCAGGTCAGGTTACAGGTATGATAAATGAAGGGACATAAAATGACAGGTCTCCTTAGATTTTAGAATCTACCTACTTTTTTGATATTTTAATCAATTGAAAATTAAAAATATTGGAAATTCATTGAGGAGTGTAATTCAGAAATAAGACGTTCTATGGTACGATTGTTGGGCCACTTGTAATTGTCATGTTAATTTGTAAAATTGCGTAAAAATACGACGCAAAGCCACATTCAAGGATATGTTTAAAAAAACCGCGAAATTAGTATTAACATGTATGGAAATCCTCAAACTGAAAACTGATTCGTATACCTCTTAGAATGCTGATCAGATCAGTTGGGTGTGTATAGCGATCTGAATCTGCTCCATTCAGTCCCTGGATGCCCATCATCAGATTACAGCCAGATCAATCCCTGGCGGAGTACCTGTGTGAATTGAGCCTTAGAACGTTGCGTCAATCGCGTCATTGATTTGTGTCCAACTTTGCGTCAATCGCGTCATTGATAAATGTCCAACTTTGCGTCAATCGCGTCATTGATTAATGTCCAACTTTGCGTCAATTGCATCATTGATTAATGTCCAACTTTGCGTCAATCGCGTCATTGATTAATGTCCAACTTTGCGTCAATCGCGTCATTGATTAATGTCTAACTTTGCGTCAATCGCGTCATTGATTTATATCCAACTTTGCGTTAAAATTAGCTTCCATTTCGTTCGATCGACCTGTGTGAATTGAGCCTTAGAACGTTGCGTCAATCGCGTCATTGGTTTATGTCCAACTTTGCGTAATCGCGTCCTTGATTTATATCCAACTTTGCATTAAAATTCGATTCCATTTCGTTCGATCGACCTGTCTGAATTGAGCCTTAGAACGTTGCGTCAATCGCGTCATTGATTTATGTCCAACTTTGCGTCAATCGCGTTATTGATTTATATCCAACTTTGGGTTAAATTCGCTTCCATTTCGTTCGATCGACCTGTGTGAATCGAGCCTTAAAACGTTGCCTCAATTGTGTCATTGATTTATGTCCAACTTTGCGTCAATCGCATCTTTAATTTATGTCCTTTGTTGTGATCAAACTGTAGATTTGATGCGTTATGATTTATGACTAGTGGCCCAACAAACGCACATGTTTTCACGCACACAGCAGCACATTAGCTTAACCAAAAGTGACATTCTGTAATCGATTTTAAACTTTAACATGAAAGTAGTAAATGTCAATATCGTAGTTACCTGATGTGCTGCTGATCGTACGTTGAGGTACAACCCGCGCAAATTAAAAATGGGATTAGAAATGGCGTCGTGCATATTCACTTCTTACTCGCACACTAAACGCCACACCTATTGCTTTCGCAGTCACACTCGTTGTGGTAAGCGCGGTGAGCCGCCAATTTCAATCCCATTCTTTATCGGTGCGAGTTGTACAATGTGATTAAATTGACAATGTACAATTAAAGTGACAACATCAAGCCTCAATTATCCTCATGTGAAGTACCAGCGGATCACTATTGTCAATTTAATCGTATTGTAGTTTTCTTTTTGATATTTCTTAAGGGGCCGTACAAAAGTCGAAATTATTAAATGAAAACATTATAGTTTTAAAAATTCACAAAATTAGAGATGTAGCAAGGTTTTTTATTATAGTTCAAGATTACAGGTGTTATAGTATAGGTGTATTAATGCAGGAGTGTCAAAGATACGGCCATCAAACCATCTCAATACGGCCCGCGCCCGCGACCAAAATCTATTCAGTGAGGATTTTAGATGGCATTCGATGCCACTACGTATTGTAAGATAATAAAATAAGATACCTCAGGAATCTGGATCTTCAAGCTCAAGATAACTCATTTTTATTACCTTAAGAAAATTTTCTTAAACGAAATAAATATTTTAATTTTCAAATTTTGAGTCTGGCCCGCTAACACACACTAAATCTATATGGATTATTATGGCTGGCACAGCATTGAAAAACTACAAAATTGGAGGTCACTTTGCGATTTTTTTTTACTGAGTAATGTTTTAGCTATCATGTTTCTGTCAATCACAGCTGAGTACTATAATTAACTATCAAAATTTTTTTGGATCGATTAATCAAGTAATCTGTGTAAAATTGTTGCTTCAATTATGTGTACTCAATGCAGGGACCGGAAAACCCCTTTTTTCGGTTAACCCAATTGATAGGGAAACCCTATTAAATTAGGGTTAGTCGACGTCATGCTTACCATATTGATTGGGTTTTTGAAAATAAGTCTATGAAATACCCAATCAAAAACCCTTTTAATGGTTAGCAGTTCATGAAATACCCAGTGAAAACCCCTTTAACGGTAAGCAGTTCCGGTCCTTCAGCCCAGGTGGAACTAGGTGTAAATTGCTACGTTTTAAAACCCCTTCACAAAGCCTTCATAGGGTTTCCCCGATAAGGTTTTCGTATTCGGTAAGTCCTTACTTGGGTTACCCTTTCGATAGGGTTACCGTATTGATAGGGTTTTTGAATACAAGTCTATGAAATACCCAATCAAAAACCCCCTTTAACTACCGTTACCAGCGGTTCCGTTCCTTGACTCAATGTTGTACGGCCCCTTAAACTTAAGATGGTATACGTCAAGGCGCAAGACACCGTCAATACAAACTATTTTATTACGCATAGCCATATTAATGTTAATAATGTACTTCTAAGATATACACACGTACTATGGAGATAAAACACTTTTTACGTATCCATTAGTATCATTTATTAAAAAGAAAACACTTTCTTTGAGTATTTTTCTCGACGTTCCAACTTTACAGCTGCCTGCCGTGGACAAGTGTAACCAAAAATCCTTAAACAAAATTTCGTTAGTATCCGTAATATATTTATGTCTTTTTACTATATTTTTATTAGTTTTTGTTTCTCTTTGAAAGAACAAAACTTACTACAAGGACGTTATCAAAACGCGTTACGATTTTGAAAGGAATATGTTGTCAGCCCTTATACTCGTATAGTAAGACGGCTATGTTGTTTCGAATTATATGTTGCTCTATCTAAAGCCTCAATTATTCCGGGTGCGTCGAAGATCTTTTTCTGAGATTCTGGGTGATGAGATGATAAACATAATACTCGTATAGTGTTTCTTATTTTAAAATATTAATGTTTTTTTTGTATTATATTTTTATTAGTTTTTCTTTCTCTTTGGAAGAACAAAACTTACTACAAGGACGTTATCAAAACGCGTTACGATGTTGAAAGAAATATGTTGTCGGCCCTTATACTCGTGTAGTAAAGTAAGACGGCTATGTTGTTTTGAATTATATGTTGCTCTATCTAAAGCCTCAATTATCCTGGGTGCGTAGAAGATTACGTGAGATGATAAACATAGTACTTGTATAGTGAGACTGCTATTTTGTTTCGTATTATATGTTGCTCTATCTATTCTCAATTATTCTAGGTGCGTCGAAGATCTTTTTCGGAGCCTGGATTCTGGGTGATGATAAAAGCTGGCTGCCTTTTTATCATTTCAATATTTTTTTTCTCTCTGAAACATTATCATTACATTTGAAAAAATAATGGTGGTCTGGTTCATCGCATTGTTGAAATTCAGTGCGGGGCTTACTTCCCGCACAAGTATTGAAGTATTCCAAATTCAAAACTGAACCCATCAGCTAGCGTTACTTTTATGAAACTTTATGGTTGCATAACTGGTTGTTTCACATGGCCACACGAACTGTTTTCTATGAAACTTTATGGCTGCGTAACTGGTCGTTTTGCATGACCGCACGAACTTATTTCTATGAAACTTTATGGCTGCATAACTGGTCGTTTCACATGGCCACACGAACTTATTTCTATGAAACTTTATGGCTGCATAACTGGTCGTCTCACATGGCCACACGAACTTATTTCTATGAAACTTTATGGCTGCATAGCTGGTCGTTTCACATGGCCACACGAACTTATTTCTATGAAACTTTATGGGTGCATAACTGGTCGTTTCACATGGCCACACGAACTTATTTCTATGAAACTTTATGGCTGTATAACTGGTCGTTTCACATGGCCACACGAACTTATTTCTATGAAACTTTATGGCTACATAACTGGTCAATTGCTAATTGGTGCTCAAACTCATCAGCTAGAGTTATTTTTATGAAACTGGCTGCATGACTGGTCGTTTCACATGGCCACATGCACCTATTTTTTTCTAAGAACATTTTATTTCCTCGCATATCTTGAGAAAAGCACTATACAAGCCTTGCACTGGAAGCTATTTACATTTCCTGGAATGATTAAAGCCCTCGCCTAGGGCTCGGGCTTCAAACCATCCTCGACAATGTAAGTGCTCACTTCCCGTTCTCGGCTGTAATGTACTATTTATTCCTACTGTGAGGGAACTCCTTTGTCTCGGCGATTTATGCAGTGCATTCAAATTAATGCCGACTCTATACTTTACTGCACTTTTAGTACTCTAAAAGCTAATTCGAAAGAAATTCGAATGCCCATATGAATATTTTTATCTGGGTACAATTTACTATTCTTTCCAAATTCAACTTTAAATAGTAAGAAACAAAGAAGATAATACTTTGCACAAAATAAGCGGAGCGTTATTTCGAGGTGCTGTTTTTGAGACTTGACCGGGGAAATCTAGATTCTAGGGTATTTTTGACCGAAGCCCGCGCCCCATCTAATCGTTCTGTCAACCAACATGGCCCGGTTACCTCAATAGTAGCAATATAATAATACATTACGCTATGATAAGGGCATCATAACCAAGCGATACAAGTACTACCGGCTGCCTGCTACTTCGTCTGCGTTGAAAGTTATTTTTCTATCCCTCGGGAACAGTTTTTTTCTGGATAAAAGGTATCATGTGTCTTTTTCTGGTACCGCCGCTCCTCACAACGTGTCTTCATATAAGACGTGAAAGCATAACAAACAAACAAACATATTGTAGTTAGTAAGAGAAGAAATAAGGCATTTAATATTTGTTGACTGGATGACGATATAAATATCATGATTTTTGAGCGTATGGCATAATAATATAACAGCTGGAATTTGAGACGCATAAACTGGAAATTACTTCCAATTTAAATAAAAATTATCTTCAAAACAATCCAAAGGCTTTGTTTAAAACTGAAATAAAGCCCATAACACACTGGCACTAAAGTCCCAACGAAAATATCAAAAACTCCCCAATGTCAAGACGCAAGACTGAAGAGGAGGAAACCAATTGAATATATGTTTTTTTGTCTTCTAGGCGAAAGCCCGGACGCGCCTAAGTTATTCCTGCGTGCGCCTAAGTTCTACCTTCGCGACACCGACTATATCACAGAAGGTGACGTATACAAATGCAGCAAATGTGACAAGCCGTATGACAAAATCACCTCACTCCGATACCACGTGAAGACAAAGCATTATAACATCCCGCGGTTCGGTTGCCCCTACTGTTCTGAAGGATTCATGACGCCAGCACCTCTAACTATTCACAAAATGAAAGAGCATAACGTAGACGATCGCTTCAAATGCAATGCTTGTAAAGGCGTGTTCAATACAAAGTTACAGCTGCGTAAACATATAAAAAGTTTTCATATGCTCGGTGAGAAGTATAAATGCGAGTTTTGCGAATACGAAACGTTTAGTTTCGAGGGTATGTACAAGCACAAATTCAAGCATAAGACTGTGAAAGACTACCACTGTAAGTTTTGTAGGAAAGCGTTTTTGAGGAAGACCACTTTGGATTTACATGAAAGAATTCATACTGGAGATAGGCGGAAGGTCTGCACTGTTTGTAGTAAGGCGTTTGTCCAAAAGGCTAGTCTGAATTATCATATGACGAAGTACCACCCGGAAGTGAATTTTTAGTGCCAGTGATGGGACATTTTTGACTTGGGACATTTTTATTAGGAAGTGCAATTTGGCCAAGTGATATATCACATAGCATAATAAATAACATCACAACTGTTTTTAAGTTATAGTTTAAGCATCTATCAAAAACCTGTGAAATGTCTTTCCTCAATCGGATGATAAGTGAATGTCAAAAATATTATTTTATTTATAAATTCATATTACCTAGGTACTTTGCTTTTTCGCCGTTAAAGTTGTTGGTGCGAATAAGTTTGCTCTGAAAGTTTCTAGTGAAATCAATGTCTAATATTGTCTAAACTGTGATTTTTTTGTTATGGACATACTTGGATTTAGTTAAATTATATTTTTATGATCTGTATATTGTGTTGTGTTAAAATTCTTATTTTTTTTAATTTCAACTTCAAATATACAATATGAAATATAAAAATTATACATTATACAATTTACTTTTTTTGAATAATAAGACTGTTTTTGAACTTGGGAAACGTAAATAATTATTTATGCTTAAATAAAACACAATATTATATTTTTTGCAAATTGGCGTCGAATATAAATTCTTTTACAATGATTTATATTTTTTTATGTAAACTCTTTTGAATTATATATTAGTGTTACAAACTCTAAAATATCTAAAAATAATAACCTGTTCATTTATTGTAACGAATATTAATAAAAAGGTATCTATTGATCATAATAAAAAAATGTTTTCTTGTGTTACGAAATAGTTGTGTTATAATATAACTTATAATAAGTACAGTTGTAATATAAATTATTCAATAAAACTAATTATTATTAATTAAAATTTTATTTTCGTTAGTTATATACCCAACCTTTCTTTTATTGTATTTGTCTGTAAGTATACGAAAATTTTTACAATAATTTAGTTAGGGGAAGGGGGTAGTAAACTTTATTAAGCTTGGTAAGGCTTGACTTTTTTTATATCGGAATTCACTCTAATCAGTCTAATCACGTAACAGGGTCAACTAGGATAACTGTATATCATATTCATAACAATCATAACAAAGAAATTACTGAAAAGTATAAAAAAATTAGAATCAACATTATTTTATCTTAGATATATACCTAGTTTATAAAAACGATAAGTATTTAACTACAGAAGGGTTATTTAAAAAAGTTTTAAGTATACTAACGGTTGAAACCTTTGAAACCAAACCTTGGTCTCTTCAAGGCAAAGTGAATAGATGTTTCCTGGGCAAGCGTGCTACACCCTTAGATCACATCCTGTATACCAAACAAGATGGTGGCCAAATGCCTGCCCAGTTTCCAATAAAAAAAATAGTGACGCGACTGCTGTAATCAGAAGACGGAACAGTGACGGCCATCTTTGTTTTAGGACCCCCGGACTATTACCACGTTCTCGACAGCCAGTACGTCTGCAACCTATGTCAACGCACCTTCGCGTCGCAGCCGCTGGTGTCACAGCACTATCGCTTCGTACACCTAAACCGACGACCTAGAGAAAGGAAGTGCCCGCATTGCGACAAAAAAGTCCCAGCTCATTTGCGCACGTACCACTTAGAGGAAGCACATGGCATCCCGGCGCCATCTTGCAATATCTGTGAAAAGAGGTTTCGATTCCCCTGCTTATTGTTACAGCATCAGAAAAAAGTTCATATGGGTGAAACATTTGTGGCATGCAATATTTGTGATAAGAGATTTTTTGACAATAATACTTTGAAACCGCATATGCTAACTCATTCCAATGAGAAGAGGTTTAAGTGTGATGTTTGCGGACAGCGGTTCAGATGGAAGAATAATTTGAAGGACCATATTCTACTGCATATGGAAGAGAAGAGATATAACTGTGATGTGTGTGGAAAAGGATATTGCCAGAAATCTTCGCTTAATCATCATGCTAGGCTTAATCACTATGTATTGACGGGCTGAATATATAAATATAATATATAGATATGTAATAATAGTGAAGATTTTCAATTTATAAAAGTACTAGCATAGCTAGTTTATTATACACATAAACCTAAGGACAATTACAACTGAGAAAGAATGGACATCATCCATTTTGGTCCAAATGTGAAGGTCCGGCCAAAAAGCAAAAGTGCTTTATTCTGATAGATTTTGTCCACCTGAGCATTTCTTATTATGGCACCGAAGCTGTAGCACCGCTACACTTGATTTTAAATAAGTTCAAAAAGTCTGTCTTTTCATACATTTTGGCACAAATGTAAAAAAGTCGGCCAAAAAGCAAATTCTGATAGATTTTGTACGCCTAAGCATTTCTTATTATGGCGCCGAAGCTGTAGCACCGCTGCACTTGATTTTAATTGAGTTCAAAAAGTCTGTCTTTTCATACATTTTGACACAAATGTGAAGCGGTGCTACAGCTTCGGTGCCATAATAAGAAATGCTTAGATGGACAAAATCTATCAGAATAAAGCACTTTTGTCTTTTGGCCGGCACTTTGATATTTGGACCAAAAATGTATGAAACATGGATGATGTCCTTTGCGTTAGTTTTAATAGTTATTTCTCAACAATTGGGTCAGCACTAGCAAAATCACAAACAAACATCTTACGAGTCAAAGCCAGAAGCAAGTTCCAAAGGACTTAGAAACAACAAATTTCTCCACCTTTGAACCAGCAACCACGGATGAAATCATTAAGATAATCGACAACTTGGATCCAAACACAAGTAGTGGTGTGGATGGCATTAGTATAAAATCCCTAAAATGTATTAAACAATTAATCGCCGCTCCACTCACAAAATGTATAAATAACTGCTTGACTCTAGGAATCTTCCTAGACAGCCTAAAAATTGCGAAGGTAAAACCAATCTATAAATCTGGGAATAAGTCTGACCCATATAATTACCGCTCAATATCTGTCTTACCAGTGATATCAAAGATCTTCGAAAAAGTAATTTACTCTCGAATAGAAAAATATCTTACTTCAAAAAACATTTTATATAAAAAACAATATAAGGTCCTTCTTAAATAGTGCACAAAATTTTAAGGGGTCAATGTATTCATGCATACAAACAACTTTTACTATGGTACCAACATTAAAATCGCGAAGAAAAATCAGCTGTTCCATACATTTTGATCTATTCGATTTTAAATTTTCTATGGAACAGCTGATTTTTTTCTCGATTTCGATATTGGTACCATAGTAAAAGTTGTTTGTATGCATGAGTACATTGAGCATTGACCCCTTAAAATTTTGGGCACTATTCAAGAAGGACCTTATATGGTTTTAGACCCAAATCCAATCCTTGTGACCAAAATTAAGAACAAAATAGATGAAAAACAAATAGCACTTTGCATTTTTATCGACCTCAAAAAAGCCTTTGATTCGCCCATTCGGTTCTCTTCAAAAAATTGTTGGATATTGGTATCACTGGTAGGGCACACGATATCCTGGCCGTTGATTACGTAAGTCTGTTGCTAACAATTCTCGATTGAAATCGATTGAAAGCGCAGTTACATTGCTACTTTAAGTAAGATAGTTGTCACATTGGTTCTCAACTAAAGCAGCAATGTAACTGCGATTTCTGTCAGAGTTGATTGCAACAAAGTTAGATGATTGCCGCCCTGGTATCATATTTTCAAAACCGTAGGCAAATAGTCAAAATAGGATCGTATCAAAGCTCTGATAGCCCAATTACCTTCGGCGTTCCCCAAGGTTCAATTTTGGGACCCCTTTTATTTTTGATTTACATCAATGATATTAAACACATAAGCCTAGCAGCTGATATATCCATTTATGTAGATGACACAAGCTTATTTTACTTTGGGCACTCAATCAAAACTATTACATCAAATGCACAGGGTGATTTGGACCTACTTAATAATCGGTTTCTATCAAATTCACTTACAATTAACACATCTAAAACAAATTTCGTTATATTTACCGCAAAAAATAAAAAAATAAATAATATCGTGCAACTTAAAATTAACTTATTTTCTATGCAAGTACATCAATTTGTATAGAAAACCGCTTGGTCCAACACACCGAGGCCGCGCCGAGGCGCGGGAGCGCGCGACGCCGCGTGCCGCCGGCGGCACGCGGCGATGCGCGCCAGCAAGCGCGGAAATTGCGGGGTACAACACACTGAGCTCCATAGTATCGTGCCGGTTTTTGTACGTAAGCGCGAGGCCGTCGTATGACGCCGACCGGCGCGGAGGCGCGTCGAAAACCGCCCGAATAGGCAGGCGCGCTGCGCCGTCGCCGCGCGCGTGAAACGCCAAACCGCGCCCCGCGACGAGACGGCGCGCGCCGGCAGTGCGCCTTAAATCCGTGGTTGCTTGTTGAAGTAACAATTCACGTCAACAGTGAAGACAGTTTCGTGATATACGCGACATATTTTTTTTTTCAAGTGATATTGTGTACGCTCTTTATGTTTTCTTTAATTTAAAGTAAAAAATGTTTTCGCAGTAAGTGAATCAATATAATTCTTTATGAGAAATAAAATTCTTAATCCACAAACCACACATAAACCTTATGTAAGAAATTGATAAAATTTTGGTCCCAACCGTATCAATTCCTTATTTGAGAGATGGACATTTTGATCTATCCTTCGCACTGACCTGCATATATTTACACTGGACAGGCTTATGTCAAACTGTTTTTGTGCCTATTTGATTTCCGGCATTTTGGCGCTGTAGGACGTAGCGTGAGCATAGCGTGCGTACATGGTACTAAAGTTTGAAGTCTGGAGAGACCATCACGGCAACTATTTTCATATTGTACGTCAAAATTAGTTCTTTAGACGCACGCTAGTGGCGTTTCAAATAGGCACAAAAACTTAGCTGTCAAATCATACAGACAGCCAGTCCAGTTAAATAAAAAAAAAATATTTTTCATGTCAGTGATCCTTCGATATTAAAGTCATTGCAGTGATACATTAACTCTTTTATTTATGAGAATCTGAAGTGAGCATTTTTGTAAGAATATTACATATTAGCTCGATATTTTTGCTTTTAAGTGTTGTTTATCTCGACGGTTTTTAAGTATTACCAATTAACTACCATCTATTACTTACCTAATGTTGGAATACTACGTCGTCATTGTTACTTGAATCTACAGCAGAGCACCAGATTAAAATTAAAACAGATAAATCGAGCCCCAATCAGGCCATAATGGCGAACCCCAATTCATGATGTCACACGAACATCGATATCTTCAAATTACTTCAGCAAATAGTACAATACGAAATTCCTTACTCTATTTATCTGTGTTAAGTTGAAGCCCGGCAGACCCACCGAAGTTCGAAAAGTGCATTAAAAATGTTTGCCGGTAAGGCCCCCGCTCAAAAACTACAAAAGCTTTTTTTGCCGTAATTTCATAAATAATTGACTATCATTACAATGGTAGTAATTATTTAAACATGACTTAGGGAATAATTAGTTGAACATGTATAGGAAGTAATTAATTGAAAATGACATAGGGAATCACAAGTTGAACATGTACAGGAAATAATACACTCGACGTCAGAAAAATAGCACCTCTTCGAAAGTAAGTTTAGACTTGGCCACCTGCTATTGTTAGCTAACGTTCTATTGTGTAAATGTTGACATCTGTTGAAAGATTTAATGTGCCTTTAATTAATATTTGTTTGATTTAATTAACATAACAGTTACCATAATTAGACGCTTAAAGCGTTATTGCTTGCGCCGCCATTAAAGCGAAATAAAAGGGGTTAATTCAGGAAATGCGGGTAAATTCGCTATCGAGATGATGGGGAAAACAAACTTTAACAGTTCAATAAAAAAATGGAATACCCAAGATGGATACTATTGCCCATGAAGTAACTGTTATGTTAATTAAATCAAACAAATATTAATTGAAAGCTCATTAAATGTACTTTCAATAGATATCAACATTCACACAATAGAACGTTAGCTAGCAATAGCAGGTGGCCAAGTCTAAACTTACTTTCGAAGAGGTGCGATTTTTCTGACATCGAGTGTAGTTGAACATTTAGGAGGCTTACTTATTAGTGATTTTGGCTTGATTTTGGCCATGAGTCGAAGTAACTAAGTCTTGAGTCTATACTTAACAGTCTCTTATCAAAATAATACCGTTACGTGAAAATTAAGTGCATATCAATCACCTTTTATTATTTTATGTATCTGTATTGTATACCTACCTACGTCAATCAATTTAAATCCTTGAATAAACACTTCACAAAGTCGCAATGAACACTTTCAGGATTTTGTGAACACATCTTGAAGGTTCTTCAGATGTATAATATATAATATCTATGAACCCAGCCAGTCACATCACATCCCATTCTAGAAAAGTAATTATTAAACATTTCTTTTCTAGGGGATGACGCACAGAGGCGGTATACGACATTTGAGGACGGTGACTCGGTTAAATACCAGTGTAACACTTGCCAAAGATCGTACGCCGGGCGCAAACTATTTATGCAACATTACAAACATGTGCACTTAAAGTTGCGGCCGAAAACCCGTACCTGTCACGTTTGCTCTGTGAAAGTTCCAGGGCACTTGCGATCGTTGCATATGGAGGAGAAACACGGGTTAGAGAGGTCTATGTGCAATGCTTGCGGCAAAAAGTTCGCATACCCTAACCAGGTACGCAATATTGAGATTTCAAGCTTCAAACTTTCTCAAACAGTTGTCAGTATCAATAGCATTGTAAAAAAATATTTCTAGTCTCTCACTCTCACTAAATTCAAATTCAAAATTACTCTATTAATAATATACTCGTGGTAAATGTGGTAATATTATTATGCCTATCTTACCTATTATAACCTATACTTAGGGTGCGCATCCACCGAAGTGTGAAATGAAGTGATTCTATTGATGCTTCAAAAATACATGCCTCGTAACATATCTTAGCTTAGCTCTAGTGGATTTTAAGATTCCATAATATTGTTTCTTGTCAGATAAAAAAAGTCTGAAAGGGGTGGTAGGACAATATAGATGATTTAAAACTGCTTAATTAAGTTATTTTAAATAAAGCCATTTTGACTTGACTCTTGAAAATAGTGTTTAGAAAACTACAATTTCTATGACCAGTTTCAGAAAATAGTTGCTAACTAAGGACAATGTTACCATACAATTCTTATTCCAGGTGATAAAGCACCAGAAAACATACCACATGAACGAAAAGAGTTACCAATGTCCTCACTGCGATTACAAGTGCGCAACGAAGTATCGCTTGTCGTGTCATTTACACAAACATTCACCAAGAAGGCCCTACAAATGCGAGTACTGCGGCAAAGGGTTTAAGTACAAAAAATCTGTGAAGACACACACTATGATACATTTGAATGAAAGACCGCACGTGTGCGACATATGCCAGGAATCGTTCGTGCAGCAGTCAAGCCTAAAGTACCATATGACAAAAAAACATCCAGAGATGGCTTAATTAAATGTTCAAATGTGTGTAGAAGCTTCCGGAAAATTGATTTCATTAAGTGTTCTTATGATCTGATTTCGTAGAGTTTTTGGCGGGACTTTGTCAAGTTCAGTTCGGTGACTATTTTAATTATTCGCAAATTGATTCATAGTGGATATTGTGTCTTAAAATTGGTGCAGTTTTGTGGTACAAGTGTCTACGCAACTGAACAATATGTGGGATAATGGAAATAAATAGGCGCGATCTTGGTTGTGTGAAGCTGAGACTTTTATTGTAGTGGTCGCTACCTCGGCAAAACTTACCGAGTAAACTGTCTTGATATACTTGCTGCCAAATGCTCCAAGCAGCATTGGAATGTGATGCACCCGCATTTTAATGTAAACTGAAACAATCTACTAGAAAATCAAGAAATACTGAACTATTCAAAACATGACACTGGCAAAAATTACTTCCAAGAGGAAAGTAGATTGCCATAACAAAAATAAGAAGAAGAAGATCTGATTTCGTAATTTTTGTTCAGTTTTTTATTCAATTATAATGTTATTCGTAATTGTGTTTTATTTAAATTTTAAAATGGTTAGTTCAAAACAGATATTATTTAAGCGTTATGAAATAAAAAGTGGAGATATTACTTAAGCGTTATGAAATAAAAATTGGGATCTAAATCGCTTTCTTGAGGGAAACCATACGCAACATCTTTGTTATCTGTGGATGCAACTTTCGCTTTGGCTTATAAACAAATAACTTTATTAGGTAGGTACTCTAATTTGCATAAATAGTCTTAAATATATTTTCGTATTTCGACCTGTTTCTTAGTGAAAGTTGTTCAGTTTCGTGGAATAAACATGGTTCAAGTTGTCACGTGACTTTATAATCACCCTGTGAATTGTTATGTATTTATGAGCCCGTCCGTCAGCCTCATCTCATCCCATTCTAGAAAAGTAATAATTAAACATTTCTTTTCTAGGGGATGACGCTCAGAGGCTGTATACGACATTCGAGGACGGTGACTCGGTTAAATACCAGTGTAACACTTGCCAACGGTCGTACGCCAAGCGCGACCACTTTATGCAACATTACAACCACGTGCATTTAAAGTTGCGGCCGAAAACTCGTTCCTGCCACGTTTGTTCTATGAAAGTTCCTGGGCACTTGCGATCGTTGCATATGGAAGAGAAACACGGGTTGGAGAGACCTATATGCAATGCTTGCGGCAAAAAGTTCGCATACCCTTTCCAGGTACACGATTTTGAGATTTCAAGTTATAGTTTCTAAAACAATCTGTCATATCAATGGCATGTTAAAAAAAAATCTAGTCTCTCGTTCCAAATTAAAATTCAAAATTATTACCTTTACTTAGGTTGCGCATTCACCAGAGTGTGTAAATGAAGTGATTCTATTGGTGCTTCAAAAATTCATTCCTCGCAACACAGCTTTAGCTCAGCTCTAGTATATGCTCACCATTAAGATTAAAAATTATTTTATCTCCAAAATAGTGTTCAGAAAACTACAATAAAATTGCTATGACCATTAGCAGGAAATAGTTTTCTAACTAAAGACAATGTTACAATAAAATTCCTATTGAACATTTCAGGTGATAAAGCACCAGAAAACATACCACATGAACGAAAAGAGTTTCCAATGTCCTGAATGCGATTACAAGTGCGCAACGAATGATAGGTTGTCGCGGCATTTATTAAAACATTCAACGTTGAGGCCCCACATATGCGAGTACTGCGACAAAGGGTTTAAATACAAAAAATACTTGAAGACACACATTATGATACATTTGAATGAAAGACCGCACGTGTGCGACATATGCCAGGAAATGTTCGTGCAGAAATCAAGCCTAAAGTACCATATGACAAAAAAACATCCAGAGATAGCTTAAATATTCAAATATGTGTAGAATTTTCAGGAAAATTGATTTGATTAAGTGTTCTTATGATCTCTGATTTCTGATTTCGATTTCTGATTATATCTGATTTCGTAATTTTTTAAAGTTATTTCTTCTTTTCAGTTTCTTGTTCAATTATAATGCTATTCGTAATAATTTGTGTTTTATTTCAATTTCAAAATGGTTAGTTCAAAACAGATATTAATTGAGCGTTATGAAATAAAAATTGGGACCTAAATCGCTTCCTTGTGGGAAACCATACGCAGTATCTTTGTTATCCTTACTAATATTATAAACTAGCGGCCGCTAGTTTGTTAATATAACTTTGGCTTTTAAACAAATAAGTTTATTAGGTAGGTAACTAGGTAGCTACTCTAATTTGCATGAATAGTCTTGAAAATATTTTCGTATTTCGACCTGTTTCTTAGTGAAAGTTGTGCAGTTTCGTGGCATGAACACGGTTCAAGTTAGTCACGTGACTTTAAAATCACCCTGTGGCTTGTCATGTATTTATGAGCCCGTCTACCAGCCTCATCTCATCCCATTCTAGAAAAGTAATATAAAAAAATTCTAGGGGATGATGTACAGAAGCTATATACGACACTACAGGACGGTGACTTGTTTAAATACCAGTGTGACACTTGCCAAAGCTCGTACGCCCGGCGCAACCTGTTCATGCAACATTACAACCATGTGCATTTAAAGTTGCGGCCGGAAAGCCGTTCCTGCCACGAAAAAGTTCCTGGACACGAGGAGAAACATGGTTTAGACAGGCCTATTTGCAATGCTTGCAGCAAAAAGTTCTCTTACCCTCACCAGGTACGCTATATTGTGACCTCATTCTCTATTCTATAGTTTCTTAAACCGTCTGTCAACGGCATGTGAAAAAAATATTTCCATTAGTCTCTCTCATTCGCTCCAAATTCAAATTGGTTGTGGTAAATGTTGTAATATGTAAGTATGGGTTGTATAATACCACCTATTCTTACCTATTCCTACCCTATACTTTATATTTATTCTCCAAAGTAGTGTCTAGAAAACAGTTTGCAGAAAATAGTTGCTAATGCTAACTGAGGAGAATGTTACGATAAAATTCCTATTGAACATTCCAGGTGATAAAGCACCAGAAAATATACCACATCAACGAAAAGAGTTACCAATGTTCTCAATGCGATTACAAGAGCCCAACAAAGGCTAGGTTGTGGTGGCATTTATACAAACATTCAGCCTTGAGGCCCTATAAATGCGAGTACTGTGACAAAAGATTCCAAAACAAAAAATGCTTGAAGACACACACTATGATATGATACATTTGAACGAAAGACCGCACGTGTGCGATATATGCCAGGAAACGTTCGTGCAGAAATCAAGCTTAAAGTAAAATTTTGAATTTTGATTACCTTTTGATTTTCTTTCTCACATTCACCCAGCCGCCACAATAAGACTTGAATGTACCATATGACAAGAAAACATCCAGAGATAGTTTAAATTTTCAAATATTAGAAGTTTCAGCAAAATTGATTTAAGTGTTCTTATGATCTGATTTCGTATTTTTTTAAAGATAATTTTTGTTCAGTTTCTTACTCATTATATAGTCCAATTAACAAATTGCTCAAAAGAGGGTATAGAGTGCGTGAGCGAGAACCTCGGCGATTTCTTCAGAAACTTATTCAGGATGCTTACGGAGAAAACATACTAAAAGTCCTGACGTCTAGGAGGTGAGGCGGAGGGAGGAAGGGGGGACAAAGGTCCTAATTTTAGGTTTTTCACCCATAACTCAAAAATGGTGCGTTGTAGGAACAAAATAATTTACAATGAAATAATAATAATATAATAATAAATCTTTATTGAAATAATCTTAAATCACTATTTACAACAAGTCTAAACATAGATAATATAGGGAAAAGAAATAAAATGTGCCTGAACTAGGATTAACCTGTGTTTCAGGCGAAAAAAGGACTTACAAAACTACTTAAAATTATTAAACAATAAAATACAACGTAATTAATAATTAAATGAAAAATAAAAAACAAAATTCGCAAAAAGAGCTAAAACAAAAACAATGTTTTTTATATAAATCTACATTAGCGAGAAAAACCTACATATTCTTTATGTAATACAAAAATAATTCTTCTCGATACGGTTTCACAAACATTACCTACAATTACACCCGCCCTGCGTCATCAAAATTTTAATCTAGGTCAATGGCAGTGATGCAAACTTCAAGTTTAATTACAAATATTTATCTATAGTTATTTATTTTATTTTGCATACATGTTAGATGTGGTGAATTATTATAAAGGTTAGTAGAACACTGGTGATCGGTTATTGTCGCATCAAAAACTAATGCTATTGATGAATTGTTATAAAAACAGAAAATACATAATATGTTAAAATTATCTAAAAATAAAATTAGTGAAAAATTAGGCTTTTAGGCTCCTATATAATCTATTGAGTTTATATATCTTTGTTCAGCATTTCTTTTAGCCGGACAGTCAGCATCACCTGTTTTGTGGTTAGAGGGCTTTTTGAAGTGCAAGCATGTAGCACATTTTGGAGGCTCAGTTTTTTTAGCACAGTCCTTGATGGCGTGTCCTATTTCGCCACAGTGTCCGCAGGTGGTGGCCTCCTCTCGGCATGTCTTGGCCGCGTGACCGTACTGCTGGCACTTGTAGCACCTCGTCACAAGAGTGAAGTCCCTTACAGGGCACGAAGACCAATTTACAAATACTCTGTCATTAGTAATTAAGACTTTTCGTATATCTGCAGGGACTCCTATAACATAGTTGCAGGTCTCAGCGTCCTTCTTTCCTGACTTATGACTTAATCTAATAGAGGTCAAAAAGGTATCGATTGTCATGCCATGAAGTTTATTGGATAAGTTTTGCTGGAAAATGCAGTTGAAGACTTCCGTTTCCTGCATACACACGGGCACTCCAATAACTACGATTCGCGGCTTTCGTTTAGGTGGTTCATCCACAGTGAGGCCAGAGGTCATCAGTTGTGCCGTCTGCTTCAGTTTCTCAACGTCGTCCTTGGTGTCAGTGCTGATGATAACACCACCATTTTTTGTTTTGCGCAAACTCCTCACATGCAGCTTCATTTGTTCCGGTTTGATAATTTTCTTAACTAGAGTTTTTGTCTCCTCGCTCGTCTTTGTTTTGTCAGTAGGGTATATTGCGACAGAATTCAAGTTGTTGGGCTTAATCAGGTTGTTGGCACTTTTTTTAACAACGTCGGCGAAGGAAACTGAACCCGCGGCTGGTTTTGAGGACTCTTCAATCGTTAGTTTGAGGTCTTGAAGACGCTGCGAAAGGTCATGTTTTTCTTTAAGGGCTTGAATTGAAATATGGGTCTGAATAGTTTTTGATACGTAATTTCTGGTCTGAATTTAATTTACCTTCGCACGAAATAGCGCAGACCTCATTTAGGCATTGTTCAATGCTTTTCATCCAATTCTGGATATCAGGAGTGGATATAACTTCTGGAGGGTCCTCTTCATGTTGAGCGGGTGCGGGCGCCGGGGGTTGTCGCGAGGGCGTGGGCGGCGGGCTGCGGGCCGTTACCGCGCTCCGGTTAAAGGGGCTGCTATCCATTTTTATTGTTGTTCACTTAACATCGTAAAAATAACAAAACAATTCACTTAAAGCAATTGGCTTTGATAACTTATTGAACATGACTGGAAATCTCAAAACCATTTCGAGGAATAAGCTTTCGGTACAGTGTCTACTAATTAAATTTAAAAATAAGTCTATATTTTTAAAGATATTTATAATATTCAATAAAAAGCTTTAACCTTCAAATGACCTTCATATGACGTCATCACATACAGATCTCCCAGCCATAATCAAAAAAAGAAAAAAGTGCAAAGACAATTTTGACAATGAACTTGGCATTAGGGATGGTGGAAGGTGGAAGTGAAAAAATATCGATATAGGTAATATTTCTCAGAAAAAAATGGGATGAAATGGGACGATGACTAAGTAATGGATTCTAATCTTAAGGTATTGTAAAACATAAAAAATAGCAAAATAAACCCCTACGCGAAATTTTGGCTCGATTTGACGAATTTTACGATGATTTTTAAGACTCAAAGTTGGAAAAAATCAAAATGCTCCAGTAACAAAATAGTGTCGACTATTAGAATCCATACGTAATTTTATTATCAAAAAAATGTTTTGGAAAAATTATTGTAAAAACATCTAACGATATATCAGAGTATTTAATATCGCCCGAAAAATATCGATGAACTTATCTCGTAATTTTTTCCACATCCCTACTATTAAATGTTTGTAAATAGAAATAAAGTATGCACATATTTTCACAATGTTTATTATGTTATCCTGCAAATTTATCAGTCCACAAGCAATCGTTACAATTTCATCCATGTAGCCTACATCCAAAATAGACACAATACATACAATACATTTCGCAATTTGGGTAGATTGGGCGTGTCAGTTTTTACAAAGTTTTTCAGCAGAGTTTCCACTGGTAAGCATTTTTATTATAATTTTACCACCTCAAAAATTATTGCGGTAAATTAAGAAGGTAGGCTAGAACCGTCACAACTGGATTAAATGAATAAAATTGAAGAAATATTAACTATAACTTATTTGTTTACAAACAACCATAAAGTCATTATGACAGTTAATGACACTTGGCCTTTCTTTTTCTATAAGTAGATGGCAAAGGTTTTCTTCTTAAACTTTCATGCCACTAATGACGTCATTCCGGTTGAACATATCCGCTCGACAAATATATTTATAAAAAAAAAAATACGGGACCAAATGTTAAAATATTCAAATTAGTTTCTTAAATTGGCCTAATCTGTAGTAAAAAAATATAAAAAAAATACCTTTTATTTTTTAACCAAAGCCAATTACCGTTTGGCATAGATAAATGTCTCTTCCGCGTATCGTAAATCTAGGTCACAATTATTTTGCAAATTATTGTTTAATTAATCACATGAATTAATCGACACGTCCGATCACATCGGCGATTCAATAGTAGAAATGAAAGCTTATAAAATTCTCTATAACTTTAGTTAAATACACTTTGTTCGTATTTCCAACCGTTTTTGGGCTACTCGTTCAGGAAATGTGAAAATTTGGTTGATGGGCAAGATGGCCAAAAGAGTTGTTCTACACACCCTCTAACAACGAATGATATATCATTAGAAAGGCCTTTTATTAATGGCTAATAAATTAATAACAAATATTTACTGCAAACAAACTTTATATCAGTTGTTAGTATTTTTTGAGTTAAAGGTCAATTAGCTTCCGCACGCGTCTTCGACCACGTGGACCCTAGGAAACCTTTGATCAGAATAAGAAGTATTATATGTTTTAATTTAGGTTATAAACTATATGTATGCTAAATTTAATTTAAATCCGGGCAACCGTTCTTAAGTTATCAGTTGTATAAATAACTTGACTTTGTTTATAAGGCTCTCAATATTTGTCTAAAAAGGAGTTGTAGAATTCACCTTTCCGGAGTGTGTAGCTCAACAATTATTGGGAAATAGGAAAAAGTGAATAGAACCAAAGTTATAGAAAATTTGATAAGCTTTCATTTTATTTTAGAACATTTTTCGCTACAACGCGCCATTTTTGAGATATTGGTGAAAAACCTAAAATTGGGACCTTTGTCCCCCTCCCCTCCCTCCGCCTCACCTCCTAGACGTCAGGACTTTTAATATGTTTTCTCCTTAAGCGCCCTGAATACATTTCTGAAGAAATCGCTTAGGTTCCTCCTCACGCACTCTATAACTTCTTATTGATTGGCTTAATAATGATATTCGTAATAATTTGTGTTTTATTTCAATTTCGAAAGTTAGTTCTAAACAGGTATTACTTGAGTGTTATGAAATAAAAATTGGGACCTTAATAGCTTCCTTGAGGTAAACCATACGCAGTATTCTGTGGATATAACTTTGGTGATGCTTGACTGGCTGTAAAGTTAAGTATTTGGGTATTATAAAAAGTCTTAAGTTTTAATTATAGTGCCTAGTATCATTGTAGTGAAAATAAATGCTATCTTAAGTAATATTGATATGTCGACGCAGTCAAACCCTTTTATTAAAACGAAATCAAATATACAATTTGTGCTTCTTTATAGTCTTAATGAAATAACCATACAAACAAACAATAGTATAGTCAAATAAGCAAAATGGTTGGAAGTAATTCGTGTAGTTGTAATTTTTTATGGAATCATTAGAAGACATGAATATAAGTTTCCTCTGAGTTTGCACCATTCCCGCTATGTACGGAACATCGTTTAATGTTAGGTATTAAAATTAAAGTCCCAATTTTTTTTTTAATATAATACCTACAATAACAGTCTCTTTCCATGTTTTGTTATAATTTTGATTACCTATCATTGCATACCTAGCTTGCTTAAATCAGATAAAAAGTTACCGAGATAGTTGGCAAAATCTAAACCTAGAAGGCGCCACCTTTGTGACGTCGTAAGTACTTGTCCCACTACTCGTTTGCAGAAATCCACTTTTACGTAGTCAGTGTGCAGTGTGTCCGGAAAGCGGTTTAGTGCTTTTAGTTAACTTACTGCTAAATGTAACATGTGCATATGACCGTTTAAGTATTATTTACGCGCTTCAGTGTCAATTTTAAATCTGGAATAACACTTCAGAAAAGCCCGAACATATGTCTTAAAGCCTAGTCTAACCTATTTAAAATATAGCAGGACCAATGCTCCTGAAATGATCTGTCACTTCCGCAGGTGATTTTTAAGTCACGTGACAAACAGTGTGTGTTCACTGTTCAGTCGATTAAACTGAACAACTTTCTCTAAGAAACATAAATTGAATGAAATACCTACGTCAATTTTGAGCTATCTTTGAGCATACTAAACTGATCACTTTATTTGGTATGCTGATTTTTATGAATAAGTAGTTTCAAAATGATTTTCGTTTTTGACCTATGTTTGTTAGGCAGTGGTCTGCAACAAACGCCGGTAGTGACGCTGGAAGCCGCGTCCAGCGTCCCAGACGTCGGACGCGGCTTCCAGCGTCACTGCGATGGTCACTCGGAATTGTTTTTAAGTTTCGCATACGCTCAATGTAAACGGACGTTAGCGATTAAAATAGGTATGGATGATCTGTGTATACCCACTTTAGGTACTTACCAAAGTGAAGATAGTCATGAATGTCAGTACCTACTTAAATATTAAGTTGATTTTTATCGCATAGTACCTACGCAAGGTAAATAAATACAAAACCATAAAACAAAGTACCTAGGTACCTACACAATACAAAAACAAAATAGGTAGGTACCTACGCAAATGAATAAAACGGATTCTCACCTAGTTGACCAACAACCAAGCTTATTTCTTCCCAACGTTTGTGTTTCAACACATTGTTTTTATTGCTGGCATTATAATAATATGAAACTATGTTTCATTGAACTAATTCTATTAGTACTCCGTCTTTTTCCTACCTAAATTTCACCATTTCCAGAGTGACGCGCGACAAAAACGCGGCGTCCGTTTGCGCCAGAATGCTCCGAAATGACTGCGTAGGCGGCGTATGACCTACGGACGCTGCGCACGGCGTCCGTGCGCCGCGTCAGGCGTGTGAGTGAGACCACTCTAGTACGTTTCCATAGTAAGCATTCGTAGGCCGCATACAGCGTTACGCCGGACGCGACCTACGGCGTTTGTTGCAGAACACCGCCTTAGAGAACGTTGTTCAGTTTCACGCACTGAACCCAGCCAGAAAGTTTGCGTGATTTTAAAATCACCTTGTGGATTTATAAGCCCGACTGTAAGCCTCATCCCATTCTGGAAAAGTAATGATTCAAAATTTCTTTTCCAGAGGATGGCTCACAGAGGCTGTATACGACAATCAAAGATGGCGACTCAATTAAATACCAGTGCATCACTTGCCAACGGTCGTACGCCAAACGTGGGCACTTTATGCAACATTACAAGCATGTGCACTTAAAGATGCGGCCGAAACTTCGCTCCTGCAATCTTTGCCTGATGAAAGTGCCCGGGCACTTGCGACCGTTGCATATGGAGGAGATGCATGGTTGGGAGAGGCCTGTGTGCAATGCTTGCGGCAAAAAGTTCGCGTACGAAAGCCAGGTACGCGATATTGTGATATCAAGCTTTATAGTTTCTAAAATCTGTCAACGCCATGTGTAAAAAATATTTACAGTTTAGTCTCTCTCTTGCTCCAAATTCAAATTCATACATAAGTACTCTGTGGTATGGTTATATGTATACACGTTGTTTGTAAATGTAGTAATATGAAAGTAAAAAAGTATGGGTTGTATAATACCACCTATTTTTTACTTTTAATATAGAAGTGACTTTAGTAAATTACAATTACTACGACCAGTTACAGAAATAGTTGCTAACTAGGGACAATATGAAATTCTTATTGAATATTTCAGGT
Organism: Agriphila geniculea; assembly: GCA_943789525.1. Taxonomy (NCBI): domain Eukaryota; kingdom Metazoa; phylum Arthropoda; class Insecta; order Lepidoptera; family Crambidae; genus Agriphila; species Agriphila geniculea. Next base: position 35,965,437 of record OX038870.1, read on the forward strand.
GATAAAGCACCAGAAAACATACCACATGAACGAAAAGAGATACCAATGTCCTCACTGCGGTTACAAGTGCGAAACGAGGTATCGCTTGTCGTGTCATGTAAACAAACATTCACTGAGAAGGCCCTACAAATGCGAGTACTGCGACAAAGGGTTTAAGTGGAAAAAAAATTTGAAGACACATATTATGATACATTTGGATGAAAGGCCGCACGTGTGTACAATATGCTGGGAATCGTTCGTGCAGCAGTCAAGCCTAAAGTACCATGTAACGACAAAACATCCAGATTTAGCTTAAATCTTAATTATACGAGTTTTAAGCAAAATTTATTTAATTCGGTGTTCTTATAAGATTTTCTCAATTTTTTAATAATAAGTTTTGTTCAGTTTCTTGTTCAATTATAATAATGTTATTTCCTTTAAAAATTGTTTATTTCAATTTCAAAATGGTTAAGTTCAGAATAAATACTTACTTGAGCTTTATGAAATAAAAATTGGGACCTATCGCACCCTTGAGGTAAACCATATACAGCAACTTTTTATCTCTGGATTTTTGATTATATTTTATTTTATCTGTGGTTTATAAGTATTAACGTTGGTGATGCCGTATTATCTAGCTGTAAAGTTGTTTTTATGGGTATTATGTGGCTTATAGTCAAATAAAGTATAGTATGTACTTTAATAATAGTGTAACAATAATGCTATCTTAAGTAATGTTGATATGTCGACGCAATCAAACGCTTTTATTAAAACTAAAAAAAATATATACATACAATATGTGCTACTTTATTAGTAGTAGTTTTATTAAAATAACCACGCAAACAAACCCAACCATAGTGTAGGAACTTAATACGTTGACATTCGAACAAGTCGGGTATAGCGTTTCTCTGTTGATGTCTCTCTTAGTTTCTGAGTCTCTTTCTTGATTGCTGAAATCCACTTATACGTATACGGTGTGCAGTGTGTCCGGAAAGCGGTTAGGTGCTTTTAGTCAACTTACTGCCAAGTGTACCATGTGCATATGACCGTTTATTATTTACGCGCTTCAGTATCAATTTTAAATCTGGAATAACACTTCAGAAAATCCTTAAGCCCGAACATATGTATCCCTAAGCCCGATATTTAGAAGTAATCGAACTCTAATCTAATCTAACCTATTTAAAATATCGCGGGATCAATGTTCCTGAAATTATCTGTCACTTCTGCAGGTGATTTTTAAATCACGTGACAAACAGTGTGTGTTCACTGTTCAGTTGATTAAACTGAACAACTCTTTTAATAAACATAGATTGAATAAAATACCTACGTTAATTTTGAGCTATCTTTGAGCATACTAAACTGATCACTTTATTGGGTATGCTGATTTTTATGAATAAGTAGTTTCAAAATGATTTTCGTTTTTGACCTATGTTTCTTAGAGAACGTTGTTAAGTTTCACGCACTGAACCCAGCCAGAAAGTTAGTCACGTCGTTGCGTGATTTTCAAATCACCTTGTGGATTTATAAGCCCGACTGTAAGCCTCATCCCATTCTGGAAAAGTAATGATTCAAAATTTCTTTTCCAGGGGATGGCTCACAGAGGCTGTATACGACAATCAAAGATGGCGACTCAATTAAATACCAGTGCATCGCTTGCCAACGGTCGTACGCCCAACGTGGGCACTTTATGCAACATCACAAATATGTGCACTTAAAGATGCGGCCGAAACTTCGCTCCTGCAATCTTTGCCCGATGAAAGTGCCCGGGCACTTGCGACCGTTGCATATGGAGGAGATTCATGGTTGGGAGAGGCCTGTGTGCAATGCTTGCGGCAAAAAGTTCGCGTACGAAAGCCAGGTAAACGATATTGTAATATCAAGCTTTATAGATTCTGAAACGGTCTGTCAGCGCCGTGTGAAAAATAATATTTACAGTTTAGTCTCTCTCACTCGCTCCAAAATTAATTCATAATACATAGGTACTCTATGGTATGGTTACCCATACAGCCATTTTTGGTCACAGATTTTCTACAGATGTAACAAGTCGCTACAGTTTCGTAACTGATACTACACATTGCGACTATTTGCGCCTGTGTAGGGTTTTGTTTAAAGGTGTTGTAACAGTTCAGTAACAATGTTACGGAAACGAGTTTCAGTAACTTTGTGTTGTCGTTGTGTCGACATAATACACAATGATCTGTGTCCATACACTGTATACACTTTGTGCTCAGTTTGCAACTAGAGTACAAAGTTGTAACAATGTGTGGTAACGGGATGGTAACGTTACAACAATGTTCCGGAATATCAGATAACCTAACTTATACAAATGAGCGTCACCAAATCCAATCACTCTCAAATATTGCCTTTGTATTCTGCCCCCTAGCATGCCTACCGAAACACGATATAATATGGCGATTTATCACGTGTAACTGTCAAAAGACAATGGATTTCGACAGCTGAATGTCGATAAAACGCTATATCACGCGATATTTTATCATGTTTCGATGGTCATGCTACGGGGACGAGCCTAAAGTTGATCATGCCCAGTACCGGCGTTAGGGAGGGGGGGGGGGGGAAGGGGGCGAGCACGGGTGACCGCCCGGGGCGCCGGATCGTCTTACAATTCCCTTTTAGCAATATCTCGCCGAAATTTCACCGCTGGCTACAATATGCTGTTTAAGTAAGATTTGGCCATTGTAAAATCCAGGAGCGGCCTTAGGGCGGTGCAAGCGGTGCGACTGCACTGGGCGCCCCCGTGTGTGGGGCGTTGAAAACGCCCGATCACCGGTCGACTATCAATCGTATTGTTGCCTGCGGACGGAGCGACGACGCGACGAATGAAACCGACCAAAAGTCGCACTGCGCGGCCATTTTTTAGTAAAAACAAGCAAGATTAGTGGATTAACTGACTAAAAATCGCGCTGCACGGCTGTTTTTTTACTATAAACAAGCAAGATTAGTCGATGAAACTGACTAAAAATCGCGCTGCGCGGCGGCTGTCTTTTCATTATAAACAAGCAAGATTACAGGATTAGTAGGTAAAACTGACTAAAAGTTGCGCTGCACGGCCGTATTTTTTACTGTCATAAGCAAAATTAGAAGATTAGTAGATGCAACTGACTAAAAATCGCGCTGCGCGGCCGTTTTTTTTTTACTTTAAACAAGCAAGATTACAGGATTAGTAGGTGAAACTGACTAAAAATTGCGCTGCGCGGCCGTCGTTTTTACTGTAATATACAAAATTAAAAGATTAGTAGATAAAACTGACTAAAAATCGCGTTGCGCGGCCGTTTTTTTACTTTAAACAAGCAAGATTATAAGGTTAGTAGGTGAAACTGACTAAAAATTGCGCTGCGCGGCCGTTTTTTAACTAACAGGCAAAACTGAAAATCATGTAATTGCAGATAGGGGGCGCCCCGTAGAAATGTCACCCAGGGGCGCTGGTAGTGCTAAAACCGGCACTGATCATGCCGATCCGATTGACTTATTAGACAACATTAGGGTTAAATGTAAAATGAGAAGCTATAAGAAAAAGGTATAATTTTTATTTTAGTTTAAATAAACAGCTCCTTTACTAATTAAATAGGTTTTGCAATCTGCAAAGGTACGAGTACATCTCACGAGTTGAAATAGTCAATTATTCCACTTTTATAAGTAGCATAATTTATTTTTCTATGTTCTAACTGCGAGCGCCTGTTCCAGAAATGTTGGATTTTTTTTTGACCCTGCAACAAATATCGAAACTTTGAGAAACACTGGAAGAAGAAAAATTGAGAAACCGTTTTTGGATTCCTGTTACTTTGTGACGACTTTACGTAACCATGTCGACGCATTATGGTTACTTTGTGACTAGTTGTGACGAGAATATTTTCACGTAACAAAAATGCTTTTCTTTAATATTTATCAATTTTACTGTTTAATATTGCTAAAATATATTATTTTTCGTTTTGATATTAACTATTATGAATAATCAAAAGCATTTGAGCACTCGGTGTGTACAAATAAATAATGTTTACTTACCACCAAAATACTAAAATTGTGATAATAATGTGGCGCGTTAGTAAATTTCATTCTATTTGACGAAATTACACAGTCAAATTTTTTTCCCATTACGATTTGAGCATTAAAAATATTATTAAAAAAAATCTGTATATAAGTAAGTATTACTTGTCTGGAAAAAGATGGCGCTACCTTTTATTTTAATTAATAGTTCATGTCACCATATTTGTCACTTCACGAGTCAAAGGAACTGCTGAACGAATGAATTCCTGATAGAAGTGAGCACAAATACGTCGCGATGTGACAACGCGGCGACAGCGCAGTGCGACTAAAAGTTACTGTTACCAAATGTTACAAATCGTCCCCACTTTTCGAAACGGCGACGGAACAACGGTCGACACGGCTACTCATTATGACGGAACAAAGTTACTGAAAAAATACGTTTCGACACAAATGTGTGCACTCTAAGTCGTAACCGCTACCAGAATGGCTGTATGGGTATATGTGTACACGTGGTAAATGTAGTAATATTTAAGTAAAGGTTGTATAATACTACCTATTCCTACCTTTAAGATAGAAGTGACTTAAGTAAACTACAATTACTATGACCAGTTACAGAAATAGTTGCTCACTAGGGACAAAATAAAATTCTTATTGAACATTCCAGGTGATAAAGCACCAGAAAACATACCACATGAACGAAAAGAGTTTCAAATGTCCTCACTGCGATTACATGTGCGAAACGAGGTGTCGCTTGACGTGTCATGTAGAGAAACATTCACCGAAAAGGCCCTACATATGCGAGTACTGCGACAAAGGGTTTAAGTGGAAAAACAATTTGAAGACACATATTATGATACATTTGGATGAAAGGCCGCACGTGTGTACAATATGCTTCGAATCGTTCGTGCAGCAGTCAAGCCTAAAGTACCATGTAACGACAAAACATCCAGATTTAGCTTAAATCTTAATTATACGAGTTTTAAGCAAAATTTATTTAATTACGTGTTCTCATAAGACTTCCTTAATTTTTAAGAACAAGTTTTGTTCAGTTTCTTGTTCAATTAAATAGTAACTTCATTTAAAATTAGTTTTATTTCAATTTCAAAATGGTTAGTTCAGAAATAGATAGATACTTGTGCTTTATGAAATAAAAATTGGGACCTAAATCGTATCGCACCCTTGAGGTAAATCATATGCAGCATCTTTGTTATCTAAAGATGCCGCATTGTCTAGCTGTAAAGTTGTTTTTATGGCTATTATAAGAAGTCCTTTTTATAATAGAAAGTTAATAGTAAAAATGCCTATATGCTATCTTAAATGATGTTGAAATGTCAATGAATTCAATAGCTTTTATCAAAACAAAATCAAATTACATACAATCTGTGCTACTTTATGTTGTCTAATTGAAATAACCATACAAACAAACCGATAGGACCGTAGGAACGTAACACCCTTGACGTTAGTCTGGGGTTTAGCGTTTCACTGTCGATGTCTTTCCGAGTCTCTCTCTCGTCTCTTACTTTTATGTTTGCGGTGTGGTGTTTGTTTGCTGCACCTAGCTTCCGAAAAGCAGTTTAATTCTTTTAATCAAGTCAACTTACGGCTAAATGAACCGATTATGTGGATCTGCATTATGATTATTTACACACTTCAATCATCATCTTGCTGGGCCTTTTGCCATTTACTTGGGATTGGCCTTCTCTGTCCTTGTCTTTCACTGTGCACGGGTTGAGTGACAGGTTGGGTCAATGTCGTCTTCTTTCAGGTCGTGCTGAACCGTGGTCAGCCAAGTGGCAGGGGGTCTACCGCGCCCTCGCGTCGTCGTTGGGATGTTTAGGACCACTTTCACCATGTGATTGTTGGGGCGCCATTCTACACGCCCGTACTACCATAGACGTTTCTCTTTCAGCTTTTCGGTTATGGCTGCTAAGTGCTAACTTGAAACTGCCCCGTACCTATGTATCTGTTTTTAATTTTGTCCGGCATAGAGACGCCCGCTGGCCAGCGTAGCATGCGCATCTCTTTCTTATAGAGTTTGTTTAGGTTTGTTATTTAGATACTTCAGTCTCAATCTTAAATCTGGGATAACACTTAAGAAAATGCCTAAGCCGGAACATAGATTTTGGGGTAACTGATCTCTAGTCTAACCTATTTAAAATATCGCGGGATAAAAATGTTCCTAAAATGATCTGTCACTTCTGCAGGTGATATTTAAGTCATGTGTGTGACACACAGTGTGTGTTCACTGTTCAGTAGATTAAACTGAACAACTCTTTTAATAAACATAGATTGAATAAAATACCTACGTTAATTTTGAGCTATCTTTGAGCATACTATACCAATCACTTTATTAGGTATGCTGATTTTTATGAATAAGTGGTTTTAAAATGATTTTTTTGTTTTTAACCTATGTTTGTTAGAGAACGTTGTTCAGTTTCACGCACTGAACCCAGCCAGAAAGCTAGTCACATCGTTGCGTGATTTTAAAATCACCTTGTGGATTTATAAGCCCGACTGTAAGCCTCATCCCATTCTGGAAAAGTAATGATTCAAAATTTCTTTTACCCTTAAGATTTCAAACAATATGGCCAATTCTTCTCCAACAGAAAACTCAACTAGCTATAACTATAGTTGCTAATAAAACATTCCAGGTGATAAGTCACCAGAAAATATACCATATGGACGAAAAGCGTTTCCAATGTTCTCAATGCGACTTCAGGTGCACAGCAAGGTACTCATTGTCGGTGCACGTCGCAGGCAAGCATTCGCCAAGAAGACCGTACACATGCAAGTACTGCGACAAAGGATTTAAATGGAAAAGAATTTGAAGACACATATTATGATACATTTGGATGAAAGACCGCACGTGTGCATAGTATGCCAGCAATCGTTTGTGCAGCTGTCAAGCCTGAAGTACCACATAACGAAAAAACATCCAGAGTGACAGTAAAGCGATAAAAGGTTTAAGTGGAAAAAGAATTTGACGACACACGTTATGATACATTTGAATGAAAGACCGCACGTGTGCACAGTATGCCAGGAATTGTTTGTGCAGCAGTCAAGCCTGTAATACCATTTAACGAAAAAACACCCAGAGTTACAGTATATGATTCCAATATTTAAGTTTAAAAAAAAAATTGATTCGTCCTTGAAAAGATTTCGTTATCTTTAAAAAATATGTTTTGTTCATTTTCTTATTCAATTATAATGTTATTTCCAATATATTTTTAGTTTTGTTTTAATTTCCAAATGGCCAGTTCAGAATAGATACTTCAGCATTATGAAATGAAAATTAGCCCTTAGTTTAACCTGAATCGCTTCCTTGACGTTGGTGATGCCGTCTGGCTGTAAACTTGTTTATATTTTATCTAATAAGTCTTATTTCTAAGTAAATGCTTGACGCAATCAAACGCTTTTGTTAAAACTAAATCAATTATACAATATGGGCTACTCACGTGGTCCGGTATTTGGAAAAGTCCTGGGTATAAACGTTAACCTCAGTTCCTTTAACTGAAGAACGATCCGTTTTGTTTACGGACGGTAGAATTCTGACAGACAGCTAATAGAGAATCTGTTAGAATCCTATCGTCTGCCGTAATCAAAACAGATAGTTCTTCAATTATAGGAACTGGAGTATCTGTTAGAATCTTATCGTCGAGCGTAATCAACACAGATAGTTCTTCAATTATAGGAACCGGAGAATCTTATAGATTTCTATCGTCGTCCGTAATAAAAACAGACAGTTCTTCAATTATAGGAACCGGAGAATCTGTTAGATTTCTATCGTCGTCCGTAAGCAAAACAGATAGTCCTTCAATTATAGGAACCGAGGGGGTTATCACTCTCGATTGTTGCAATCTAATTTTTACATGTGCGGTGACTGCGATGTGTAATGTTTGGTTGCTACATCTAGGTTACTATAAGCTGCTTGCTTAGTCATCGATTATTGATGCTTTATGAATCATGTATGCTAGGTAGGTAGAACCTATAATATCCTCCAAATATTTGTTAGTTGTAATATGCGCCCATTTCATACTAATTTTGGTGCTTTGCGGTGGCTTAAAAGGAAATATCCATGATGCTCTTCTTTATTTGTAGGTGCCACCGCCACCGTCGACGAATACGTCACAGAGACAACAGACACAGACAAAAAGTACTCGTGCAAGGCTTGCGAGGTTAAATACAAACGCATCAGTGATCTCCGCTACCACATTAACAGGGCTCACTTGAAGCAAAAGTTCATTAAATGCAAGTACTGCACTGAGACTTTCATGTACCACAGTCAGAGGAAGCATCATGTTTCCTTAAAGCACATTACGATTAGACCAGATAATTTCGTCTGTGATGATTGCAATAAGGAGTTTAAAAGAAAGAATACTTTAGCCGACCACATGATGGATGTTCATATCGAAAAGAAGTGCTCACATTGTGATTTGAAGTTTGTAAGGAAGAGGTTTTTGTATCATTTGAATGAGGCGCACGGTGTCGCTATGCCGACTTGTGGGATTTGCGGTCTAAGAACGCCTACGGATAGCGCTCTCAATCGGCATCAACGGAGAGTGCATTTGAAAGAAAAGAATAAAATCTGCGGGATTTGTAAGAAGGGATTCTATGAGGAGGCGAACTTACAAGATCACATGATTACCCATAATCAGTTGAAGGTTTACGATTGTCACGTTTGCTCGAAGAGTTTTGCGCGAAAGGAATGCTTTAGAGCACATTATAGGATACATACGGGGGAGAGACCATACACTTGTGGGGTTTGCGGCTTAACTTTTGTACAAAGTGCCAGCTTGAGCTTTCATAAGAAATCTCATCACCCAGACAACAAAAAGTCATCAAAATATACAAATATACAAAAGTAATAAGTAATTGTTTGTTTTAATAAAACTTAACACTTACTGTAAAGTGATGGGATCTTCAGGGTGAAATAAAGCGATTCTTCCTGGTACATAATGGTTATTATTTCCTTAAATGACTCTAATTACATACAATGAAAAGTCTGAATATGGAAAACCGTTATGAATTCAAAAATGTAAGTTAAGAGTTAAGCGCTTATAAAGAAGGAGTGAATAATAGCAAAAAATCGGTCGAGTTTGCTTATAGTAAGTAGTAAAATTCAAAAAATTCAAAATTCAAATTAATTTATTCAGTCTAGGCTGTTACAAGCACTTGTGAATGTCATAGAAGCTACGCCATCGGTTCGCAAACCCTAAGCGGGAGACCTTGTAACGAGAAGAACCGGCAAGAAACTCGTCAAGGGCTGCTTTTTTCTCCCTGTATATTTCATACAGAGTCGTCAAGATTGAAAAATGAGCTCCACATTTAAAGTGAGGTCATTTTCCATCACAATAGTTATCAAAAGGTTACACACAATGGGTAGTTAGGTTAAAATTAAATATCTACTATATTCAGTTAGATAATCGTGAGAGTAAATAACTTTCAACTAGTTTAGAAATCACTCTGTCTGCTACTCTAACAAAAAAAACACTTGATACAAGACATAAAAATAAAACGCAATTCTTACAATTCAATATGCGTTAAGATAGGTACTCAGAAGCAGACCCATTCCCACTGGCAGCACCCGTTCACGAGCATGACGCATGGACCAGCCATCGCTTCGCTCAACCATATTTGAGGGAACGTAACGACCCGCCCCACACGACACCACCGCAGAAATGATTAAAGAGAGCATGACATACTTAGGCTACCCATCCTAAGGCACCGAATTGAAAACTAATATCCAAAAGCTTTTCATAGGCCTTTACTTACAAAACTATAGACAAAAAAATACGAAAACATCGTGATAACGAAAGCCAAATAATCATTTTGGTCATTAGCAATAAAAAAGTGAGAAATCAAAACAAGGATTAGTTATTAATTCTATGTTTTGAGTAAGAAGTGCCATACTGATTGATAATATTAAACAGGAAAAAAAAAATATGCGACGCCCTTAGTACAAGCAGACAGAAGCAGACCCATTCCCACTGGCAGCACCCGTTCACGAGCATGACGCATGAACCAGCCATCGTTTCGCTCAACCATATTTGAGGGAACGTAACGACCCGCCTCACACGACACCACCGCAGAAATGTTTAAAGTAAGCATGACATACTAAAGCTACCCGCATTAAGGCGTCGAGTCAAAAAGCTTACAATACATTTTAAGTAGGTAGGACAATTCTCCCAATTTTCACATAGAATAGAAAAATCTACGACCAAGCTGTTTTATCAATTAAGTAATCTTTAACGGTATAGTATCCTTTTTTAAGAAGACAATTCTTTACATGAGTCTTAAAGTTTTCAAATGGTAAATCCAAAATATTACTTGGAATTTTATTATAAAACTTTATACCAAGACCTATGAAAGAACCACGGATTTTTTCTAATCTATACTGAGGCATTACAAGTTTGTCTTTATTTCTGGTGTTCCGATTGTGCCAATCACTATTTTTTGTATATAAGTTAATATTGCGACGCACAAAAAGTATGCAGTTTAATATAAATTGTGATGCTGCTGTCAATATACCAATTTCTTTGAATCTATCCCTAAGAGATGTTCTAGAACTTAGTTGATAAATAGCTCTTATTGCTCGTTTTTGTAAAACAAAAATAGTATTTATATCGGCTGCTATCCCCCACAAAAGAATACAGTATGACATGATGCTATGAAAATAGCTGAAATACACTAATCTAGCAGTTTCTACATCTGTTAACTGTCTAACTTTTCTAATAGCATAGGCAGCAGAGCTGAGCTTGCCAGCCAGAGCTGCGATATGCATATTCCATTGAAGTTTACTGTCAAGAGTAACACCCAAGAAAACTGTTGAATCGAGCAAATCTAATTTCTCATTATTGATTACAATTTCAGTGGGATACGCCTGTACATTAGGTAAAGTGAATTTAACACATTTGGTTTTCTTAGCATTAAGCTGGAGATTATTTACATTAAACCAAGTAAGAACCTGCGAGAGTGCCTTGTTCACATCGTCAAAATCAGTTTTATTCCTGTCAACTTTGAATATTAAAGAAGTATCATCTGCGAACAAAACAATATCACAGAACCTCTCTGCAAAAAAGGGTAGATCATTTATATATATTAAAAAAAAAAAAAAAAAAAAAAAAAAAAAAAAAGTAAGCGTCTCTATCGTCCGTGCCTGGAACTAGTAAGACATCACTTCGCAGTCAACAGTCGTCAACTTCCTCTATGCGCATGCGCTTTCACATTTTTGCCACTAGATGGCGGTACAGGGTAAACACTTAGTTCTTACATTTTGCGCAATGTCGAACAATCATTGCATACCTACATTTAGGTACCATTTTGTAGGTATTATTGTGTCTTCCTCAGTGTTAAGTGCTCATGCATCATGGTTGTGTTTGTTTGGTTAAGGTTTTTTTGCTTCTTATTCAAGAAAAGGTCCCACTGACTTAGGTCATGAGCTTTTACAACCCCACTAAACTGAGAAACATGTTGCATGTTGTTTCGCAACATGTCGCATAAAACAAATTCTCATAACTTTTTTTCTATTCTTTTGTGTTTGCATAGAATAGCTGTAGCTGCCAAGCTGTTGTCTTAGATTATTTATATGTCAAGATAGACAGTCGAAGCAACGGAAGCGTCTAAAAAAATATCACCCAACAGTTGGGTGACCAAAACACGCACACATTGTCAGTAGTGTGTTTTATTACAATACTCTTTGGGCGCAATGATGCTAAAAATGCACACCAACTTCAAAAAGTTGGCCTGTTTTGTTTAGTACGTCAAAAGCGTAGACTCTATCTAAATAATCTAAGGCTGTTGTTTGGATTTCGGAATAAGGCTTCTTAGTTCACAAGACCGCGAGAAATTACTAACCGCGCGGTATCTACAAGATTATACTAAACTCTGTTATATCGTCTACATTACCACTCGTAGCGGATACAATTGAGGCTTTAGATACGAGTACGAGTAGCGTAAAAATAAAAAAATAATCACTAATAGGCAGGCAGAAGCAGCACAATCGTAAGTTTGCGTACCAAATTAACCAACGGTAACGGCACTTTCCCGGTTACATTTATATCTATCTTACAAGCTGCTCGCCCCGGGTTCGCATTGGTGGTGAACCTCATAATGACGCCATCTATTACTTATATTGCGATTTAAAATGGCATACATTTCGGTGATTTATTTTTTCTTTATATAGGTAAGTACCCAGATAGATTGAAAAGGGTCAGATGACCGTCTATAGATCGTGTTACAAAAAAATTATAAATATGAAAGAAAGAAAGAAAATCCATTTATTTGAGACCACACAACGATATACAATTTTAACAAAAAGCTACGGAAAACAAATAGGAACTAAACACAGATACATAATATTGCGCATCGTCGCGTGATGCCAAAATGTGCCAAGCTCAGTATAAAAGCAAGCGGGGGGCTGCTGCACTGGTATTCTGCTTGGCACATTTATGACACCAAACACGAAAAAACAAGAGTTACAAGAAAGAACGAGAGAAAAATAATAATAATAAAGTTATAAAAACAATACCTAATAATAAAAAAAAGATCGGGTACAATGCAAACAACCCGGGAAAATTATTATAAACCATGAAAACCGACACTTTCTTTGAGATTTTTTTTTTTCTTTTCATGCTAGTGGCAATCCTAGACCTAAATTGTGTTTTGTTTTTTCCCATTATTGAGATTGATTATCGAAAACAAAGTCTATTTGCGTTTAGGGTTTTCACTTTTAAGTTTTCCATACAAATAAAAAACAATATTAAACGTCTTATAATGAAACACCTGTAAATATCTAGTCTACGAATATAAATAGATATACGGGCAAAATTAATAATCAATCCACTAATAGGGAAAGGCTTGATCAAGATTCTAGGCAACAGGCAACTGTAGGTCATTCTTTATTAATATCTAACGGTAAAAAGACAGTAGATCTAAGTCCTAAGAGCAGGTGTATGAATCCCCAGAACCGATCATCAAGCCGGGAGACGACATGTCAGGATACATGTCGGAAGAGACCTTGGAAAATGGCATGAAGAGATACCGCTGCAAGCAGTGTGGCCATACTGTGAACAGCGTTATCTGCTTGCGCAAGCACGTCAATGCGCAACATTGGGACACCACTCAGACATATCCCTTCGCTTGCAAGCACTGCAAAAGAAAATTTAAGCTCAAAGGTAAGTGTTTAATTATTGCTAAGAGCCAAAACGCACTGTCGATTGTTCGACGAGCGACTCGTTCTACCGGTGACCAAAAACATGGGCAACTAGGCCGGCGACCAAGCGAGCGACTTGTTTCTTGTACATTCGTGCATGGAAGTTGCAATATTATCGTCACTAGGCAAAGATGCTACGTATTTTTGATAGTTTACATACAGTCAATATCTAAGTAAAGTTTTTTTATCAGTTCGTTTCAAGAACTTTTAACATCAAAAATATGATAGGTTATAAAGATAACATTTCTAATTACCATCCTACTGTAAAATTACCCTGGATGACATATTTATTATGAATCAAAATATAATAAACAAATTAAAAAGTTATAAAAGGTTTTCAATATGTGAAAATGTCACTATCAGGGTCAGTTTGTCAATTTGACAGTGACGTCTGTTTACATTTTTGCTGGGAAATTAGTAATGCGACTAATATATGCGATAAATAGTAGAAATTACAGTCGCTCGGCAACCGGTCGACGTGCGTTTTGGCTCTAATTCTTCAGTCGTACACAGTGAATATTCGTTGCGAATAAACTACTCTCAGATCGCGCGCGTAGTTTCGCAGCTAATAGTCACACACAGCGAGTTGAGTGCCTATTGCAGCGAGTATTCGCTGTGTGTGTCTGAAGCATAATAGTTTCGTAATTACTTGAGACTGTTCGCGGAGAGTTGATTAAAAAAAGTTGCGTTTCTAAACTCTTTCCAGAATTCGTGTTAAAAAAACTAGAAAAAATACTATTGTACCGGAATTTACTCTTTCCAAAATTCGTGTCAAAAAACTAGAATAAATACTATTGTACCGGAATTTCCGAAAATCCGTTTGTCCCAGTTCCTTTTGAGGTAGGTAAGTTCTGAAAGTACTGGTTCCTCAAAATATATCCAGTTCTCGATTCTCTAACGGCGATACGACGCCCGTCATACATATTGCGAGTTAAGAGAGTGTCGCTATTTCGAGACATTTCCACAATATTTATTTATCAACTCTCGGCGAGCAGACTAGACAACATGCCTATTTTGTAATTTGTTATATTTTGTTAAGCTCAAAGACCGAAAACGCTCATTGAGCGAAAAAACAGCTCCCATCACAACGCGTTGTTGTGATCATTGTAAGCCACACGCGTTGGGGCTTTCATGCTATACGGCCACAATGCAATGGGGCAACGACCATAAAGCGTTCTGCTGAGCTGGTTACCAATAATATATAAAGTTTGAATGCCAAAATACCGAATATTTTGTATTTAAAATCTTGAACAACTATTGGGTAGACCAAACGACGCTTCATTTAATTATTATTATAAAGGTTTAAATTGTCCACCTCCCGTGATCCGAGTTGATCCGACCCAGCTCCTAGTGGGCTCTAAAATGATTCTGTGATTACAGCAGTGTTGATCCTGGAAAATTTAGGATTGCCAATATAAAAAATTGCCATTTAAAGCCAAAAGATAAAATAAATAGCCGTGTTTTAAAGAAACCTTAAAAATGTCATAAATCTTAGCAATGTATATTGCCGTATTTGGACAGCGTTGTAGCTCGAGTCGCATTCAATCGGGGTTGCCGTATCAAGAACAACTCTGGATTACCTGAATATTGCAGCAAAAATATAGCCCGTTTAAAAGCACCTAAGTGTACTTTTTAACATTTCATTTATTCCCATATTTTTTGTTAAGTCAGATACTTATGTTTATTTGTTCATGTATTTACCCACAGCTTCTTTAGATAATAATAAAATTGACAAAATAATATACAAGGTTTTTTAACATCTTAGATAAACTAAACATCAAGTTATATACTTAGAAAAAAAAGCACGGCAAGGAAGAGGTCACGGCAGGTCACCGCAAAGCTCTATATCCAACCTACTATGAAATTCAACTGCGACGCCTGTCAAAACGAATTCTCCGATAGAAAACGTCTCCTCAATTATGTTAGACGGGCGCATAAACTATACAGCTGTTCAGAATGTTCCTTAGAGTTCAGCAAATAGGAGTTACCATATCACAGAAACGAGGTTCATGGTGCAAGGACTTTGTGGCATTTGTTGATCCAGGAATGGTCTTAAACACTAAATCATCTTGTATCAAAGAAAGGTGCATGTGAATACGGAACTTCCCATGTCCTGAATGCATGTTACTTCACATCAGGTGAGGTGAAGACCAAGCACTATCCCGTTGTACATAAAAAAATGCGATATGAAGTTCTTTGACAGATTCCGTTTGAAGACGCGTATGGTGAAACATAATTCAGTCTTGACTTGAGTGTAGATTTTGTGAGAAGTTTTCGAGTATAACAGCTTTGAGGGCACATGAGGAGATACATACGGGGAACAAACAGAAAGTTTGCCACATCTGTGAAGCGCGATTTGTGCAGAAAGCGAGTCTCAATCACCACATAGTGAAATGTAATCCGGAACATATTTCGTGGACGAACTTTTTACTTTCACCTTTAGCCTTCAACTTTCAATTGGTCTTGCGTCAAGCGCTTGCAATACAAATTCTGATGTTCCTTTGAGAAGTTATAGGCCCTATGGCGCTTCAATCGAGAGCGCGAGATGGACGTGAAAGCGTACCTAGACGTAGCCTAGCATAGCAATTCATGACCAGGATATTCCGCCGAGGATTCCGCAATTTCTACATGCGCGATGCGTCACCCCTCAGGAGGGCGAAAAGACCCGACTGTAGGTCTTTTGCCTTTCCACCTGGCAACTACTAAAACCAAAACTAAAACAGTATTAAAATATGGACATGAACAATGTAGGTACCTACCTTATTAGTAGGTTATCTATTGAATTTGTATATAAAAATATAAATAATTCAATAACAAATTCATTTTTAACAAGACTTGATTTCGTGTGCACAGCACGCCTTTGGTTATCAAAAGTCTTGTCGCAAGCTTGACAATTGTTTTACTCCATCAATCTTTACCACGTCAATACCCGATTAACATGTTCTTTCGAGATTGGCAAATACTTTGTCACAATGAGAACAGATAAAAACTCCTCTCTTGTGCCTAATACTATTGTTTTTAACATTAGCTTTCACGCATTATAAACATTTTTCTGTAATAGGAGTGCTGAATTCTTTAAAATATTTAAGGCATTCCAAACATTATTTTTGTGCCGAATTGGAAGGATATGGGGTACCAGTGGCGAAGGGTCCATCCATAATCGGCTTTCCTTTTAGAAATTCCACCCCACCGATCCACTATGCAGATCATATCATTTTTGTAGAACGGCTTATCTTAGCCATAATTTCACCCTTCGCCATTGATGGGTATGTACTGTCAGCAAAGCTATGAGCTGAACACCTTAAGGTTCATTTCTAGATTGAGTAGTCTGTATTGTCTTGCATTTACCCAAAACTCACAAAAGCATCTTTTGTATAAAAACAATGGAGGCAGGTAAAGACGAACTTTTAGTTCCATCCTTGCAAGCGATTTATTTTCAAACTGTTAAGGTCATAACTTTGCTTACTGTACTTATTAGGTACCTAATGGTAACCTATGTAGTTTTTATGTTTTATGTGGAACAGCTTGTTGTTTTGAGTTTTTACGTTACGCCACACCTGGCACTTTCATGAGCTCGAAAGGCGGTTTCTTCCGGTTGAATATTATCAAGGGTGATGTTAGAGAATTTGAGGGGTGCTGTGTGGGACTTTTTGCCCATCCAAACATGAGCTGCGAATTATCAAGTATACGATAGACAATATGGAAAAACCACCTTGCTTTTACTGTCAATACTTTTGGAACAGGCTTTAGTCGTAGGGCCCAATTTCTCTTTACACTTCAAATACACTCCTTTCACTAAAAAAGTCACTTCTTGGTTTTAAACTAGCTACCTACCTACTGATTTTTTATGACTTAGATAATATATAAAGTCAGCCAGATGGTTTCACTTATCGAGGAGTAAACTGGCAAAAATTTTACTGCAATAATCGATCGGCAATATTCTATCTATCTAGCTATATTCCTATTGGTATGGCCGATTCATTTTGTTTGACATTTTGAAAAAGTTATTACAGAAAAAGTATTGCCTGTTTAGAATATAAAGTTAATATTCCTCAGAAAGGTATATTATACCAATTTTATGGTTCAGAAGCACTTGGATTTAAATACTTACTTATTTTTTTCCGAAAACCTAAGTATATTTGTTGATGCATTTTCCCACAGGGAATTTCGATAGACACTTAGAAAACAAGCACGGAAAGGAAGAAGTCACAGTAGGTCGCCGACGTCGGCTTAAAGATCTACAATCCAATATGAAATTCATCTGCGACGTCTGTCAAAAGGAATTTACTGGTAGAATAAATTTCCTCTATCATTTTAATCAAATGCATAGACTATACAGCTGCTCAGAATGTTCTTTAGAGTTCAGCAAAAAGAACTTACCATTCCACAGAAACGAGGTTCATGGTGCTCCCATACCTACTTGTGGCATTTGCGGGTATAAGAATAGCATTGAACACTATATCCTCGTACATCAAAGAATGGTGCACATGAAAGAGAAGAACATCCCATGTCCTGAATGCGATATGAAATTCTTTGATAAACATCAGTTGAAGAAGCATTTGGAAAGACATAATTCTGTCAAAAAGTTCGAGTGTAGATTTTGTGAGAAGAAGTTTCCGAGGATTAGAGCATTGAGAACGCATGAGAAGATACATACGGGGGACAAACAGAAAGTTTGTCACATCTGTGAAGCGCGATTTGTGCAGAAAGCGAGTCTCAACTACCACATGGTGAAGCACCATCCGCAACATGTTTAAGGGACTTGCACACGACTAGTTTTTTTCTAGGATTGAGGATCGGTAAGCTTAATAGTTAGTTACTTATACGAAAAACTATAACACGTATCAGTAGAAATTTGTACTGTGCCAACTAACTCAGTGAATTCACGGAGTAACGTTGAGAGCTATCTTGAGATCATACTTTGATGATACTTTAAGATGCTCTTTTTCTAGGAATATCATCTCAGATCATCATCATCCTCCTACCCTTATCCCAATTTATTTGGGGTCGGTGCATTGCGTCCTTTTCTTCCATTCCTTCCTGTCACTCGTCATCTCCTCATCCACTCCCTTCACATTCATATCATTCCGCACACAATCCATCCTTCTTTTCTGCGGTCTTCCTCTTACTTTCCAGCCCTCAACATCCATATCCATAACTCTTCTAGTAACATGTCTTTCATCATAACATGCTCAAACCAAGCCAGACGATTCTCTTTCAGCTTCTCTGTTACTGGTGCTACTTTCAGACTTCCTCTGACATACTCATTTCTTATTTTATCCATTCGCGTCACACCACACATCCACCTCAACATTTTCATCTCTGCTACATGTAATTTCCTTTCATCCATCTTCATCTCAGGTATGATCTCAATATTTACATTTGACATTATTTTATTTATGCTAGATACGAGTTCGGTTTGCAGTTAATAATTCTTCATACTACCTAATAAGCTCTTTATGTACCTTAACATTAAGAAATTATTGTAACTTAAGTATCTAAGATTATGAAAAATAAAAGTTCGTTCATAAGAAATTAGTGTTTAAATTATATTAACACACAGACTTCACTTTTTATCACGACTCTGCAGTAAATAGTATGATTTCGTATGCACAGTTAACGACCTCTTATCAAAAGTACTGTTACAAGCTTGACAGCTCAACATTATCGGTTTCACCACAGAAGACTGTATAATAATAGTTGGTTTCACTTCAAGAATCATTACCACGTGATACGTGACACGCTTTTTAACTAGCTCTATATTAGTTGTTGATAACCGGTCTTGTCAGCTAAAAAAGTCTCGAATTGGTTGTAGGAAAATATAGACAACTAGCTTCAGCCCGCGACTTCGTCCGCGTGGATATTAGTGAAAAAACCTTCATCCAGGTTCAGAAGCCGTTTTTACGCGATTAGGCGGGTCCCCACCAAGCGCGCTGCCTTGCGAGGCGAGACGTTTGCCGCGTATGGTGGGCCTCGCACGAGGCTGCTCGCTTGGTGGGGATCCGCTTAATCGCGTAAAAACGGCTGGTCGGATCCCGGTTGAAGGTGCCCTAAAGATTTTCTCTAAAATCCACGCGGACGAAATCGCGAGCGGGAGCTAGTTTATAACAACCGTTCCCGTCCCCTCTCTCTCTCTCCCTCTTCCTCCAAACAACAAAAGTTTGAAGCCTTATTTCACCTTATTAGGGGCTGAGTCATGTCCACCGTATTAGACCTCAAAATAAATGTCATTTTCGCAAATCACCATCCCATAAAACCTCAAGAAAGACATCCATATCGATTTTTAAATTTACTAACCCCATTTACCCCATAAGGGGTTGATTTTCAAAATCACAAAATTTTTAGACGTGCTCCTACGAAGTTTAAAGTTGTAATGTCTATTTTATATTATTTTTCCATACAAAATTTGAACCCCATTTTCACCCCTTTAGGGGTTAAATCATGTTCACCGTGTTGGACTTCAAAATAAATGTTATTTTCGCAATCGTCATCCCAGAAACCCCAATAACGACATCCATATCTATTTTTAGGTTTATTTACCCCATTTTACCCCTATTTTTTTCCCATAAGGGTTAAAATACTAACAATAACAATATACGTTGCGTTAGATTTCCAACCATAAGCCTCAATTATAAATTAAGCTATTTTTACTTCAAAATGAAGGATTTTCTTATATACACAACTTTACCCGCCTTCTCTTCATTTCGAGGGTAGAATTTTGAAAAACGCTGAGACAAGTGTTCAACTATTTTCAATCGACAGCCTAAATACAAAATTAGAAGATCCTAGCTTCAAAACTGAGGGACTTTCATACAAACGTTCATCCCTTATTTCATCCCCTTAGGGTTGGAATTCTCAACTCTTAGTGAATGCCTACATTGCCTACACTGTATGAGGTATCTGTGTGGAAAATTTTAAGTCTCTAGATCTAGCGGTTTGGGCTGTGCGTTGATAGATCAGTCAGTCATTCAGCTTACGATTTTATATATTAAGATGGGGATGGAAACGCAAAGCTGATTGCAGATGTCGCTGCGTACGCTTGTTCATAAGACAGTAGACATTCAGAATTTATGGGTATTTATTTTGTGGTATTTTTTTACCGAAAAAGACCCAATGACCCAAAATGGATAAAAGATTATTCTACGATGAAAGTGCCGGAATTCAAAGCCAAATTAAGATTTATTCTAACAGATTTTTTTTTAATATCAAAATTCCTAGAATCTCACAAGCTACTCTCGCCACACCAATATGGCTTTCGTGCTGGCATTTCCACCAATGATGCGGTCCACGATTTGGTAAATTCTATTATCACCACGTTGGATGGAAAAAGAAAGTGTGTCACAAATATTCCTTGATCTCGCGAAGGCCTTCGATACCGTCTATATCCCTCACCTTCTTTCCAAATTGGAGAACATAGGAGTAAGAGGCCTCCCCTTGAAGCTGTTTAAGGACTACCTGTGCGATAGGACCCAACGCGTCAAAATAGGTCAATGGACAAGCGACGAAGCTACAGTTTTCTTTGGGGTGCCGCAAGGCAGTATTATCTCTCCCACGCTTTTCCTTGTCTTCACATTCGCCGATGATACGGCCTTATTCTTCAGCGGGGACACTTGGGACGACACCTTCCAAAATGCGCAAGAAGGGTTCAATACAGTTAGGGAATGGCTCACTGCTAACTTGTTGTCTCTAAATGTGACCAAAACCAAATACGTTGCTTTTACACTCAAGTCCAATCAGCTTCCACCAGATACTCTAAAGGTCATAGTGCACGAGTGCACATCCAGACACCTGAGTTGTTCTTGTCCAGCTCTCCAAAGAACGGAAAGCATAAAATATTTAGGGGTTATACTAGACCAAACGCTCTGCTTCAAGCCCCACATCCAGGCACTAGTCCCAAGACTCCGCAAACTTATTTACATATTCAGGTCCCTAAGACACATTGCTGACCGCCATATAATAAAAATGGTCTACTATGCTCTATGCCAATCTCTGCTCATGTACTGTGTTTCTTCCTGGGGCGGTGTAGCAAAGACCCACCTTCTAGAAGTAGAAAGAGCTCAACGCTCCATACTCAAAGTTGCTGCTGGCCTCCCCTACGGTTACCCCACGACCGACCTGTACAAACACAACACTGGGACGTTCTCTCAGTAAGACAATTATTCATCTTTGGCGTCTTACTGAAACAGCACTCGCAGTTGACCTATAATCCCGAACTGCTGAAGAACAAACGAAGAAAGGCAACAGTCTGCCCAACCCTATCGCTAAATATGGCTACATCTCACAATTTCTTCTGCTTCCTCGGACCCTACCTCTACAACAAAATAAATGAACAGCTCAACATTTACCCTCTCCACAAATTCGCTTTCAAATCCCTAGTTACCCAATACTTGAAATCACTGGACTATACAGAAACGGAAAATCTACGTAAACCCATACAGTAACTACTACTTAGGTAGGTACATTGATTGAGAAAATTAGCTCGTATCTAAATATTACGGTTAATTATATATTTTTTGTCCACTCTCTTGAGAAATAGCATTCTTACTCTCTCCCCCCTCCTCCACCACCACATACACGAACACTCTCTCACACACACACCCACACACCCACACGCACACACACACACACAAATACACACACACTTACCCACTCTCTCAAACACACACACACACACATACACACACACTCACTCACACTCATTTACTGATTCTAATTGGGATACCTGCACTGCAACCACTAACATCTTAAATACCTAAGTAATTACACTGTTAGACACCTACCTTGTCTTGCTTTTGTAACTAAATATTAATTATTTAAGTTTATTTCTATTTCAACAATAAATACTGTCACCTCGTAAAGCTAAGGTTATCTGCGGGTAGGGCCTAGTAACCTGTAGCTCAGGTTTCTCTGGAACCTATTTCGGGGACTAGTCTCTTACTTTAAGTTATAAAACTTTATATCCTAAGCCATTTATTGTAAAAAGAGAAAATAAATGCTTTTTATTATTATTATTATTAATATCCAGATTTTTCGGAAATTTGTAAGTGCCTACATCTTTACAGCCTATTAGGTTTTAAAGCTATTAAAACGATTTAAGTTTTTACTTTACAACAACTTTACTTTGTTTTGATAGTTCTCGTGGAACAAGCGTACCTACGCAGCGCCATTTTTAACCGACTTCCAAAAAAGGACGTCTGTATATTTGGTTTTTTTTGTATGTCCACCGATTACTCAAAGACGGCTGGACCGATTAAAATGATTCAAACGTTATTACATTAGGGAAACTCCCAAGTTGGTCCCATTTTTTAAAATTTGGAAATCGTTTCAGTACTTTTCAAGTAATCTTGAAAAAAGCACGAAAATAGTATGATTTTGTGTAAACTACCTCGACGATTAGTCGTATAACTTCTTTGTTTATGAACTGAATAAGATAATTATTTTTTTGTTGGAAAAGGGATATCTTAAGTGTAGTTCTTTAACTGACCTAAAAAAAGGAGGTTCTCAGTTTGACCCGTTTGTATGTATGTTTCTCCGCGATTAACTCACGTTTGGCTGAGCCGATTTTTCTACCTAAATAATATACCTACACTACCTAATACAAAAGGTACCTACACTAAAAATAAAAAAAATAAAAATGGTTTAAAAAACAAAAAAACCGACTTCAAAAAACCTACCTCTAAAAAGCAAGAAATAATATTCGTAATAATAAAAACACATCTATTGAAGTCGGGTAGGGCTTTTAGAATAAAAAAAAGGAATTTGTACTCCAGCCCCACCCGACTTCAATAGACGTGTTTTTATTATTACGAATATTAATTATTTCTTGCTTTTTAGAGGTAGGTTTTTTGAAGTCGGTTTTTTGTTTTTTCAAACAATTTTTATGACAGTTGCCTTCCCCATTCAAAAGCACTTAATTGTTATGTTTATTTGAATAAAGGATTTTCAATTTCAAATTTATATTTCGACATTTCGTAGTTTCTTTAACATTCAAAAGTTCTTGTAACAACCTTAACTGAATAAATTATTTTAATTTTTTACCGAATTCAAAAGGAGGGAGGTAGGTACTTAATTTGACACGTATTTTCTTTTTCTTTTCTTTTTTGTATGTGTTAGGCTTAAAGACCGAAATCGGTCTTTTTAACGAAAAAACGCTCACAACGCGTTCCTGCCAAAATGCCACAATGCGAAATTCGTGTCTTGGCTCTTATGGCCAAACGCCTAGAACGCGTTGTGATGCAATCATAGAAATACCACATGGCGAAATTCACGTCGTGGTCATCATACCAAACGACCATAATGCGTTGTGAAAATGAAGAAAAGCCATGACGCGTTCCGAGCACTAGTTAGTGCAACTCGGACAGGTCGTAGATTGTGGGAACGCGTACTAAGACGATGCATTAAATAAAACATCGGTAAACTGGTTTATTAATATTTTTTATCTACTCTCATATCGTAAAATTCGAATTATGAATTTCAAATCGAATTTATATTGACATACTTTATACACGCAATACCGAAAAAAAAATTAAAAAGTTATTTTATAACATACCTTCGCTATACTAAGCAATGTTATAAAATAACTTTTTTTTTTCATTACGATACAGGGCAAATCCAAAAAGATGGCAGTGCCGCGATTTTAAAAAAAAAACCGGTCAAGAGCGAGTCGGACTCGCGCACCGAGGGTTCCGTACAATCATAAATATATTTGGATATGTTATTTTAGGACAGTCTTTAAAAAAGTAGGATAAACGGCAGACAGGTGGAAGGGCGAACAGGCGGACAGTTAATTTACAAATGCTGCTTATGGTGACTGAAAAACGTTTCAGCCACTCCACATTGCAAAATGTTATATTACTAGTCCATCAGCCATTTTAATGTCCCCACTGCTGGGGCACAGGCCTTCCTTATGGGTGGATAAGGAGGACGGGCCATAACCCACCACGCGGGCCCAATTCGGATTGGTGGGTGTTAACGACTGCAAATGCAGCCGGGACCAACGGCTTAACGTGCCTTCCGAAGCACGGAGGAGCTCGAGATAATAAATTTTTGGTCACCCATCCCATGACCGAACCTTGCGAACGTTGCTTAACCTCCGCAATCGCTGGTCCAGGCGCCACTGCGCCACCGAGCTCCTCGTTATTATTATATTACTAAGTAGGAACTTATTCTTCGTTTATTCGTACGGCAAATAGTAGGTAATTCTAATAGAACCAGCCACCAATTTATTATTGTAGTTAGGTTGCGCCATCTCTTGACCGATAGTGGAACTATTTTTCCCCCTTAGGTTAGCATGCTTAGGACAGCGCCAGCTGTTGACTGGTAGTGAAACTAAAAAAATTTTTGTTTGTTTTTTGAATTTCTAAAAAAGTGTGTTATATTGAGACATCGTTTTATTTTTCCTGTAATCTTTACATAAACTACTATCACATAGAATTATTTCAGATTTTTCTCTTTGCAAACTTCGGAGATAAGGGGGGGGGAACGGTATTTTTTTTTACATTTTTCATCATAAGTCGAAAACTATGCGGCCTAAGAAAAAAGAAAAAATTGTTTTAAAATGTGCAAACAGCGCTCTTTCATATGATACCCCACATGCCCTAGTCCCCTCACTTAAAATTTTTAAGACCCCTTTTCAGTCCCTGTTGTAAAAAAAATATTAATTTTATTATTTCTTTCTTATTTGCAAAATAGTTGGGCAAATGTCATCTTAAACTATTCCAAATTTCAAGTTGATACCATTAGTAGTTCTCGAGATATCCAGCTGTGACAGACAGACAGACTGAGTCACACCATAAGGGTTCCTTTTTTACCATTTTGGTACGGAACCCTAAAAACAATGAAATTCTCACATACTTTCCATGATTAAAATGAACTCTATGGTGATCGATGACTAAGCGTAACGATTACTCTGCTGGAATGCAGTCATATCATTATTATTTTTTCTAATAGAATACGCGCCATTTTTACTTTTGCTTAAAAATATCTGATAGTAAGTAGTGAGTGAGTAGATTTTTTAGATACGGCGACGGAAAAACGTAATACTTAACCAAGGTAAGTACACGTAGAGAGAGTTTCTATAGTATTTGGTACAACCTACCTACCTAAAGCAAAGTCGAGAAACTGCTTACTCTTTTTATCATTGATATTTTATTTTGTAGGTTCAATCACAATAATTGCATGAGAGTAGATAAAGTAGTGTATGAAACTGTACATAACTAGGTATTAAAACATTCGTGTGATACTATTAAAAACCTCGCCTACGGCTCGGTTTTTAAACACACACTCATGTTTTAATACCCCTCATTATGCATCAGTTTCATAAACTACTATTTCTTGTCAATTTCGTAGAGTTATAATTATAAAAAATCTTAAAGTTCCTAATTATTTTAAGAAGTTGTAAGTTTTTGATGACTAATAGTTTATGTCCAACAATTAATAGCCTTATTTTGTTGATTTGAAAAATTTTATTAGTTTATGTCCAACAATTAATAGCCTTATTTT
This sequence comes from Agriphila geniculea, assembly GCA_943789525.1. NCBI lineage: Eukaryota > Metazoa > Arthropoda > Insecta > Lepidoptera > Crambidae > Agriphila > Agriphila geniculea. The sequence goes on from OX038870.1 coordinate 35,991,127, forward strand.
GTTGATTTAAAATTTTTATTGTAATAAAAAACTTAACTTTCCAAATTATTTTAATTAAATTGTAGTTTCCAATTACTAATATTTAGTGTTCACCAATTAGTTAGCCTTATTATATTGATACGAAAAAAATCTACTATAAAAAAACTTAATTTCCAATGACTAATATTTGTTACAATTTATAGGTATAAAGTGTTTGTCAAATATTTCTAAAATTTCCATAATTAGAACCATTTTGGTTGTCGTTTGGTATGTTGACCATGACGCGAATTTCGCTTTGTGGTGTTTCTATGATTACCACAACGCGTTCTGGGCGTTTTTATAAAAGCCATGACATGAATTTCGCGTTGTGGTATTTTGGCAGTGACCAGAACGCGTCGTGAGCGTTTTTTTCGCTCAAAGGCCGATTTTGGTCTTTGAGCCTAACTTATGTACACCAATCACTCAGCGTTGGTGTGCCGATTTTTTTTTGTTCGATTGGGTATACTTTCAACTTGGTTCCATATAAATTTCATTGAGATCCGACGATAATCTTCGGAGATATGGGGCCTAATGTCATTGGAGTCATGAATAATAATTAGAACATTATGTTCGAGCTGAAGAGTTTGTTCGAACGCACCCGCGTTCTTTGATAAAATACTGTAGATTTATAATAAAATCCGAGAATTCCATGAGAGATTAGACCTTGGGAATGGATATAGGCTTTCGTCTTGAGACACTGAGGTAAATCGGATACGAAGATTTTTCGAAGCTTCCCGAATGTTGCTCATCCGAGTTAGATTCGACGAGAGATCTCTCTCTCGCGAAGTTGGACTTACCTAACTGGACTGCCTGTCCTAGTATACATAATGGTCAACAACTTCAAGAAAGCTTCAAGTGTAGTGTTCCCAACATGAACTGGAGCGGGCACAACATGGGCATTGTACATGATTTTGGTCTTATCCATGTTCATCCACTAAGACCCGCTCTTTGGGAAGTACTACGGAGATCTTAGAGCATAGTGTAGACCGAGGAGTATAAAGACCGAGGAAAGTGAAAGGCCAAGCAAAGTGGCAGATGTATAATCTGGCACTTTGCTTGGCGTTCGTGGATTATGAGAAAGCCGATTCGATTGAAACCTGGGTGGTGCTGCAGTCTCTCCAGAGGTGCCAAGTAGACTACAGGTATATCGAGGTGTTGAGGTATTTGTACGAAAGTGCCACCGTGTCGGTCTGAGTACAGAACCAGAGCACAAATCTTGAAATAAGAGATGTTATTTCTCCGAAACTGTTCACAGCTGCGTTGGAGGACATCTTTAAACTCTTAGACTAGAAAAGACTCGGCATCAACATTAATGGCCAAAACCTAAACACACCTTCGTTTTGCCGATGATATAGTTCTTATGGCTGAGACCTTGGAAGACCTGAACTCGTTTGCATAAACGCTTGCTTTCCTTCTTTTCTTTGCCCGAATCCTTCTTACTCGCAGTTTCATGAGCTCGAAAGGCGGTTTCTTCCGGTTGAATATGTCAAGGGTGATGTTAGAGAAATTGAGGGAGGCTGTGTGGGGCTTTTTGCCCATCTAAACATGAGCTGCGACTGCGTGTTCTCATAGTATACGATAGACAATGTGAAAAACCACTTTGCTTTTAATGACAATACTTTTGGATCAGACTTTAGTCATAGAGCCCAATTTCTTTTTTCACTTCAAATAAACTCCTTTCACTAAAAAGGTCACTTCTGGGTTATAATTATAAACTAGCTACTGATTTTTTATGACTCAGATAATATAAAGTCAGCCAGATGGTTTCATTTATTATTGAGGAGTCTAAACTAAACGGGCAATAATTTTACTGCAATAATCGATCGGCATTAATCTAAGTATTGCATTGCCATTTGGCCATTTGTACCTAACCACATTATTATTGGTATGGCTGATGCATTTTGTTGGACATTTTGAAAAGGTTATAACTTACAGAAAAGAATTGCCTGTTTATAACATAAAGTTAATATTCCATAAGGTATATTATACTAATTTTATGGTTCAGAAGCACTTGGATTTATATTTTTTTCTTCGAAAACCTAAGTTTATTTGTTCATGCATTTTCCCACAGGGAATTTCGATAGACACTTTGAAAACAAGCACGGAAAGGAAGAAGTCACAGTAGGTTGCCACAAAGTTCCTCAATCTAATATGAAATTCACCTGCGACGTCTGTCAAAAGGAATTCCCCATTAGAGAATATCTCCTCAGACATGTTAGACGGGCGCATAAACTATACAGCTGCGCAGAATGTTCTTTAGAGTTCAGCAAAAAGAAGTTACCATTTCACAGAAACGAGGTTCATGGTGCTCCCATACCTACTTGTGGCATTTGCGGGTATAAGAATGGCATTGAATACTATATCCTCGTGCATCAAAGAATGGTGCACATGAAAGAGAAGAACATCCCATGTCCTGAATGCGATATGAAATTCTTTGATAAACTTCAGTTGAAGAAGCATTTGGTGAGACATAATTCTGTCAAAAAATTCGAGTGTAGATTTTGTGAGAAGAAGTTTCCGAGGATGAGAGCTTTGAGGACGCATGAGAAGATACATACGGGGGACAAACAGAAAGTTTGCCACATCTGTGAAGCGCGATTTGTGCAGAAAGCGAGTCTCAATTACCACATGATGAAGCATCATCCGGAACATGTTTAATGGACTTGCACAAAACCAGCTTTTTTCTAGGACTGGTGATAGGTAAGCTTAGTAGTTATTTAGGAAAAACTATAACACTATCAGTAGAAACTTGTACTGTGCTACCTGTAGTCCGTTAATGGAATTAAGGCCTGTATTTATAAACCGCTCTCAACGTTGAGAGCTATCTTGAGCTCATACCTGAGATGATGTTCCTAAAAGAAGAACATCTCAAGTATGATCTCAAATAGCTCTCAACATCGTTGTGAGCAGTTTATAAATACAGGCCTTAGATTTCCAATTGACATTATTTTATTTGAGCTCGATACGAGTTAAATTTGTAGTCACTAATTTTCATGCTATCTTATTAGTATCTCGTTAAATACGTTAACACTAAGAAATTATTGTAACTAAAATATCTAAGATTATGAATAATAAAAGTACTTTTATAAGAAATTCGTGTTTAAAATATATCAGCTTCACTTTTTAACACGACCGAAGGTTCGTGAAGACCAAATGTATGATTTCGTATGCACCAAGAACTTTAAATTCTAGCTCTATATTGTAGCATTACAAAAGAGAGAGAAGAGAAAGATAGAAGCCTAAAATGAAATTATCTAGTAGGAAGGGAAACAACAGAAATATAGGTTAACAAAATAGGGTTATTTATTTACCGAACCTAAACAAAAGCAGCTTAACTTACGAACTCCTATAAAAAAAAAAGTAAAAAAAAATTTAGAGGGGGGTGGGAGAGTCTATCGGGGAGTAGGGTCTAGTGGGAATTTATATACGGGCACAAATGGAAGGAGCACTGCACACGCACTGCACACTGCGCTCGCGACCGCGACCGGTCCGCACGTGGTTTTCTTCTGGTGCCATAGCGTGGCTTCTTCTGGTGCCGTTTTACAAGAATGAAACAAATTCACACCACTGTGCTTTAGAGACACAAAATTGTTTTAAAAAACAAAAAACCGACTTCAAAACCCCACTCTGCCTCTAAAAAGCAATAAATAATATTGAAATCACTAGATACGCATTATCATTGTAATAAAACACGTCTATTGAAGTCGGCTGGGGCTGGAGGACAACTTTTTTTTATTCTAACAGCCCCACCCGACTTCAATAGACGTGTTTTATTACAATGATAATGCGTATCTAGTGATTTCAATATTATTTATTGCTTTTTAGAGGCAGAGTGGGGTTTTGAAGTCGGTTTTTGTTTTTTAAAACAATTTTTTCTTTTTAGTGTAAGTACCTTCTGTATTAGTTATAATTTATCTAGGTAGATAGAAAAATCGGTTAGGCCAAACGTGAGATAATCGCGGACAACCATGCATACGGGTTAAACTGAGAAGAGAACCTCCTTTTTTGAAGTCGGTTAAAATACCAAAACCTTGTCCTAAGTGTAACAAATACTTTTCTGAAAACCGCATCAAAATTGGTTCAGCTAAACGCGAGATAATCGCGGTCAAACATTCATACATACGAGTCAAACTCAGAACCTTCTTTTTTTGAAGTCGATTAAAACACTAAAACCTTCTCCTAAGTGTAACAAATACTTTTCTGAAAACTGCATCAAAATCGGTTCAGCCAAACTGCTGTCACAGAATAGATATAAGTACTACCGTACAGAAAGGAAAGTCTCTGCCTCGCCCCACAATCAATTACCTCACCCCACCGCGCGAGTTCGTGTGCCGAATCGTGTGCTCATGTCGTGTGTCAACGCTCCCTCTGTCCAGTCCATGCGGCGCGCGGCGATCTATTTATTGTTCGGCCATCGGCTTGTACCCTAGCTACCTGCCCGCCTATTGATCTATTTATCTTTATTATGACTCAGATAATATAAAATCAGCCAGATGGTTCCATCATGCTTCATAGTTCCTTCCACTTATCAAAGAGTTTGACCTAAACGAGCAATAAAACTGCAATAATTGACAATATTCTATTCTAGTAGATATGGCATGGCATGTAGCCACATATTTTTGGTATGGCCGATGCAATTATTGGAAAAGTTATTCAGCAAAACTATTGCCTGTTTACGAGCACCTTGACTTTAAATTTCCTTTTTTCCGAAACCTAAGTTTATTTGTTCATGTATTTTCCCACAGGGACTTTACATAGTCACTTAAAAAGCAAGCACGGCAACGTTCAACAAGAAGTCAAAGGTCGCCGCAAAGTTCCACAATCCAATATGAAAATCATCTGCGACGTCTGTCAAAATGGATTCGCTTGGAAACAAAGTTTCCTTTATCATTTTAATCAGTCGCATAGACTATACAGCTGCTCAGAATGTTCTTTAGAGTTCAGCAAGAAGGAGTTACCATATCACAGAAACAAAATTCATGGTGCTCCCATACCTACTTGTGGCATTTGCGGGTATAAAAGTGGCCTTAAGAGGAAAATGATCGAACACCAAAGAAGAATGCATCTGAAAGAGAGGAACATTCCATGTCCTGAATGTGATATGAAGTTCTTTAATATAGAGCTGCTGAAGAATCATTTGGTGAGACATAATCCTGTCAAAAAGTTTGAGTGTAGCTTTTGTAAGAAGAGGTTTCCGAGGAATAGAGCTTTGAGGGCGCATGAGAAGATACATACGGGAGACAAACAGAAAGTTTGCCACATCTGTGAAGCGCGATTTGTGCAGAAAGCGAGTCTCAATTACCACATGGTGAAGCATCACCCGGAACATGTTTAATGGACTTGCACACGACCACTTTTTCTGAGATTGACGAAAACAAAGAAGTATCACTCTAGAAAGTACAGCAGCACCACCTAACTCTGTAAAGGCTGGTTTATATTATCTTAGTCTTTAGTAGAGTGCTTTAGGAGAGTGCTTTAGTGGAAACATGTAAACGGTCGTCTTATGACTAAAGAGAGTAACGTTCTAGTAGCCTTTCTACTCGCTTTCCAGTAGCACCCCCTGCGCGCCCGCTCGGCCCCCGCGCGATATTTTACTCGCACTCGCACTGGAAGCATGTAAATCGACATTTTAGTAGCGTCTTTAGTAGAGTGCATTTCTATTCTATTCTATTGCCGATGAACGCGTGACGTGTAATTGAATTAAATAATAGGTTTTGGGTATAGCGAAAATGACACTCTACTGGAAGCGTGTAAACGGTCACAGAAAAGGCACCAAAACTACTAAAGCACTCGCATTCGAATCTACTCGCACGCTACTAAGCACTCTACTAAATACTAAGATAATGTAAACCAGCCTTAAGAGATAGTGAAGTAGGTTTAATTTAATGAATTAGATATTATGGTTTCCAATTAACATTTTGTGTTCGATACAAGTTCGATTTGCAGATCAGTATCTCGTTAACCTACATTAAGAAATTATTGTTACTTAAATATCTAAGACTATAAAAAATAAAATTATGATAAAAAAATCGTGTTTAAATTTTATTAAACCATTATAATTTCAATTTTTAACACGACCCTCCAGTAAATGGTATGATTTCGTATGCACAGTCAACGGCCTTCGATTCGATTATATAAAAGTCCTGTTGCAAGCTTGACAGCTCATATTGGTTTCACCTATGAATAATGTTCATGGAGTGAAACCGATAGACGTAGTACTTATATTTATTCTGTGCCGATAGATAAAAAAATTCACATATGAATCTGAGAATATCTCACTGCAATACCCGCATTTGTTACCGTTTTATTCATTTTAACATGGACAGCTCAAACGTAGTGATTACTATCTCTGGCAAGAACAGCTCTTTCCTGCACGCGCAGCATGAGCAAACGGGACTCTTGTCTACGAAGACTTGTCGTCTCGATCTTCTCGATTGCTGAGCACAGTTTGACAAACAGATGGGACTCGCTCTCAGAATTTTACAACCTTTTTATGTCTTTTAATACAAATATGAGTTTTAAAAGGTAATATTTTTATTTCAACATCAATAAACGTCGAAATTATCTAAAATGATTCGAAATTATATAGTTTAAACATGATACTTATTTTTTAATAAGTTCTACGATAAAGAGACACTCAAAAAAGCTTTCACTTCCGTAGACAAAGCTCTCTCGAGCTCGAGAACATAGGAATGCGAGCATGAGTATCTCGATCTCAACCCGACATAGTGACATTTCGGTGTAGAGACAAGCCATTGTTCTGTGAGTCAAATCTTATCTCGATGTTGGTCATGCTACGCGTGCTGCACGCGTGCTGCTGTACTTACTTTGTCGCAATGAAAACAGTTAAAAACTCCTTATGCCTTTCTTCGATATTATCTATACCAGTATTGCCAGTGTTTTAGCATGATCTTATTGATATAATCTTCACCGTACGCATTAGGTACATTATTTTTTTTCTTTAATGCTTAAGTTTGGGATAAATAAAATTCGATATTGTTGCAATATTGAAATCTTTAACGCATTCCACACATTTAGGGATTTCTGTGTCAAAAGTTCAATATGTAGTTTTTAAGTTACAGCACAAGAACTGCAGCAACCGCTGTTGCTGTGCTGTGTTGTGTTTCAAGTTTCATCGTTACGCTACGCCTGGTGCACCGCAGGGTTGTCTGATTGTTTGGTTTCTATGCAATACTTAGGTAGCCGAATGTTTCCATAACTTAGCTGCAGTTATAGTAGCACGGTAATGCCATTACCGTGGTTATAGGCTCTTTTTCTTTGCCCGACCCTTCTTATTCGCACGCTAACGAGCTTGTACCCAGGGGCCCTATTTTTGAATCGCTCGGCTGGCGTCGAGCGCTCGTTTCTACTGATTTTCGTTCGACATCTCCATACATTTGAGTCAAATATCGAACGAAAATCAGTAGAAAAGAGCGCTCGATTGGAGACGAGTGATTCAAAAATAGGGCCCCTGATTCGATTTCAGTTGGATTCCTGTTGTAGCCCTCGTCCTACTATTTTCATTTCAAATATACACCTTTCACAAAAAGGTCACTTCTTAGTTATAAAAACTACCTGCCTGCCTATTGATCATTTATCTATCTTTATTATGACTCAGATAATATAAAATCAGCCAGATGGTTCCATCATGCTTCATAATTCCTTTCACTTGTCGAGGAGTTTGACCTAAACGAGCAATAAAACGGCAATAATTGACAATATTCTATTCTATTAGATATGGCCAATACGATTTAAATCTTTGGATATGGCATGGCATGTTGCCACATTTTTTTGGTATGGCCGATGCAAATATTGGAAAAGTTATTCAGCAAAACTATTGCCTGTTTAGGAGCACCTAGACTTTAAAAATTTCTTTTTTCCGAAACCTAAGTTTATTTGTTCATGTATTTTCCCACAGGGACTTTAGATAGACACTTAAAAAGCAAGCACGGCAACGTTCAACAAGAGGTCAAAGGTCGCCGCAAAGTTCCACAATCCAATATGAAAATCATCTGCGACGTCTGTCAAAACGGATTTGCTAATAGAGAAAGTTTCCTTTATCATTTTAATCAGTCGCATAGACTATACAGCTGCTCAGAATGTTCTTTAGAGTTCAGCAAGAAGGAGTTACCATATCACAGAAACAAAATTCATGGTGTTCCCATACCTACTTGTGGCATTTGCGGGTATAAAAGTGGCCTTAAAAGGAAAATGGTCGAACACCAAAGACGAGTGCATCTGAAAGAGAGGAACATTCCATGTCCTGAATGCCATGTGAAGGTCTTTAATATAGATCAGCTGAAGAAGCATTTGGTGAGACATAATCCTGTCAAAAAGTTTGAGTGTAAATTTTGTAAGAAGAAGTTTCCGAGGAAAAGAGCTTTGAAGGCGCATGAAAAGATACATACGGGGGACAAACAGAAAGTTTGCCACATCTGTGAAGCGCGATTTGTGCAGAAAGCGAGTCTCAATTACCACATGGTGAAGCATCATCCGGAACATGTTTAATGGACTTGCACACAACCAGTTTGTACTGGGATTTACGATCGGTAACGAAGAAGTATCACTAGAAAGTAAAGCAGCACCACCTAACTCTGTAAGAGATAGGGAAGTAGGTTTAATTTAATGAATTAGATATTATGGTTTCCAATTAACATTTTGTGTTCGGTACAAGTTCGATTTGCAGATCAGTATTTCGTTAACCTACATTAAGAAATTATTGTAACTTAAATATCTAAAACTATGAAAAATAAAATTATGATAAAAAAGTCGTGTTTAAATTTTATCAAATCATTATAATTTCAATTTTTAACACGAACCTCCAGTAAATGGTATGATTTCGTATGCACGCGCCGATAGATCAAAAAATGATCAATTGAATCTGAGAATTTCTTACTGCAATACCCGCATTTGTTACCGTTTTATTCATTTTAACATGGACAGCTCAAACTAAGTGATAACTATATCTATGGCAAGGACAGCTCAGTGTCCACACCTTAGGGTATTTTACCATAAATTTAGGGTATTTTCACACGTTTAGGGTAATTTTTAGGGTATAAAATTATTTAGGGTAATTTTTAGGGGAAAAAAATTGAGTGACTTTGTATGATTTAAGATATAAAACTACTGAAAAGTTTGACTCTGTAGTGTTTTTTATACAGTCATGTCGTGTTGGAAACCTAAACAATGGATGTATTCCAAGATTATATAAGATATATTTAAAAAAAAATCTGTGAAAATAGTTAATAAATACACATCAATTTGTGTTTTATTTTAGAATCAATGTTTAGGGTAAAATATTTGGAAAAAAGCCCAATTTAGGGTAATTTCACAAGGAGTCCGGGAAAATCAATATCAGAGGGTGGCAACACTGGGACAGCTCTTTCCTGTAATGAAAACAGTCTGTCCGCAATGAAAACAGTTAAAAATTCCTTATGCCTTTCTTCAATAGCATCTATACCAGTGTTGCTAGTGTTTTAGCATGATCTTATTGAAATAACCTTCACCGAACGCATTAGGTACATAATAAATATTCAATTTATATTAAGCAAAACTATATTCTCATAACGTGAAATCAATAACAATGAGTAACCAGGCAACTGTCAAGTATATGTCACGTCTCCCCCGCGAGTTCTTCGACCAGGGGAGCTGGAAGGAGCTGGTCCAGGTGGCGGATCCAGGTTCGGCTGTCGTCAGTCCGGACTTGATAATGTAGGCGGCCAAGCCGCTGGGTGATTACCCCAAACTGCCACTTGGGACCTGAGGTCGTGTAGTCCCGGGCCTGGACTCGATCGCCCTGAGCGAACTCCCGCACGTTTGATGCGTTAGCGCTCTGTCTGTGGCCAGATCTCTCCCCCTCCGTTTCTTTCCTTACCATGGAGTGTAACTTGGTTCTGATTTCTCTGGCAAACATTATGGTGTACGGTGACAGGCCCGATGGTCCTGGTGAACTGCGCAGGCGAGACTTCACTTTTAGAAGGTGCTCTGTCAGGCCACCCCTTTCTTGTTCAAGTTTATGTAATGTGCGCTTCACCGTCTGCACTGTTCTTTCCGCTTGACCATTTGTCGCGGGGTGGTATGGGGCTATCGTTCTATGAGTTATTTGATTTTCTGCTAAAAAGTTTTTAAATTCTTGTGATATAAATTGGCGTCCATTGTCTGAAACGATTGTATATGGTGTTCCGAAAGTGGTAAATACGTCTTTAAGTTTTTGGATACAAAATAAACTGGTTGTCGTTTTAGTGGGGACAATTTCTACCCACTTTGAAAAAGCGTCCACTATGATTAGGAGTTGATACCCAGATATTGGGCCTGCAAAGTCAATGTGAACCCTTTGCCATGGGCCCGTTGGTTCTTCCCAGTGATGTAATGGGGCTTTGGCAGGTTCATTTTGCTCTAGGCGGCAGATACGACAAGATTTCACTTTTTCTTCAATGTCTTTATCGATGTTTTTCCAATAGACAAAACTACGAGCTAGAAGCTTCATTTTAAGAATACCCAGGTGTCCGGAGTGGAGTTCTTCTATTATAAAAGATCTTAATTTATTTGGAATCATGACTCGAGTGTCTTTCAAAATGCAGTTGTCTTGTAACGTAAGTTCGTTATCTTTGTATCCTGTGGCTTGTAACGATTGGCCCGTAACTAGTGCTTGAAGTAACGGTTGTAATTCCGGATCATCTCTTGTGTGCTTAGCAATCGTTTCAGGTGTTACCTCTAAAATGTTAATTTGACTTAGCTGAAATAAGTGGTGCTGGTCGATTTTGTTCTCTTTCATCTTTTCAACCGGAAATCTCGATAAGTAGTCTGCGTTTGAGTTGTTAGAGGTACTTCGGTATTCTATATCATAATCAAATCCAGATAGAAAGTGGGCGTAATGGAACAGTCTCATTGTACTAAGGGCAGGCAAGGTTTTATTCGGGTGAAAAATTGAAGTTAGGGGCTTATGGTCTGTGATCAAGGTGAATTTCCTGCCGTAACAAAAATGGAAAAATTTCTTAAGACCCCAGAAAATCGCTGTGGCTTCTTTATCGATTTGGCTGTAGTTTTTTTCACTATCCGATAAGGTTCTTGAAGCAAATGCAATTGGGCGTTCGGAACCATCTGGGAGCTTATGGGATAGTACTGCTCCAAGTCCCGTGGGGGACGCGTCTGTAGCTAAAATCAAGGGTTTCTTTGAGTCAAAGTGAATTAAGATTCTGTCACCCATAATTTCTTTTTTAATTTTTTGAAAGCTCTCTTCGCATTTGGTGGTCCAAGTGAATTTTACTTTTTTCTTCAGCAAATTGTTTAGGGGATTCGTAATAGACGCTAAGTTCGGAATGAACTTATTGTAGTAATTAGCCATGCCAAGGAATGTACGTAGTTCGTCGACGTTAGTTGGGCGTTCTGTATTCGAAATGGCAGTGATTTTTTCTTTATTTTTATGTAATCCATCTTTGTCGATTGTATGTCCGAGGTAATTGATGCTGCGTTTGAAAAAGTGACATTTATCTTTATTTACCCTGAGGTTGTTTTCTTTGAGCTTTTGTAAAACTTGTTTTAATCTTAATAGCAACTGGTCTTCTGTAGTTCCTTGGATAATAATATCGTCGAAGAAACATTTGACACCATCAATGTCTTGTAGCAGCTGGTCCATGAATTTTTGCCAAAGGCTCGGAGCTACCTTAACTCCAAACATCAACCGATTTACTTTGTAGGTTCCACGGTGCGTGCTCAGTGTCTGAAGAAGGGCGCTTTCATTGTCCATTTCCATATTTAGGTAGGCTTGGGTAATGTCTAATGTGCAGAATAATTGTGCGCCACTCATTTCTGCTAGGATGTCTTCAATTATTGGTATCGGGTACTGTTCATCTTTGATCGATTTGTTTAAGGTGACTTTGTAGTCGGCGCAGAGTCGAATACTGCCGTTAGGTTTGACAATTGGGACCACCGGTGTACCCCAGTCTGAGTGGTTTATTTTCGTGATCACACCTTCTTCCACTAGGCGGTCTATTTCATCATCCACTTTTGGTTTCAATGCATAGGGTATTCTACGGGGTTTTATGAAGATAGGTAGTGCATTTTCCTTTAATTCTAAGTGTCCTTGAAAGTTAGGAATTTTTCCTAATTTCGGTGAAAATACTGTGGTCTCGTATTCTTTGAGTAATTCATCTAGTTTTGTAACTTGTTCAGTTGCTGAGATCAATCGTATGTCAGCTAGATCTATTTTTAATTCTTTCATCCAACTCCTACCAAATATTGGGTCAACTTCTTTCTTTATAATGTACAGCTTGCCAAACAGGTTTTGATTCTTGTAAGTGTATTTAACATAAACGACGCCAATAGGCTTGAAAATTTCTCCTGTGTATGTCTTTAGTTTCATATCTGTCTTGAATATTTTCTTTTGTAGATTTAATTTCTTGTAGTCACTGAGTGAGATAGTTGATAGTGAAGCTCCTGTGTCAAATTCCATGTGTACCTTTTTATTCTCAATGATAACGGTAATCATATACTTATCACTCATCTCGCTCTTTACCAAGTTGATTTCGGCTGCCCCCAGGTCCGAATCCACGCTACTGGTCGAGTCGTGCAATTGATTTGTTTTAGGGTTTCGTTGTAGGCAGACTCGAGCCAGGTGTCCCTCTTTGTGGCATTTATGACATTTCAAGTTTGAAGCACCGCATTCATTTGCTCTGTGGTCTTCTTTTCCGCATCTAAAACATTTTCCTCTCAAGTCTCGAATCGTGAGTGGTGGCTTGAAGGATTTTTCTTTACGCGTGGGTTGAGGTGGTGTGGAGTCGCACGATATTTTAAATGTGCCCTGTGTCAGCGTGTGATTCATTTTAGACATTGTAATATTTTCTGTTTTTCCCATTTCTATTGCCGTTGCCATCTGTATCAATTCAGGGAAGGGGCTCGTCTCTTTTTCTTGTAATAATTTGGTTCGTATTTCACCGTCGGATAATCCTCGTATAAATTGTAATGAAAGGAAGTTGTCTGAAATGGGTTTCTTGCAGTGTTGACATTTAAATTCACATTTTGAAGATAATTTTCTTAGTTCTGAGGAGAAAATTGCAACTGTTTCGTCTGCGGATTGTAGTCGAGAAATGAATGTATGCCGCGCGGCCCAGATGCTTGGTTTTGGATCAATAAAGTTATCTAATATTGTTGTAAGTTCTTCAAAACTTTTATTCAGTGGTTCTTCAGGAGAACATAGATCGTATAGCTTTTCATGTAGATTAGGAGAAATTGTAGATAGTAATATGTATACTTTAATTTTCGGATCAGTGATGTTGTTCATTAATATGTATACTGTCATACGTTTCGTAAAATTTTTAAAACTTTCATTTTCTTCTTGGAACGGGATCAGACTGAGTTTCGGGCAACGACCTTGGGGTTCAGATATTATAGGGGCACTTACAGTTGGCAGTTGGTTCGATGTTGAGGGTAATGATTGTTCTTGGTTGTAACGCCTCACTTGGTTGTAAATTGTCAGCATTTTAGTTTGTAGGTTTGTGTACATTTCCTCTGTTTCAAACCTGTATTGTATTTCCGTTTCTAATTTGTCATCTTCCGTTTCTTCTTCTATTTGAGTTTGTAAGTTACATAAGGTTTCGTATGTTTTCTGTAAAGATGTCAGTCGGGTTTCAATTTCTTCTTGTGTGTGTAACTTTTCTTCATTGAACAGGGTTTGCGTTTTTGTAATAAGGGCGCGTAGAGTCCCTCGCGTGCGACGACATTTTGTTATATCAAATGGCATCGTCGCCAATAATAAATATTCAATTTATATTAAGCAAAACTATATTCTCATAACGTGAAATCAATAACAATGAGTAACCAGGCAACTGTCAAGTATATGTCAGTACATAATTTTTTTCTTTAATGCTTAAGTTTGGGCTAAATAAAATTAGGTATTTTGTTGCAATATTGAAATCTTTAACGCACACATTTAAGGATTTATGTGTCAAAAGTTCAATATGTAGTTTTTAAGTTACAGCACAAGAACTGCAGCAATCGCTGTTGCTGTGCTGTGTTGTGTTTCGAGCTTCATCGTTACGCTACGCCTGGTGCACCGCAGGGCGGTCTGATTGTTTGGTTCCTATGCAATACTTAGGTAGCCGAATGTATCCATAACTTAGCTGCAGTTATAGTGGCACGGTAATGCTATTACCGTGGTTATAGGCTCTTCTTCTTTGCCCGAACCCTTCTTATTAGCACTCGAACGAGCTTGTACCCTGGCTCGATTCCAGGCGGATTCTTGTTGTATTGTAGTGTAGCCCTCGTCCTACTATTTTCATTTCAAATAGACTCCTTTCACAAAAAGGTCACTTCTTAGTTATAAAAACTACCTGCCTGCCTAGCCTATTGATCTATTTATCTTTATTATGACTCAGATAATATAAAATCAGCCAGATGGTTCCATCATGCTTCATAATTCCTTTCACTTGTCGAGGAGTTTGACCTAAACGAGCAATAATACTGCAATAATTGACAATATTCTATTCTAGTAGATATGGCATGGCATGTAGCCACATATTTTTGGTATGGCCGATGCAAATATTGGAAAAGTTATTCAGCAAAACTATTGCCTGTTTAGGAGCACCTTGACTTTAAAAATTCCTTTTTTCCGAAACCTAAGTTTATTTGTTCATGTATTTTCCCACAGGGACTTTAGATAGACACTTAAAAAGCAAGCACGGCAACGTTCAACAAGAGGTCAAAGGTCGCCGCAAAGTTCCACAATCCAATATGAAAATAATCTGCGACGTCTGTCAAAACGGATTTGCTAGTAGAGAAAGTTTCCTCTATCATTTTAATCAGTCGCATAGACTATACAGCTGCTCAGAATGTTCTTTAGAGTTCAGCAAGAAGGAGTTGCTATATCACAGAAACAAAATTCATAGTGTTCCCATACCTACTTGTGGCATTTGCGGGTATAAAAGTGGTCTTAAGGGGAAAATGGTCGAACACCAAAGGAGAGTGCATCTGAAAGAGAGGAACCTTTCATGTTCTGAATGCGATATGAAGTTCTTTGATACAGCTCAGCTGAAGAAGCATTTGGTGAGACATAATCCTGTCAAAAAGTTTGAGTGCAGATTTTGTAAGAAGAGGTTTCCAAGGAATAGAGCTTTGAAGGCGCATGAGAAGATACATACGGGGGACAAACAGAAAGTTTGTCGCATCTGCGAAGCGCGATTTGTGCAGAAAGCGAGTCTCAATTACCACATGGTGAAGCATCATCCGGAACTTGTTTAATGGACTTGCACAAAACCACTTTTTCTGAGATTGTCGATAACGAAGAAGTATCACTAGAAAGTACAGCACCACCACCTAACTCTGTAAGAGGTAGGGAAGTAGGTTTAATTTAAGGAATTAGATATTAAGGTTTCCAATTAACATTTTGTGCTCGATACAAGTTCCATTTGCAGATCAGTATCTCGTTTATCTACATTAAGAAATTATTGTAACTAAAATATTTAAGACTATGAAATAAAAAATACCTATGATTAAAAAAACGTGTTTAAATTTTATCAACTCATTATATCTTCAATTTTTAATACGACCCTCTAGTAAATGGTATGATATCGTATGCACAGTTAACGCCCTTCGATCAAAAAAGTCCTGTTGCAAGCTTGACAGCTCATATTGGTTTATGAATAAAATTAATTAAATGAAACCGATAGACGTAGTACTAATATCTATTCTGTGCCGTGCCGATAGACAGAAAAATGATCATGTGAATCTGATAATTTCTCACCGCAATACCCGCATTCGTTTCTTTCATTAATTTTAACATGGACAGGTCAAACGTAGTGATTGATTACTATCTCCATGGCAAGGACAGCTCTTTCGTGTACTTTGTCGCAATGAGAACAGTTAAAAACTACTTTCTTATGTCTACCTATACCAGTGTTTCAGCAGGATGATGTTATTGATGAGAGTCAAGATGGCTGGTGTATCATGGCGAATTGAACTGTCTCATATACCAAAAAAATGTACCTAAAATGTACTATTTAGTACCTGGATCTAAAAAATAAGTACCTAAACTAGAAAGAAGTTATAGCGAAATCAAAGGTACACCCGCCATCTTGATGTCAATATGGCGGGTGTATCTTAATAAGTCAATATTGAACCATTATACATAAAATATAACTTCATCAAAAAAATGTACCTAAAAAGTACCTCAAGGCAAAAAATTGACATGTTCGATTAATTAAGTAGTTTCTGAATGAGAGTCAAAATGACGTGTATCATGGCGAATTGAAATGTCTCATATACCAAAAAAATGTACCTAAAATGTACTATTTAGTACCTGGATCAAAAAAATAAGTACCTAAACTAGAACGAAGTTATAGCGAAATTAAAGGTACACCCGCCATCTTGATGTCAATATGGCGGGTGTATCTTAATAAATCAATATTGAACCATTATACATAAAATATAACTTCATCAAAAAATGTACCTAAAAAGTACCTCAAGGCAAAAAATACACATGCTCGATTAATTGAGTAGTTTCTGAGAAATCAAACAATAGTTTTTTTTGTGAACGACAAGATGGCGGGACCCCTTATGGTTTTGGTAGTATAAATTAGCACATAACAGTAATAGTATTAATAGAGTTATAATAGGATTGGATGGAATTTTGCATGGGTGGAGTGAAGTATGACTATTAAAAAACCTCCTTCAAAAACCTTGAAAATAATCTAACAAAAAACAGTTTCAAAAATAAATTAATGGCTCTAAAAAGCAACAAATAAAATATTGAAATCTGTATAATAACTAACTCGAAAGTTTGTATGCATATCTTATATTAAACAACGCCTTTTGAAGTCGGGTGGGGGGGGGGACGAACGATATTTTTTATCTAAACTAATATATCTAAACTTTAATCATGGGTTTAAACCCATTTCAGTTAGCCTTAAAGAGTATTTTGAATTTTTGATTACAGTAAGAAATAAAATCGTTAAGCATTAAAAAATATTTCGAGTTGATTTATAGTTTTTCTGCACAAAATGTATGGGAAAAGTTTTTGGCGATTTCCGTCGTTTCTAGTACTCATACCTTAAATGATCCCATATAACCTTTTGATCCCCACATGAAATACGTTCGATTGGTTTTTTTTTTGTATTTTAGCATTTTTTGCTAACGGTAACTTTTTTCCAAAATCTGTGAATGCAGTTCAGAATATCTCAAAAAGTTATGGAAGGTCTCTCAGGAACGTTTTCCAGTAACGATAATGGTTAAGGTACCTGCCCTTTATGTACCGTCTCAAAAATCCAACCTGTATTGACTGAGCGAGCCGTGCTAGCGCGAGGGACCGCGGCGCGCGGGTTGCACGCGGGGCAGAGAAGGGGCTGTGCTGTGGCAAACGCCGCCCGACACGTGTACAAACCTGTTTACTGCGCAGAATTGAACCGAATGATTCGGCCGAATATTCGGTTCGGTACAATTTGGACCGAATATTCGGCCAAACATTCGTATTTGGTTAAACCTGCATTCGGCGCATCTCTACTAAATAGTATCAAACGAATGGTACTAAATAGCAACAAACGAATCCCATTATATGGTACCAAATAAATTATTATAAATACATAGTACTTAATGAATGATACCAAACAGTTCCAAACGCATAGTACTAAATAGTAGTTACCAAAATATGAATGGCACTAAATTCTAGCCATGAAATACTTCAAAAACCATAAGGGGTCCCGCCATCTTGTCGTTCACAAAAAAAAACTGTTGTTTGATTTCTCAGAAACTACTCAATTAATCGAGCATGTGTATTTTTTGCTTTGAGGTACTTTTTAGGTACATTTTTTTGATGAAGTTATATTTTATGTATAATGGTTCAATATTGATTTATTAAGATACACCCGCCATATTGACATCAAGATGGCGGGTGTACCTTTAATTTCGCTATAACTTCGTTCTAGTTTAGGTACTTATTTTTTTGATCCAGGTACTAAATAGTACATTTAAGGTACATTTTTTTGGTATATGAGACATTTCAATTCGCCATGATACACGTCATTTTGACTCTCATTCAGAAACTACTTAATTAATCGAGCATGTGAATTTTTTGCCTTGAGGTACTTTTTAGGTACATTTTTTGATGAAGTTATATTTTATGTATAATGGTTCAATATTGACTTATTAAGATACACCCGCCATATTGACATCAAGATGGCGGGTGTACCTTTGATTTCACTATAACTTCGTTCTATTTTAGGTACTTATTTTTTAGATCGAGGTACTAAATAGTACATTTTAGGTACATTTTTTTGGTATATGAGACAGTTCAATTCGCCATGATACACCAGCCATCTTGACTCTCATTGTTATTGATATAACCTTTACCTCACGCATTACATTCATTGGGCTAAATAAAATTAGGTATCTTGTTGCAATATTGAAATCTTTAAGGCATTCCACACATTTAAGGACTTCTGTGTCGAAAGTTAAACATGTAGTATTTAAGTTATGTTTTGAACTGCTGTTGCTGTGCTGTGTTGTGTTTTAAGTTTCATCGTTAGTCGTTACGCTATGCCTGGTGCTCGGCAAGGTTGTCTGATTTTTTGGTTCCTATGCAATAGGTACTTAGGTAACCAACTGTTTCCATAACTTAGCTGCAGTAATAATAGCACGGTAATATAACCGTGGTTATAGGCTCTTCTTTCTTGTACCTATCTTATTCGCATTATAACGAGCTTGTACCCTGGCTCCATTCCAGGCGGATTCCTTCCTTCCTTCGTCGGAAATATGGGATGTTGGAGAAACTCATGTGTGTAGGCTTTTTGTCCATCGAAACATGAGCCACGAGTTCTTATAGGTACTTTATGTAGACGATGTGGTAAATGAAGGAAATACCACGTTTACTCTCAATCCTTTAGCCACTAGTAATAGTAACCCTCGTCCATAAACTTTCTTTTTTTTTAAGTATTTAGATTTTTTCATAAAATTATATTATAATAACAAGACAAGACGAATAGATAACCTCCTTCTTTTCAATTTTTGAAGTCGGTTAAAAAGGTAACTCCTCTTTGTCGCTGGAAGCAATGTGTCAATCACAAAACTGTAGCTCTACCATGAGTTGGTATAGTAAACTACAATAGTTTACTATACTCGCTAGCGAGCATCGAGTAACGTTTTGGCCTTTTTCATAGCAATTCGGTACCATGAGTTACTAATTGACAGATGGTATCGAGAAATACCATAACGATAGTAGTAAAGTTACTCACTTGCGTTTTGAGGCGTGAAATCAATGAGTATACCTTTTACTATCCTCTATGGCATAGAGGAATGTAAAAAATAGGTACAACAAAAGAGAATGTAATCAAACCGCGGTACAGCATAGTCATTGGCGTAAATACTTCTATTTTAATTTAATTTAGTATTTTTTGTGTCTAAAATAGTCTAAATAATGTCTTTCAGAGCTTATTTAGCATAAAATATGTGCGCCACAGCTGCATAATGCAACGAAATCAAGGGCAAATTATAAACCGATAAATATGAAAACCCGTGTTAGAAATCCTCTAGTCAGGGGGTGGGTCAGGTTGTGCCCAACGCTGAATAGTGGGCCTTCTAGGTGGGCCCTCCATTCAGTGGGCTTACTAAGGTCACCATTCAAATACGCCGTAACGTAACGCATTCCTCCACTTTGAAACTAATGTAAAAAAAAAAAATTAAGTACTTTCCTATCAAGCATGTTACAAAATTAGTAAAAATTGTGTTAAATCTAAATAATAATCTACTTAGTTGCAAATATGTTAATTCCGTCCATATCAACGTAATACTTGATAAAAATAAGGCCTATCTAATTTTAAGTCTTTATATATTATTTAATTAATTATTTAACAGTAGGAATATAAGAAAACAGTTCTAACTAAATCTAATTTTCCGAAAACTTGACTTTGGCCGTAATAAATCGATTACACTTATTAAATTAAGGCCTATAACTTTTTTATTTGAAATTGAGGTTAAATATGAAACCATATTAAATAAAAACAACTTATCAATAAATTTGAATATTTATTATTACAAAGTAAAGATTTATGTTATATATTCCTAAAAAAAGATCTCACTCTAACTCGTAGATTTGTATCATTAGGGGCCTTATTTGTTTATTTAATATCATATTTGAATAAGGCACAAAAAACGTAGGTATCTGCCGCATGTCGCTCTGCCAGGTTGTATTTCGTCCAACTTGTACGTTTTTATTAATTTGGAAGGAAACTGGATATTTTTTGTCGATTGTGGGATGATACACACATTATCTGTAATGAAATAAGTAAACCATAAGTTGTATAAGTTGTGGGATTCTCATTAAGCTCTATCGTGTTAAAATAAGACCTAGGCTATTATCGTAATCACGCTGTCCCCCTACTCAAATGGCCAACATTCTATGCATTTGAACGCTACGTTATTACGTGTCGTAAGCTTGTCACACAATATCAAAGTCTGAGATTTACATAAGCTTACGACACGTTATTTAATCGTCTATTGCTCATATTTTAAGCTTTAAAAGTAAGGTTGGCAATTGGAGCATGGGGCAGGTCGTCTTTAAAAAATTGCAATTAATGCATCTATGGCCGATAGTAAAAACAAATCAAGGTCATGGATAGCTAATCATAAATATAAAGAAACAATTATTAAGAGAAACTTAAACTAAAACAGCCTAAGGTTTAATAAAAACTTTCATGAAAGTATTTTTCTGGTTGGATTTAGGTTTATCTGAGTTTTCTAATGATTTGTACTTGGACGAATCGTCCGAGGATTTGTATCAAGTACCAACCTTTTATTTCACCTTTCCATAAACTCCTCTAATCGACTGCTTCTAATTTTATTCTTATCAATCTTAACAAGCTAGCTTTTACACAACAAAATACGCAAAGAAAACACAAAATAAATAATTATTAAAACGTGAAAATTACATTTGACATTTTCGATTTGACACAAGGAACATTTATACTCACAGGAAGATTTGACATAAATAGTAACCATAGAGGAAAGTAAAAAGATAGTAACCAACATAAATTCAAAATTCACTTACATTCGGTATACACGCACTAACTAATGATTTTTTACTTAGTCGGATTATAATTGCAAACTACAGCAACTAAGGTAAACGACCAATATTTCGTGTTAGTAAGTTATTTCGTTTAGTTTTTTTTTTCTGTCACAAATTATTAATTATTACACCTACATTAGTACAAAATATAGCACATAAACTGTCTAAAAATCAAGTACCAACATTTTGGTGACTGAACTAAGACACGGTTACGGTATCTATCCGTTACCGTGACTGAGGGAAATGCTACGTTCAAAACTCTCAGTCGTCGGCACAGACAGCTTTATGGGGTGTATTCCTTGTCACCACCATAAGATTAGCGCTCGTATGTACCTACTTTTTAAGCTCACAGAAAGTCAATTTGAATAAAACTTTAAATAGTTAAGTAGTAAAATGATCCCATATACTCGTAGTAACTTCCAAACGAAACGTCCGATTAGAATAATTTAAAGAAGACTATATTAAAATCTTTTATTTATTTATTTATTATCAATAGTTTTCACAGTCCACGCTAAATAATTTTTTATGATTTTTTTTGGTAGGTTTTCACTATTGCAATTACTATAGAGGTTATAGATATTTCTATTTTTTAAACAACTATAGCCTATATTTCTCGCTGATTATGCAGCTTTCTATTCTTACTCCTTATCCTTATTTCATCTGGTAAGAATTTTTGGCGTTTTTTCCGCCAATTTCGATTTTCCCAAAAAAAAATCAGAATTTTCAATACTAAAATATCTTTATTTGGTTCTAAATATGAAACCTTTTAATAGCCCATCCGCACATCTATCATATCTGCGATACTACAGGCAAATGACACAACACAATTTCATAAATCGGGGCACTATACTCGATCATGAAAACCTAAAATATTACAATTTTAAAATCTTGAAGTCATTAAGAGTCTTAACATGCCGAAATATGGGACATTTACCTTATCGAGTTCACATTAGCGAGGATGGCAAACTCGTGGATGGTGAGCACTCTTACTATAGATTTTAGTTCTTCGCATATCCGCTAGAGGCTCTGCTTCAATTTCCCATACAAATTGCTAACGCGGTCGATATCGAGAATGGTTTTTGTAAACTCATGGTAGTGCTACTGTTTCTTTTTATTATACTTAGTTTCAAGATTATAGGTTTATTATTGGTTGACTTGCACATCAGTGAAAAACTACAAAATTGGAGGTCATTTTACGATTTTTTTCGATTGAGAAAAGTTTTAGCTATCATGTTCCTGTCAATCACAAAACTGAGTAGGGTAGGTACTACACTCGCGAGCAAAAGTATGGAATCACAGGCCTATTTTCATACAAACGAGGTAACTTTGAAGCCTTGGTTCTCCGCCAGGGATTGATCGAGCTGTGATCTGATGATGGCCATCCAGGGAGTGAATGTAGGAGATCCAGATCACTATTCACACCCAACTGATCTGATCAGCATTCTATGAGCTGCAAGGATCAGAGTTCTCAGTTTCAGGATTTCCATACATTTTGATGCAATTTTGATGTTTTTTTTAAATATCCAAATAACTCTTAGAATGCTAATCAGATCAGTTATGTATGTATAGTGATCTGGATCTCCTCCATTCACTCCTTAGATGGCCATCATCAGATCACAGCTCGATCAATCCCTGGCGGAGAACCAAGGCTTCAAAGTTACCTCGTTTGTATGAAAATAGGCCTGTGATTCCATATTTTGCTCGCGAGTGTATAATCTACTTTCTACATTATTTTTTTGGGACCGATAAATCAAGTAATACTGTGTGAAACCTTTGTTGAATAGTGCGTATTTGGCGTTGTACTGCCCCTTAAACATAAGTAGCAGAAAATTTTAGTGTAAACTAGAGAAAACTAGTTCTAACACAGACATTTAGTTAAAACGAGTTTTAACTAGGGAACGCGTTTCAACTAGAAAGGGTTTTTAACTGTACAGATAGATATTAAATCAGACAAATAGTTCCATCATGGCTCATAATTCCTTCCACTTGTCAAGGGGTCTGAACTAAACGGGCTATAATTTTACAGCAGTTTACACATAGAAGTCTTTGGCATTTACAATATTCTGTCTAGGTATGGCATGTCATATTTTTTTGGTATGACCATTTTGT
Source organism: Agriphila geniculea (assembly GCA_943789525.1). Lineage (NCBI taxonomy): Eukaryota > Metazoa > Arthropoda > Insecta > Lepidoptera > Crambidae > Agriphila > Agriphila geniculea. The sequence continues at coordinate 36,014,300 of OX038870.1, forward strand.
TCGAAATTTTGCAAAAATTATTCAGCAAAAATATTGCCTGTTTAAAAGCACCCTGACTTTAAATACTTATCACATTTTATCCCGAACCCGAGTTTATATATTCATACATTTTCCCACAGGGACATTAGATAAACACTTAGTAAACAAGCACGTCAAGCAAGAGGTCACAGTAGATCGCCGCAAAGTTCTACAATCCAGTATGAAATTCATCTGCGACGTCTGTCAAAAGGAATTCGCTAGTAGAAGCAAATTCGTCGCTCATTTTAGCCATGTGCATAAACTATACACCTGCTCAGAATGTTCCTTAGAGTTCAGCAAAACGGAGTTACCACATCACAGAAATGAGGTTCATGGTGCTCCCATACCTACTTGTGGCGTTTGTGGGTATAAGAATAGTCATCAATCGAAAATTATCGTACATCAAAGGAAAGTGCATATGAATGAGAAGTACTTCCCATGTCCCGAATGCGATATGCAGTTCTTTGGTCAATACCAGTTGAAGATGCATATGGTGAAACACAATCCTGTCAAAAAATTTGTTTGTAGATTTTGTGAGAAGAAATTTCCGAGAATCAGATCTTTGAAGATGCATATAATGATACATATAGGGGACAAACAGAAAGTTTGCCACATCTGTGAAGCGCGATTTGTTCAGAAAGCGAGTCTCGATTACCACATGTTGAAGCATCATCCGGATAATGTTTAGTGGACTTGAACTGATGGTCGCTAAGCTTAGTACGACAATCTGTCACACTATCACTAGGCAGTGCCGACTAACTTCTCCATGAAGGGATTTACATTTCCAATGAGGGCTTTTCAAAGTGACATTTAACAAATAAAAATAAATTAAAAAAATATTAAAAACACGACTGCCCTGCCAAAAACGAACTAAAAAGTTAAACAACAAGTGTCATTGCAGTCGGGGTACCTTATTATGGAACATTTTGATCAAAGAGGTCCTGACTGCAATGACACTTGTTGTTTAACTTTTTAGTTCGTTTTTGGCAGGGCAGTCGTGTTTTTAATATTTTTTTAATTTATTTATTTTTATTTCACACATTTTAGTTGTCACTATTATATAGTTTTGGAATGTGCTCATCAAGGCCTTTCATTTGATGCCCATATTGTAATAATAGATGAAAAAAATATTTTTTTCACTTTTGAAAATGGCGCCGTACAGTCGCCATATTGATTTTTTATAAAAAAAATATAGCCAGTGTCACTTGGGATGCTGTAAGGATTCTAACGATACCCCATATATCCAAATCAGTTCAGGCATTTAGAAGTTATGGTGGAATAAAGAAACTCACATACCCACAAACATACATGAACCCTGAACACATATACACTTTTTTTGCTTTGGGCAGTCGTGTAAAAAATAGCAACTATTTGCCTCACTAGATGGCGTTGATGGAAAGAGAAGTGTCAAAATTGGCTTTTAAAAATAAACGGCCTGAACCAAAGAGGCAAGGAAGTGCTCGCTGGCTGACATCTGCCCGAAGAGAAACTACATCTGCCTGCCTACCAAGAACTTTATAAATGACATATAAGAAGATACTTGCTGCCTACCTGAGTACTCTAAATTAAGTAAAAAAATCACATTGACACATATATTTTCATCAACGCCATCTATCGAGCCTACCTGTCATTTTGTCATTTTGAAAAGCCCTCATTGACATTTGTGTTACTGAGCATTTTGATTTTGAAAAATTTTTTCATGCTAGGTACGTAATTAGTATCTCGTTACTTACACTTACCCGCGCCAAAATAAAAAAAATGGTGAAGTGCGCCAAATGTGCTAAATTAATTAATAAAGAAGCCCCTGGGCTGCAGTGCACCAAGTGTAATAAATGGCTACATGCCATATGTGCATCTATATCAGCTGAGCAATTAAACACAATTTATTCTACGGATTCTGTGGACTGGAAGTGCATTTCTTGTGTCGGCACTAGCAAACCCAGAAGAGTATCGTGTATTTTGCCGGAGGACGACGCAGATGAAAATACCGACACCGAATCTAATGCTATCACCGAACCTACTACAAATAGAATTTTACGACAAATCCGTGTGGAAGTGAAAGAGGTTATAAGGCACGAATTACAACGTACATTACAGTTTTACTCTGATAAGATTGATGAATACGAAAAGAAAATGCAATCGTACGACAAAAACGTAAAACACTTGGAAAATCAATGTACGGACTTACGAAATAACTTACGAAACATTAACCTTAAATACGAAGTTATTGAAAACAAACTGAATCAAATGGAACAGTCACAGTTAGCCAACCAATTAGAAATATGCGGCATCCAAGAGATAGAAAAGGAAAATGTGGAAGAAGTCGTGCAAAAGATTGCTGTAGCAATCCACCAGAATCCTGACGATATTGTCAAAGCGTATAGAAAGAAAAAACGCTCCAGTGATACCAAAAGAAAAACACAGTCTTCAATCGCCGTGGTGCTCCGTGAAGGTACTCGTGACCCCTGGTTGGAAGCAGCAAAAAGCATCAATATCTCCGGGACAAGTGTGGGTCGGGACGACGCCGGAAAAGTCTACCTACGCGAATGTCTTACTTCTAGCACTGCATTCCTGCTGTGGAAAACCAAAAGCGAACTCAAGGAATTTTACAAATATATATGGTGCAAGCATGGAAACATCTTAATACGTAAAGTTGACAAAGCAAAAATCCTTACAATCCGTACTGAACAGGACATTCAAAATGCAAAATCATTCCATCACAACGAGTGAGTACCATTCCTTTTTATTAGATACTTTACTTTTTTTTTCATTGAAAATCATCTCAAGTGCCAATCTATTTTATTGTAAAATTCTCACAGTTAATCAACAATCCAAACTTTATTGAAACTTACTGTCAAACATGGAATGATTTTGCTGACGGTGTACCAAGTTCGAAAAATTCATTAATATTTTTTCATATTAACATACGATCTATTTTAAAAAACTTCGCTCAACTCGAATATATTTTACAAAGCTCGAATTGTACCATTCACCTCATCGCATTATCTGAAGTAAATATCAACGAAGCTCAAGTACCGTTATTCCACTTACAAGACTACACTGTTTACTCAGAATTACGATCAAATAGAAAAGGTGGCGGTTTATTATTGTATGTACATAAAACCATTTCTTTCAATAGACTTAATGTAACTAGTTTAAAAGAATTTGAATGTATTAACGGAGAGATCTGTATAAATAAATACAACATAAAAATATGTGCCATATACCGACCTCCTAAAACATCAATAAATAGATTTATTACTGAATTATGTACCTTGCTAAGCAACTGCTCACAAACAAGTAACTTCATATTGATAGGCGACATGAATATAGATTTAAGGGAAACCAATCCCTTATGTGACCTTTATCTAGATTCACTGTGTAACTTAGGCCTAAACAGCGGAGTAAGCTCTTATACACGCGTAGAGAAATATGGAGATATAATAACCAAATCATGTATTGATCACGTGTTCGTGCGCAACGTGAACTCGCGCGAAATTTACACCACAGTAGTTAAAACTGCATTGGCCGATCACCGCATAACCGGTTGTGCTATACCGGGCGTTATCGGAATGAATGAGTCACCTCATAAGCAACTGATTAACAAATTTGACGAGCGTAAATTGCACAGTGAATTAAATAGTATCGATTGGAGTATAGCTATGCAGTACAGTAACCCTAACGATATTGTAAAATATATTTATGATGAATTCAATACTGCCTATAGTAAATGTAAATACACCATCGAGAAAAATATAAACGGCAAAAGAAAAGTATGTTCATGGGCTAATAATAAACTTAAAAAAATGTGTATAAAACGTGACGAGTTGTACGAAATTTGGTTAAAAGATGAGCATAACCTAAAAAATAGATTATTATGTAATGTTTATAGAAATAAAACAAATAAATACGCTAGTTATATAAAAAATAAACAAACTAAGAATAATATAATTCAAAATTTTAAAAACACAAAAAAGGTATGGGAGATAATTAACAGCATCACAGGCAAGATTATTAATTGCATTGACGAAGTACTTTTAAAAAACTTTAAAATTAATCCAGCTTCATTAGCGAATAATTTTGCAACAGAATTTGAAAACAACACTAAAAATATTTGTAACTTTTGCGATAAACCCTTATTAGATAAAAAATCGTATCAGATTGTTCCCGATAGATCTATCAGATTGCAACGCGCTTGCGAAAAAACCGTTGCGTGTATTATTAAAAGACTAAATTACAAAAAAAAGTCCTGGTTACGACGGAATCCGAGCAAAAGATATTAAATTTATTTCTGAACATATGGTGCCGGTATTAACGCATCTTATCAATCGGTGTATCGAAACATCTATCTATCCCGACCTGCTTAAAATTGGAGTAATAAGACCTATATATAAAAAAGGAAAACACGACGAATATAATAATTATCGTCCTATTACTATCCTGTCATGCTTAGATAAAATAATAGAAAGATTTTTAGGAGATCAATTAAATAAATATTTACAGTTAAATAACATTGTCAGTAAAAATCAATATGGGTTCCAAAAACATAAAAGTACCACACAGCTTTTAAGCAAATTCTCTGACGAAGTAAATGAATACCTAGTTAGATAAAAAAATGCATGTTCTGGCACTTTTTATTGATTTTTCTAAGGCGTTCGATATGTTTAATTACAACACACTTTATGATAAATTGTCTGAAAATGGAGTGCAGGGTCCTCTATTGAAGTTACTTGTTAACTATCATAATAACAGGTACACGACCGTCAAAGTAAAAGATCAATTTAGTACTAAAACCTTGACCACCAAAGGCACGGCTCAAGGCTCAATTGTCGGTCCAACTGAGTACCTCCTCTACGTCAATGACATGAGCTACATTATAGAATCGGGGGCTGTGTACCAATTCGCAGATGATACGTGTCTTTTGGTGGCCAGTAAAGATGTCCTGGCAGCACAAAATTTTCTTCAACAAAATTTTACAAACATGTGCAAGTGGGCACATGATCACGGCTTAGTAATAAATGCTCAGAAAACTAAATTAGTACACATACACTCATCACATAATAAATCACCAATCACACCCACCGTGAAAGCTCATGAACATGCTTGTTTGCACTCAAACAATACAAACTATTTGTGTCCGTGTTCTGTCATAGAGGTAGTTAATAATCATAAATACATTGGTCTCACAATTGATAGTCGATTTTGCTGGGGACCCCACAAAGAACACGTATGTAATAAATTAAGATCCATTATCAGTAAGCTTTATGTGCTTAGATATAAATTACCTTTTAAAATACTAAGATTATTATACCTGTCCCTAGCAGACTCGATTATTAGTTATGGTCTAGGTACGTAGGTACATATGGCAGAACATACACAACATACATTGATTCCATCTATAGATTACAATTAAAAATGTTAAAAATCATAACACCCAAATATATTTTAAAAAAACTTAATAATAATGAGGAAAAGCTGTTTAATTATTGTAACGTTATGAGCATATATGAAAAAATTGAATACCAAATTCTAATTGAATCTCACAATCCTGACTGTGTAATAGAAAAAAATAGACCTAAGTATTTGAGAGCAGTGCCTTACATAAATAAGTACCACCTACCAAAACACAACAACTTGTATGAGAAAAGAGTTTCCAGATATTTGATACCTTTTTATCTAAATAAATTGCCATGTGAACTACAGATTATGTACAAAGAAAATATCAAAGCATTTCGGTTTAAGCTTAAACAGTATTATCTACCTAACAAAATATGTAAAATCAGCGACTCGCCGTCACCCAGATAAACCCTGTGAGGTTTTCGTGGTGCGGCAATGTGTAAAAGAATATGTATCTAAAGTTTATTGAATAAATGATTAAATAAAAATAAATACGAGAAATCATTGTAACTTAATATCTAATATTATGAAAAATACAAATCCTACTTTTAAAAGAAAATGTTGTTTTAATAAATTGCAGTATAGGTAGACACCCAATAAGAAAATCAAATTTAAGGCTGCATGTCCATTGACGCGAAGCGAGGCAGCGGAGAAACGAGCAAATATTAACCAATAGGATTGCATAAATATCCGCTCCGCTATCCTATTGGTTAATATTTCTTCGTTTCTCTGCTCCGCCGCCTCACTCTGCGTCAGTGGACGGGCAGCCTAATGGTGTATTATGATCAGAGATGGGCAATGGACCGGGTTTAAACCCGACCACTGGGTTTAAACCCAATAAAAACCCACATTGTATGTTATAGACAATTTACAGTTTTTTTTTTATTTCTATCGATATGTCAAATGTGACATTGTTATGGAAACAATTTCTTGTTAAATCAATACACAAAAATATTCAATGGCCGAAACATCTCTTATCTCTAAAGATTTTATTTAGTTCAACAAAATGCTCTATGTGCAATAACTGGGTTTAATTAAACCCAGCAGTTGGGTCAAAATCAGGTCCTTTGCCCATCTCTAATTATGATTTTGTATGCATAGTTAGTGCAGGAGCTCGATGGCGCAGTGGTTTGTCGCCTGGCCCAGCGATTGCGGAGGTCAAGCAACTTTCGCAAGGGTCGGTCATGGGGATGGGTGACCAAAAATTTATTATCTCAAGCTTCTCCGTGCTTCGGAAGGCACGTTAAGCCGTTGGTCCCGGGTGCATTTGCAGTCGTTAACACCCACCAATCCGGATGGGGCCCGCGTGGTGGTGTTATGGCCCATCCTCGGCCATAAGAAAGGCCTGTGCCCTAGCCCAGCAGTGGGGACATCAAAAATAGCATCAAAAATAGTCGGCACAGTTAACGCCTTTCATCAAAAGTCCTGTTGCAAGTTTGACAGCCCAACACTATTGGTTTCTCTCTCCATGAATCTTTACCGTAATTTTTCTTTTTTCTCTCGTTCTTATTAACAACAGCTCCTTCGTGTTCTGTTTGCTTAACTTGGTTATCAAATACTTTGTCGCATTGAGATGAGAACAGTTAAAAACTCCTTGTGCCTATACTAATGTTTTAGCATGATATTTTTATTGATTAAAACCTTCACTGTACACATTCCAAAAGATATTTCTACTAATGGGCGTGCATATGGATAAGCTAAAAGTATTTTGAGGTTGTTGAAATATTTAAAGCATTCCACACATTTAAGGGTTTTACAGTCAGTAGCAAGAACGATCTTTAAAGTTAATGCTTCATTAAATATATCGGCATCTTTTTCTTCTTTTAAAAGAAGTAAAGGACGGTGATACCTTTAATGACGCATTAAATTTAAAGATCATTTTTGCAACTGACTGTCTGTGTCGAATATGAAAGGAACTATGTCGTTTTTAAGTTTTGTGTGAAACTGCTTGTCGTGTTTTGACAGTTTCTGGTTAAGTGTGCCACGAAGTCTTCGCTTAGAATGGCTTAGATACTTCAACCCATCAAGGCCCGCAAAATGAGACACAATAGATTTTCAATTGCTGTCCGGACGCCGGAGGCTGCGCGGGCATTGATAAATTAAGATTGGTTGGTTCTACAAAGGTTAGGTAGATACATTGTAACGAGGTGATGTCCAGCTTGACTTCGAAATTGGAGAATTAAGGTTCTAGAGAAATTGAGGTGTGTGGTGCTTTTGCCCATCCAAACAGCGAACTAAAGCTATGGAATAAGCATTCCGTTCAAAAAATGGCACCACACGAAAATAGAGAGCTAAAAATGCTGGCATTTAATTATGCAGCACAAAGCGTCTGAACAGGTTGCTTATTAGTGACCATAATTTGTATACTTATAGATCTTTTCTGTAATTAAACGAAAAAATAAGATACGTTTTTTCTGCATCTTTTTATTTTCAATATTTTTCGAACAGACTTTAGACGTTAGTTAGTATAGTAAGCATCGTTCTCATTTTACTTCAAATAAATTCCTTTTACATAAAGGTCACTTCTTAGTTATAAACCACCTACCTTCTGGCTCACCGACTATTATTTTCGTAAAATCTAATAAAAAAAAAGCCAGTTGGTTTCTTAATGGCTCATAATTCTCTCCATTTGTCAAGAAATCTGAACTAAACGGGCAATAATTTTACTGCAATAATATTCTATCAAATCGAAGTACCTTTGGCATGTCGATGTATGGCATGTTATTGGTATGGCAAATGCATTTTGTTTAACAAAGCAAAAACGTTGCATATTTAGAAGCAACTTGACTTTAAATATCATAATACTAAATAATATGCTAGAAAAAATACGACTCGCACCAGTTCATATTCTCGAACGGGAATCGAATATAATCTGGTGCGAGTAGTATTTTTCTAGTAAATTATTTAGTATTGTATGAAAATAGCATTGTGAATGCTTTAATCTTAAATTAAAAAAAACATCATTCTATTTTTCCGAAACCTAAGTTTATTTGTTCATGAATTTTCCCACAGGGACTTTAGATAGTCACTTGGAAAACAAGCACGGCCAGGAAAAGAACAGAGTATATCGCCGCAAAAGTCTAAAATCTACAATGACATTCATCTGCGACGTGTGTCAAAAGGAATTCGCCCAAAGATGTGATCTCAACAAACATTTTAAACAGATGCATAAATTATTCAGCTGCTCAGATTGTTCCTTAGAGTTCAGCAAAAAGGAGTTACCATATCACAGAAACGAGGTTCATGGTGCTCCCATACCTACTTGTGGCGTTTGCGGATATAAGAATGGCGTTAAGGCGAAAATGATCGTACATCAAAGGAAGGTGCACATGAAAGAGGAGAACTTCCCATGTCCCGAATGCGATAAGAAGTTCTTTGTTAGAAGTTATTTGAAGTATCATATGGTGAAACATAATCCTGTTAAAAAATTTGAGTGTAGTTTTTGTAAGAAGAAGTTTCCTAGGAAAAACACTATGACGGAACATGAAAGAATACATACGGGAGATAAACGGAAAGTTTGCCACATCTGTGAAGCGCGATTTGTGCAGAAAGCGAGTCTCAATTACCACATGATGAAGCATCATCCGGAACATGTTTAAAGGACTTGCACACGACCAGCTTTTGATTTAATAATCGGTTACCTTAGCACGAAAAACTATCACTATCAATCTTAAAGTTATTTTACCTTGCTCCTAGTTTAAGGCTCCGTTTCGCGAAATCATTTGTCTCTGTCTTTTTCTTTACGTGTAAAGAGTATGGAAAATAACCTCACTTCTGCACTTTTTCGTTGTTTTTTCATCATTACCTTTAGCACAATCATCTTTCTTAAAAAAAAGTTATTGGAGCAACTGCACAGTACTACATTAAAGTGTATTTTGATTTTTTGATGTAGAATTCAATACGTTTTCGCTATTATTTACTCCCAAAATATGGCCCGCGACAAGCGCTTTTGATGATATTCTGATTTTTGTTTACAATCATCTGTGAGATAAAAAATAAAACTACTTGTCTTGGTATTATTCATATAATATGGTTACCCTTCACAGAGAATTGTTAAGGAATATCGAAATGAGTTGTATTTCAGTCACCGAAAGACATACAGTGCTAAATTGAACAGATTTATTCAGCACACATTTTGTGCTAAATGTTAGTGTCTCTGGTTTTTGATTCCGTTTTTATCTCAGGTAGGCACAGTTAGTTGTTTATATGCAAGACGTCAGGATTGAGGAGCCACACAAAATGCGTTCGTTTACCAAATCCACTGTGTCTTATCATTTTATTCCCATAGTGCAAAATCAAACAAACGACGTGCTTAATGATCATTATATCGAATATATTAATTGACCGATCACATTCATGGAAATTCACAATCTTATTATTATGGATATCAGGATTGAGGAGCCATACTAAAAGTATTATATTTTCTTGAACTCCAGCACTACTGAGCTCAAATTTCTAGCAAGTACCATACACAATATGTGCTAAATGATGCACCAATTTTCAAAAATATTCAACTGGTAGTTAGCGAGTTCCAGGGTGTTTCGTCTGAGGAGCCACCTTTGCATTGATATATCTCGTGATATATTTTCCTGCAAAATCCAGGATTTGTGCTGCACTGCAAAGTAATCGACTCATGTGCTAAATAACGGTGTGTGCTGCGCTTTAAATGCTGGCGTGGTTCCTCAAACCTGATGGACATTCTAATATTATATTCACATGCAATTTATACACGCTGAAATTTTAATCATTTGGTTCCCGCCGTGTGGTGGTTCCACTCGTAATTACAAGCAACTTTTACTATGGGGCCAACTCTCCTGCTCGCAAAAAAAATCAGCTGTTCCATACAAAAGTGCAGTACCTACTCGACCTTAATGGAACAGCTGATTTTTTTTTGCGAGCAGGAGAGTTGGCCCCATAGTAAAAGTTGCTTGTAATCATGAGTGGAACCACCACACGGCGGGAACCAAATGATTAAAATTTCAGCGTGTAGTATGAATTAATCCTAAATGCAACAAAACTGCACTAAAACTGCATTAAAGATTAATTAGAGCATAAATTGCATGTAAATAAATAATTAGAAGTATTTGAAAATTTCAAGTTATACTTATAAGTTATTACTTACTCGTCTATAGATACGGGGGTTAGACACGTATTATAGAATCAATCTCAAACTAAAATCTCTGCTTGAGTACAATTACAAAGGGATGGTGTTGTATGCGATGAATAGCACCATTCCTTTCTAACTGTACTCGAGCTGAGATTTGAGTTGAGTTTGATTTTATAATACGAGCCGGGTGCCTGTGCATTGCCGCGGAGCGAAGCGGCGGAGCTGAGAAAACAGGAAATATTAACCAATAGGATTCCATAAAATCTTCACTCCACAATCCTATTGGTTAATATTTCCTCGTTTCTCCACTCGCCCCGCCTCGCTCCGCGTCAATGGACAGGCAGCCGTAGCGTGCATCCTGAATAACGGCGCATAGAATAAATGCGGATTGCGCTGCGTAGGAATTTGCGGCGCGGATGGCTGTCCTTATTGCACGCAAGAGAGCGCCTTAGTGTATCCGCACACGAGCCACTAATCACAACCACAAACGCCAGCTTTCGTATAAGCGTGAGGCTTGTGGCGACTAGCGGCGTTTCATATAAAAACTACAGGAAAGAGGTCACTGGCAGCGTTTTGTGGTTGTGGTTAGTGGCCCGTGTGCAGAGACCCTTAGTGTCCGGGCACGAGATCGGCGGCGGCCGAGCGACGGCGGCGGGGCGGCGCGGCGGCGGAGCGCCGGCGATGCATTCAACAACATGGCACAGTATGGAGACGCGCACGAAACTCATCGAAGTCCCAAATGGTCACCCATCTCGTACCCGGCTTCTTCAAAAGTAGCTTAATATTTTTTATTGCAGTCCCAAATGGTCACCCATCTATCTCATAAGAAAGAGACAATCTGACACTTTAACTGATGTAACGTTCGAGACAGGTATTCAATCTCTACGGCTGTCGAGCACACGTTGCATGTTGAGGTCTAGCCAACGACATATCTCTGTGGTGACATTTCGAGAATACCAAAAACAAATTTCATTAGACAAAAAACTCAGTTAACGCGTATAGACCATTTTGTTGAACTAAACTAAATAAAATCTAAATAAGATATTTCGTCCTTTGAATATTTTTTGGTATAGATTTAACAAATAAATGTTTCCATAGCAACATCACATTTAACACATCAATAGAAATAAAAAACTGTAAGAAGTTTCTTTAATATACAATGTGGGTTTGTGTACCGCTAAGTTTCGTGCCCACGTTCTCACAGCCCCGCCCCGCCACCGCTCGGTCGGCCGCCGCCACTCTCGTGCCCGCCGCCTAAGTGTCACCGCATACAGGCCACTTACCACATCTACAAACGCCGCCTTTCATAAAAGCGTGTGGCTAGTACCGGCGTTTCATATAAAATGTATGAAAACTACGGGAAAGAGGTCAGTGGCGGTGTTTGGTTGTGGTTAGTGGCCCGTGTGCGGAGACCTTTAGTGTCACCGCACACAGGCCTCTTACCACAACCACAAACGCCGCCTTTTATATAAGCGTGTGGCGACTACCGGCGTTTCATATAAAATGTTTGAAAACTACGGAAAAGCGGTCAGTGGCGGTGTTTTCTGGTTGTGGTTAGTGGCCCGTGTGTGTGTCCTTTAGTGTCACGAGGCGATGTCCAGCTTGACTTCGAAGGGAATTAAGGCGCTACAGAAATTGAGGTGTGTGGTGCTTTTTGGCCATCCAAATATGAGTCGCGACTTCTCATAGGATGTAGATGGTGGAATAGATATTGAAGGAAAAACCACTAAGTTACCTTTAGATACTTTCAATACTTTTGGAACAGACTTTAGTCGTTAGTAGACATCGTTCTCCTTTTACTTCAAATAAACTCCTTTCACATAAAGGTCACTTCTTAGTTATAAACCACCTGCCTACTGACTAATTAATTATGACTGGTGTATTATTTTCTTAAGATCAAATAAAAAAATATGTTTCTTAATAGCTCATAATTCTCTCCATTTGTCGAGAAATCTGAACTAAACGGGCAATAATTTTACTGCAATAATATTCTATCAAATCGAAGTACCTTTGGCATGTGTCGATGTATGGCATATTATTGGTATGGCAAATGCATTTTGTTTGACAAAGCAAAAACTTTGCATATTTAGATGCAACTTGTATTTAAATATCATAATACTAAATAATATGCTAGAAAAAATACGACTCGCACCAGTTCATATTCTTGGACGGGAATCGAATATAATCTGGTGCAAGTAGGGATGGGTCCAGTGAAAATTTCAATGAAATGAAAATTAAATTTATATGAAATTTACGAAATCTTTCAAAACGGGTTGAAATATTTCACTTTTGAGTGAAATTTATTTCCAGTACTAGAAATACCTTATTTTCTGAATTAGTTTACTATTTTAACGTATTAAATGAAATTTAAAGGCTTAGTTAATTGACCGAGCGAGCGCGAAGCATCTCTGCTTCAGCTTGGGCAACAATTCATTCGTATGTCCCTCCTGCTGTCCGTTTGTTTTCCTCTATAGGTTACAGGTCGCATTTCTCAACTGATTCTCGTAAAATTTTGTGAGCAGGTTCGAAAATTATATAGAATTTTATGGTCGAGCCAGATTTTCGAAATTTTTCATAATGGCGGAGATGTGTAAAAGAACATATTTCAGTCCGGCATTCCGGCGCTGTTGTTCTCCTATACAGGTGGCATTTCTCAACCGATTCTTGTTAAATTTTGTGAGCAGGGTCGAAAATTCTCCTAGTCAAACCCTTAAGTCCCGGCGCTCCTAGGTTTGCCTAGTCAAACCTCAGGTTTGACAAGAAGGCTTAGTCAAAGTCCAAAACCAATGGCAAATTTCGGCTTTTGACTGACGAATTTATGGCCAAACCTAGGAGAGACTAACTTGGTCAGTCGAAAGCCGAAACTCAATACGATCAAATCGAGGTTTGACCAGTCACGCTTAAATTAGGCACAGAATTTGATATTTTGTTTGTAGGTACAACTATGAAAAACGCATTCTGTAGAGTGAAAATTTAACTAAATTAACAATCTTCTGTCAACAAAAAAAATCTGTTGTCTGTTTAAAAGAAAATAACCACGAAATTTAAGATGACCGCTCCGCTGCGCTTCGCGATTGTCTTAAATTTCTAATCTATCACGTGATTTAGGAGTAAGGCAGCTTTGACTAAATATCACATCGGAAATGAATGATGTTTTTCATAATCTTGAGGTTAAGTTTAGTCAAAAGTCTGCGTTACTCCTATAGGACACGTGATAGGTTAGGAATTTAAGACGATACATGATTTTATTTTGGGCTTTGACTAAGGCTTCTTGTCAAACCTGAGGTTTGACTAGACAAACCTAGGAGTGCCTGAGCTTCGGCGTTTGCCTATAACATAAACATTTTTTTGTAGCCTGTTTTTCGATTTTTTCTAAATGGTGGAGATATGTAAACGAAACATTTCAGTCCAGTTTACCGGCGCTGTTTGTTCTCCTCTACAAATCACATTTCTCAACCGATTCCCGTGGATTTTTATAGGCAAGTTCGAAAATTATATGGAATTTTATTGTCGAGCCTGTTTTTCGAAAATTTTCATGGCGGAGATATGTAAAAGAAACATTTCAGTCCGCCATTCCAGCACTGTTTGTTCTCCTCTACAGGCGCATTTCTCAACTGATTCTCGTCAAATTTTGTGAACAGAGCCTGTAGCCAATGTCACATTTACAAACTTTCGCTATCGCTTCGCTCCGAAAATGTATGGATTTGACGTTTCATAATTCGATAGTTAACGAAACCTTATGTCAATCCCATACATGTTTCGAAAGCGAAGCGATAACGAAGATTTGAAAATGTTACTTTGACTAGGGGGTCTGGTTCGAAAATTATATAGAATTTTACTGTCGAGCCAGTTTTTTTAATTCTTCAAAATGGCGGAGATATATACATAAACATATTTTAGTCTGACTTTCTAGCTGTCTGTTCTCCTCTACAGGTCCCATTTCTCAACCGATTCTCGTGAAATTTTGCGAGCAATTCGATAATATTATAGATTTTTTAAGTCAAGCTAGTTGAAATTTTTCAAAAATATCACCCATTTCTAAAAATAAGTATTCAAAATTAGAAACGCCATCTAGCTGCGCATAGCTACCAAATAATATACCAAACAGCACGTAACCAAATAATATATCTAATCTACAATGTGCTTTGAAAGACCTCGTGAGCAGTGAGGAAAAAGGGGTTTCAATTGCTCGGCCAAGGTTTGGTTTTCACGACCTACAGAAAAACGTGGTCGTAAAGTCCAAACATTAGGGCTTTACTTATCTGTCTTAATTATCTACGAAATCATATCTGCGATTAGCAAAAATAATGGAATCTCTACTAAGCTCCGATTGAGAGAACTGCGTGGCCGCGAGGTCCTCCACGTTTCGACCGCGCGGTCATGGTTAAACTTTCTGAATATTGTTAGTTTTCTACATATTCCTTCGTAATGTTGATGAAGTCGTTTTTCTTCTACGCCATCGTGGCCGACAATCGAAACAGGCATTGAATATTTTGTTATTAAAAGTTGTAAAATAGCCAAAGCTATTCGTTATTTAAGCCAACTTATTTGTTTATTGTTTTGTTTTATAATTATGTTGATATATTGACAAAATGCATGTAATTTTGTTTTATTTAGGTCAGATGAAACTTAAAAATAAATTTCACTCTAAACTGAAATATTTCAAACCAAAATGAAATTTATTCTAAATGTTTCACAGACCGAAATTTTTCGTGAAATTTACCCAACCCTAGGTGCAAGTCGTATTATTTCTAGCATATTATTTAGGAGGTATTGAATGAAAATAGCATTGTGAATGCTAAAATCTTAAATAGGTAAATTAAAAAATACTTATCATTCTATTTTTCCGAAACCTAAGTTTATTGGTTCATGAATTTTCCCACAGGGACTTTAGATAGTCACTTGGAAAACAAGCACGGCAAGGAAAAGAACAGAGTATATCGCCGCAAAAGTCTTAAATCTACAAAGAAATTCATCTGCGACGTTTGTCAAAAAGAATTCGCCCAAAGAGGTGATCTCAACAAACATTTTAAACAGACGCATAAATTATACAGCTGCTCAGAATGTTCCTTAGAGTTCAGCAAAAAGGCGTTACCATATCACAGAAACGATGTTCATGGTGCTCCCATACCTACTTGCGGCATTTGCGGGTATAAGAATGGCATTGAACACTATATCCTCGTGCATCAAAGGAAGGTGCATATGAAAGAGAAAAACTTCCCATGTCCCAAATGTGATGAGAAGTTCTTTGCTAGATGTTATTTGAAGAGGCACATGGTGAAACATAATCCTGTCAAAAAATTTGAGTGTAGATTTTGTAAGAAGAAGTTTCCTAGGAAAACCACTATGACGGAGCATGAAAAAATACATACGGGAGATAAACGGAAAGTTTGCCACATCTGTGAAGCGCGATTTGTGCAGAAAGCGAGTCTCAACTACCACATGATGAAGCATCATCCGGAACATGTTTAATGGACTTGCATAGCACACAACCGGCTTTTGATTAATAATCGGTTACCTAAGGACGAAAAACTATCACTATCAATCTTAAAGTTTGCTCTAAAGGTTGCTCCTAGTTTAAGGCTCCGTTTTGCGAAATCATTTCCGTTTAAAGAGTATGGAAATTTACCTCACTTCTGCACTTTTTCGATGTTTTTCGTTGTTTTTTCATCATTACCTTTAGCCCAATTATCTTTCTTGAAAAAAGTTATTGGAGCAACTGCACAGTACGTTAAAGTGTATTTTGATGTAGAATTCAATACGTTTTCGCTATTATTTACTCCCAAAATATGGCTCGCGACAAGCGCTTTTGATGATATTCTGATTTATAATCATCTGTGAGGTTTATACGCAATTTAATATTTGTAGCTACTAGATAATCTCTTTAGCTTGTCGTGTGTTATTTTTTGTGGCTACAACTTTACGTTTTCTATGTAAAAATATGGCCCGCGCAAACCATGTTTTCCTATTATGGCCCCTTAACAGTCAGTAGGTACTTCATAAGTCTATATCTGAAGGGTTACTTAACTTAGGCGATTCTCACACTGCCGCCGCACGATTTCGCGGGGCGCGGTTTGGCGTTTCACGCGCGCGGCGACGGCGCAGCGCACCGCCTATTCGGGCGGTTCCTCGGTGTGTTGAACCAAGCGGTTTACTATACAAATTGATGTACTTGCATACAAAGTAACCAGTCTTAGATCGAGAACCGATAGAGAGAGTGAGAACCGTCGAGCGATTCGGTCACCCGGCGACTGCAACTCAAAACGCACGGGCCGACGACTAAGCCAGCGACTCGATACGTGTAGTGTTTCTGGTACCAATCGTGCAGAATCAACTAACTTTGCAATAAATAATCAATATTCAAATAATCCACATTTAAAAATATAAATAATCAAAAACTAAAACTTAAAAACGAAAAACTAAAGCTTTTTCGTCTTACTTGAAATATTAATTTTGTACGTCATTATAACAAAAAAAAATTATTGGGTATATCTACAACTACAATGTGTTATCGTAAGCCGTGTGGGGGCTCTAGCAAAATATCAGGACTTTTTAGTAGAAAACAGGCTTCTTGTCAGCATTTTTAGATATAACATCTGGTAACCCTATACGTGACGTGACGTGGTATATCGTACAGAGATATGTTTGCTGATTATTTTATGACTGAACTGAGGAGGGTCAATTGTCATGGCAGATGGGCATAGTTCATTAGTTAAGTAATAAAATAAATGACATTGTAATAAGTACCTACCTAAAGCTTTTTTCTTCGCTGTTAATCCTTCACCTCCAAATAACTCCACAATTTCTTCCACTGTTGTTTCTTTATATCCCGATTATTAGAATATTCGTTACTTGATAAATCCCAAATAGCTTTTCTATTTCTAAAATAAATATTTCAGCATCGAAAGCCATTTTGTGCGCGACGTCCAATCGCCGCGACAGTCGCTCGCAGTGCGTACGCTTCATGTATCTCTCGGTCGCTGAGCGACTGGGCGTGGCTAGTCGCCCGACGACTAATCGACAGTGCGGTATGGCTCTTAGAATTACCAAAATTAAAGTGACCACGTCCCCAATATTTTGGATCACCACGGGGATCAGTAGGTGTGAAGGGAATGATTTTCAGTTGACATTTGCGTTCGATACAATTAATTTTTCATGCTAGGGTACTACGACTCATTTTCAGATACATTATGTAAGACCTGTGCTTTTATTTTTAGCATAAGAATAAATAATTTTTGTAAGGAATTTTATGATAAACAAATGCGGACACGCATGTGGCAAAAAGCTTTATAAATATATTATATATGATTAAAGTAACTGTAATTAATGTTTCAAATAATGATGTCTCTTACTCCCGTATCTATAGACGGGTAAGTAATGACTTGAGTAAAACTTGCAATTTTCATATGCTTCTAATATATGTCCATCATGTTTGATTGAGGAGCCACGCCAGCTTTTAAAGCGCAGCTCACACCATTACTTAGCACATGAGTAGATTATTTTGTACCACAAATCCTAGATTTTGCAGCAAAATATATCACGAGATATATCAATCCAAAGGTGGCTCCTCAGACGAAACATCAGGATTGAGGAGCCACCCTGACTCGCTAAGTACCAGTTGAATATTTTTGAAAATTAGTGCATCATTTAGCACATATTGCGTATAGTACTTGTTAGAAATTTGAGCCCAGTAGTGCTGGAGTTCAAGAAAATATAATATTATAATAATAATATAATACCTTCGCGTCAATGGACAGACAGCCGTAGCGTGCATCCTGAATAACGGCGCATATCATAAATGCGGATTGCGCTGCGGAGGAATTCGCGGATGGCTGTCCTTAATGCACGCAAGACATCACAACCACAAACGCCAGCTTTCGTATAAGCGTGAGGCTTGTGGCGACTAGCGGCGTTTCATATAAAATGTATAAAAACTACAGGAAAGAGGTCACTGGCGGCGTTTTGTGGTTGTGGTTAGTGGCCCGTGTGCGGAGACCCTTAGTGTCCGGGCACGAGATCGGCGGCGGCCGAGCGACGGCGGAGCGGCGACGATGCATTCAACAACATGGCACAGTATGGAAACGCGCACGAAACGAGCGGTGGCGGAGCGGGGCGACGAGCGATGCACGGGCGGGAGGAGAGCGACGAAAACAAATGAACAAACTAGTTTGATTTGGTTTGGTCGCCCGCCCGCCATTACAGTAGTGAGTGTTATGTTGAAATAGTAGTTTATGATACAAGGTTGGTAAGGAGGTTTTTAAAACGAGTTGACGTTTTATAAGCCCGAGCCGCAGGCGAGGGTTTATAATCGTCACGAGTTTTACAAAACCTTAACAACCGTGTGCCATACTACGTTTTTCAATACATTTGCGAGAAAATCATAATAAGTACTACTGAAATTGTAATCTATACATGTAATAAAACTGTAAATTGAAAATATTTGTGCGCAAATTTCGCAAAAACCGCTGAACAAATTTTGATGGGCTTTTCACTGTTTGGTAGCTTGAAGTCCAACTTAAAATCCAAGCTATGTTTTATCAAATTCAGGTGGGCGGAACCAGGAAAATAGCTTGAACTCTCCGTAGTACTAGCTTTCATACACCAAAGGGGTCATTTTAAACTGGTCGCTATATTTTTCTACTGTCTACGTAGATGAAGTCGCGGGCGGAAGCTAGTAGAAATTGAAAAAAACGTATGTAAACAAAAACGCACGGCGCCGGCGTGCGGTAAAATCAACTTTCCGCACGCTGTACTAATCCGTAAACAAAAACGCACGGCGTGCGGTAAAATCAACTTACCGCACGCTGCACTGCCATCGTAAGCTCTCATTTTCGAGCAACTGTATTGAAAAATATAATAGTGTATGTTTGATTACTAGGTAGGTACCTACCTATTTATTATTATTTATTTATTTAAAAATATTTTACAATAAATATATCTAATAGGGTCAGTTATTCTGCGGGACATAACAACCTATAGAATTCAGCACTGTTATATATTGGCTCAGTCGGTCACCCATCCCAAACCTGACCTTTTTACATAGTTGTTTAACATTCGTCATCGCAGTCCCAAATAGTGACCATCTCGTACCCGGCCTCTTCAAAGGTAGCTTAACATTCGTTATTGCAGTTCCAAACGGTCACCCATCTCACACCAGGCCATTTCCCACAATCGATTAACATTCGTCATCGAAGTCCCAAATGGTCACCCATCTCGTACCCGGCTTCTTCAAAAGTAGCTTAACATTCGTTATTGCAGTCCCAAATGGTCACCCATCTATCGAGACAATCGGACACTTCAACTGATGTAACGTTCGAGACAAGTATTCAATCTCTACGGCTGTCGAGCACACGTTGCATGTTGAGGTCTAGCCACTGACCTGCATATATTTACACTGGATAGGCTTATGTCAAACTGTTTTTGTGCCTATTTGATTTCCGCCATTTTGGCGCTGTAGGACGTAGCGTGAGCATAGCGTGCGTACATGGTACTAAAGTTTGAAGTCTGGAGAGACCATCACGGCAACCATTTTCATATTGTACGTCAAAATTAGTTCTTTAGACGCACGCTAGTGGCGTTTCAAATAGGCACAAAAACTTAGCTGTCAAATCATACAGACAGCCAGTCCAGTTAAATAAAAAAAAATTGTACATGTCAGTGGGTCTAGCCAACGACATAATATCTCTATGGTGACATTTCGAGAATACCAAAAACAAATTTCAGTACACAAAATTAAACCCAGTTAACACGTATAGACCACTATAGCTTCCGCCCGCGACTTCGTCCGCGTGGATATTAGAGAACATTCTTAGGGAACCTTCAACCAGGATCCGACCAACCGTTTTTACAGTACCAAGTGCGCTGCCTCGCGAGGCAAGACGTTTGCCGCGTGTGGCGGGCCTCGCACGAAGCTGCTCGCTTGGTGGGGACCCGCCTAATCGCGTAAAAACGGTTCGTCGGATCCTGGAACATTCTTAGGGAACCTTCAGTTCCCTAAGAATGTTCTCTAATATTCACGCGGACGAAGTGGCGGGCGGATTAGTATCCCGTTCCGTTCCCGTTCTCGTTCCCGGGCTTGAATCTTGTCCACCGTGTTGGACTTCAAAATGTATTTTATTTTATTATGTTCGGAACAGCAACAGCAGTTATACATTGTATGGAAACAATTTCTTAAATCTATTTAGCTATTAACAGGTATTCGCATATGGAATATGGAACAAATAAATGTCATTTTCGCAATCGTGATCCCAGGAAACCCCAATAACGACATCCATTTCTATTTTTAGATTTGTTTACCCCATTTCATCCCCATAGGGATTGAAATACTACCAGTAGCAATATACGTTGCGTTAGATTTCTACCCATAAGCCTATATATGAAATTTAGCGCCTTTTCACCCCTTCGGGGTATAATTTTCAAAAAACGATGAAAAACCTATACCTTTGTTTTCAATCGTCAGCCTAAACACAAAATTTTAAGATCCTAGCTTCGAAACTGAGGGACTTTCATACGAACTTTGGACTCCCGTTTCACCCTGTAAAAAGTTTCTTTAACATACAATGTGGTTTTGTATTTAGCCCATGTGTCACAACTCACAACACTACTAGCGCGACTAACCGACCGCTAAGTTTCGTGCCCACGTTCTCACCGCCCCGCCCCGCCGCCGCTCCGCTGCCGCGCCGCCCCGCCACCGCTCGGTCGGCCGCCGCCACTCTCGTGCGCTCGTGCCCGCCGCCTAAGTGTCACCGCATACAGGCCACTTACCACATCTACAAACGCCGCCTTTCATAAAAGCGTGTGGCTAGTACCGGCGTTTCATATAAAATGTATGAAAACTACGGGAAAGAGGTCAGTGGCGGTGTTTGGTTGTGGTTAGTGGCCCGTGTGCGGAGACCTTTAGTGTCACCGCACACAGGCCTCTTACCACAACCACAAACGCCGCCTTTTATATAAGCGTGTGGCGACTACCGGCGTTTCATATAAAATGTTTGAAAACTACGGAAAAGCGGTCAGTGGCGGTGTTTTCTGGTTGTGGTTAGTGGCCCGTGTGTGTGTCCTTTAGTGTCACGAGGCGATGTCCAGCTTGACTTCGAAGGGAATTAAGGCGCTACAGAAATTGAGGTGTGTGGTGCTTTTTGGCCATCCAAATATGAGTCGCGACTTCTCATAGGATGTAGATGGTGGAATAGATATTGAAGGAAAAACCACTAAGTTACCTTTAGATACTTTCAATACTTTTGGAACAGACTTTAGTCGTTAGTAGACATCGTTCTCCTTTTACTTCAAATAAACTCCTTTCACATAAAGGTCACTTCTTAGTTATAAACCACCTGCCTACTGACTAATTAATTATGACTGGTGTATTATTTTCTTAAGATCAAATAAAAAAATATGTTTCTTAATAGATCATGATTCTCTCCATTTGTTGAGAAATCTGAACTAAACGGGCAATAATTTTACTGCAATAAAATTCTATCAAATCGAAGTACCTTTGGCATGTGTCGATGTATGGCATGTTATTGGTATGGCAAATGCATTTTGTTTGACAAAGCAAAAACTTTGCATATTTAGATGCAACTTGTATTTAAATATCATAATACTAAATAATATGCTAGAAAAAATACGACTCGCACCAGTTCATATTCTTGGACGGGAATCGAATATAATCTGGTGCAAGTCGTATTATTTCTAGCATATTATTTAGTATTGAATGAAAATAGCATTGTGATTGCTTAAATAAAAAAACCTATATTTCAATTTTTCCGAAACCTAAGTTTATTTGTTCATGCCTTTTCCCGCAGGGACTTTAGAAAATCACTTGGAAAACAAGCACGGCAAGGAAAAGAAAAGAGTATATCGCCGCAAAAGTCTAAAATCTACAATGAAATCCATCTGCGACGTTTGTCAAAAGGAATTTGCCCAAAGATATGATCTCAACAAACATTTTAAACAGACGCATAAATTATACAGCTGCTCAGAATGTTCCTTAGAGTTCAGCAAAAAGGAGTTACCATATCACAGAAACGAGGTTCATGGTGCTCCCATACCTACTTGTGGCATTTGCGGGTATAAGAATGGCCTTGAATCTAAAGTGGTAACACATCAAAGGAATGTGCACATGAAAGAGGAGAACTTCCCATGTCCCAAATGCGATAAGAAGTTCTTTGCTAGAAATTATTTGAAGAGGCATATGGTGAAACATAATCCTGTCAAAAAATTTGAGTGTAGATTTTGTAAGAAAAGGTTTCCTAGGAAAACCACTATGACGGAGCATGAAAAAATACATACGGGAGATAAACGGAAAGTTTGCCACATCTGTGAAGCGCGATTTGTGCAGAAAGCGAGTCTCAACTACCACATGATGAAGCATCATCCGGAACATGTTTAATGGACTTATGCATTACACACAGCCGGCTTTTGATTAATAATCGGTAACCTTAGCACGAATAACTATCACTATCAATCTTAAAGTTATTATACCTTGCTACTAGTTTAACAGTCAGTAAGTACTTCATAATCATAAGTCGAAAATCACCAAAATTAAAGTAAACCCGTCCCCAATATTTTGATTCACCACTGAGATCAGTGGGTGTGAATGAAGGGAATGCTTTCCAATTGACATTTGCGTTCGATACATTTAATTTTTCATGCTAGGGTACTACGACTCATTTTCAGATACATGTAAGACCTGTGCTTTTGTTTTTAGCATAAGAATAACTTGTTTTTTGTATGGAATTTTATTGTGAACAAATGCGGACACGCATGTGGCCAATAACTTTATAAATATAATATGATTAAATTAAAGTAATTGTTATTAATGATACTAAATAATATACTTAAAAAAATACGACTCGTACCAGATCAATACTCAGACGGAATTGATCTAGTGCAAGTTGTATTTTTTCTAGTATATTATTTATTATTTAGTTCAGGCAATGAACGCTCAAAAAAAAGTATAGAGGGAAAGGCGTGGAACACATTTTTGACTTCGTAACTTTGTTTAGACCAGGGGCCGTACCGGCTAACGAATCGAGCTTCGGAAAATTTGCCGAGTTTCAAATGAAAACAGATATAAATCGAAGTAAGGAATTACCTATTGTACTATTTGTTGAAGTTGTTTGGAAGATATTGACGTTTTTGTGACCTCATGAATTAGGGTTCGCCATTTTGGCCCAATTGAGGCTCGATTTATCTGTTTTAATTTGAAACCCGACTGACCGACCCGACTTTTCGAAGTTCGATGCGTTAGCCGGTACGGCCCCAGTTAGGAGGTGAACATATCAAAAGTCCCCGCCAGTAGCCCCTATGCCGGGGGGAGGGGGGTTTGAAGGTCCCATTTTTCGGTTTTTCTTATATATCTCGAACACTATACATTCCAGCGACATGAGTTTTTTTACAAAAAGCTGGTTAAATTTGCTACATGTTTAATTCACTAAAAAAAATTTGATATCTTGTGTAGTTTTCGAGATATTCACTATTAAAAGTCTGTAATTTTATCTTTAAATATAAAAGAAGAAACTGATTGGTGACTGACATATCAACGCACAGGCCAAACCGCTGGGTCTTGAGTCTACAAATTTGGCACATAGGTTCCTTATGAGGTCTAGGGGTGCACTAAGAAAGGATTTTTCAAAACTCACCCCCTAAAGGGGTGAAGCGGGGGTCCAAAGTTTGTATGAAAGTCCGTCAGTTTCGAAGCTAGGATCTTCAAATTTTGTGTTTAGGCTGACGATTAAAAATTAATATATATGTGTCCCAGCGTTTTTATAAAAATAGCATTATGAATGCAAAAATATCAAATTTAAAAATGTTATTAATGATTCAAACTTAGAATAATAATACCTAGAACGATAGTTCTCTACAAAGTGCACTGTCAAAAGTGAGGCAACTAAAACAGCCAAAATAGCCCCGTTTTCAGATTTTCATTTTCCATTATTACATAATCTTACCGAATAAGTTCAAAACAAATTCAATTATCCTTTATTTATTAGATTAGTTACTATATTATTGGGTTTTAATTACGATTAGGTAACGTATGAATATATAAATCTGAATACTAAGCCATTCTGGCTTGGTATTAGTTGCCTCACTTTGCATACAAGGACACGGTTTCTAGGTGTTATTATTCTAAGGATTCAAAAAATGATGTTAAGTCTCTTAGGCTCGTATTATAGAATCAAACTTAAACTCAAATCTCTGCTTGAGTACAGATAGAAAGGAATGGTGCTATTTTGGGTTTGATTCTATAATACGATCCTAAAGGTGCCTGTCCATTGCCGCGGAGCGAGGTGGCGGAGCGGAGAAACGAGAAAATATTAACCAATAGGATTCCATGAAATCTCCACTCCTCCGCTCCGCTCCGCTCAGGAATCCTATTGGTTAATATTCGTCGTTTCTCCACTCTGCCGCAGCGCTCCGCTTCAATGGACAGGCAGCCTTAGCGTGCGTCCTAAATAGCGGCGAATAGCATAAATGAGGATTGCGCTGCGGAGGGAGGATATTGCACGCAAGAGAGCGCCTTAGGCTCGTATTACAGAACGAGACTCAAGCACTGCTTGCTGCTTGAGTACAGTTAGAAAGGGATGGTGCTATTCATCGCATATAGCGCCATCCCTTTCTAACTGTACTCAAGCAGAGATTTGAGTCTGAGTTTGATTCTATAATACCAGCCTTAGTGTCTGCACACGGGCCACTGACTACAACCGCCAACCACCGCCTTTCATATACTTTCAAAACTACAAGAAAGAGGTCAATGGCGGTGTTTTGTGGTTGTGATTAGTGACCCGTGTGCGAAAACACTTAGTAGGTAGAGCGTAGCGCACCCACACATTTAGTAAGTACTATGTTCCCCTTAGAGTATACTTCCCTCTCTAAGATGTTCCCACATGCACGCCCTCTCCGAACGCATTCAACGTGTCATCACAGAATAAAAAAATAGTACTCGTGTCGATTCTCTTTCTCTAAAAATAGCTCTATGATGCGGCACCGCTGCTGTCACATAGACGAGACGCTGGTGCTCGGACGACGAGCTCGCCAATGGTCGGAACTATTTTTCTAAACAAAAACCGGCCAAGTGCGTGTCGGGCCACGCGCAGTAGGGTTCCGTAGGTACATTATACCATACCATATTTTAATACCGCTATAATTTTTCGTCTGAAAAAATAACTTTGTTTTTCACAGTGTTTGTATGAATGACAAAGTTGTATTTGCGGTTTTGTAAAATGTAATATATCTCAAAAACTAATTACTGTATCTCGTTCAAACAAATTTTCGTTGAAAGTGTTTATTAAGATCTATAGCTTATATTTTTTTAGATTTCTCACCCTCTTACTTCAAAAGTTAAAGGGGGGGGGACACACATTTTACCACTTTGGCGGCATATATCTTTCAAACGGTTGACTTTGGAAAAAAATAGTCTTAAAAACCTTATACCTATAGACAGTAAAGACACCCCACAAGTATTGGTTTGATGAAAAAAAACATTTTCAGTTTCAGTTCCATGTATGGGGAGCCCCCTCTTAATCTTTTATTTTTTTTGTTTTTGTGTAAAAATCTTAAAGCGGTTCACAGAATACATCTACCTACCAAGTTTCAACTATGTAGTCCTAATACTTTTGGAATAAAGTGACTGTGACATACGGACGGACAGACAGACAGGCATGACGAATCTATAAGGGTTCCGTTTTTTGCCATTTTGGCTACGGAACCCTAAAAATGACGTTTCCGCAGCGTCGAGATGCGCTCGACGTTGCGTAGGTATGTTTTTAGAGAATTGAGGGGCTGGTGTCACGTTGTAAAACTCAGTAGCTTGAGTTTTACTAAATTAAGTATTTTTTGTGCAAGTTATTTTAAAAAGTCGAGTTTCGAAATAAATTACCTAAATAAAATAACAAACATGTCGATGTTGCCACGGATACCGCATGCGCGATGCACCGCCACTCGGAACGCACCATTAAAGAATACTAACTAAGCACCAGCACCAGACAAGGGCGCTATTTTTTAAATAATTCGATTACGAATACAAAAATTAATACGGAGTTGAATGAAAATCAGTAAAAAACGAGTGCTCGACTCGACTAGCGTGTACCGCACCGCTTCGTGTTCGCGTCGCGTTGACGTCGTCGAGATCGCTCACCGAGGACGTTGCGTAAGCGCGCTTTATTCAGATAAGTAATTACTTTATGGCTCATAACAACTTCCAAATATCGAGGAGTCTTAACGGGCAATATTTTTTTTGCAATGTAGGTATGACTAAAACGTAGTGATTATTTCCTCTGTAAGTATGACTGCAGTCGCCGGTCAGTATAGAAACATTTCAGTCAGTCTATGTTATAAGCGTCTTAGTATGACCTGCCGTGCCATATCCACACATTTATAAAACGTTTAGAATTTAATTGAATGTCTCATTGTTTCTGTTAAGTCTAACACCACATAATAGATAACAGTACTAGCGTACAGAAGTTGCACTCAGCAAAATCGTTTAAATAAATTGCAACTCTTGCTCCAACACAATAAAGTGCAATTCAGATCGCACAGCGCTCCCTTCGCTCCAAAACATTCACTTAGTAGTTGCTTCTCTTTCTATCACGTAGGTCTTATCTTTTCTGGCGTATGAGATTTGTCCTCGCAGAGGACGCCGAGTACTACGTGAAGGAAATGTGGTGGGGTATGGAGAGAGGTTGCCACAAGTAGGAAGGCCAAAGTGGAAGATCTTCCTCCGGGCTGGGTGATCTTAGCCCGGGGACCGCGGTCCAACCGATGATGGTTGGCAGTTGTATATATGCTGCGTCGCTGAGAAAACTCCGTCAGCGAGATGTAGGTTTCTCCATATATTCTCCATACTACGAGGTGTTATTCCTTACTAAGCTTTTGTGTTTATTCGACACTAGCGCCATCTAGTAACATGGTGGTTGAATCTTGTTGTAACCGTGTTGCTATGTGCGGCGGTACGGTAGATGCCGCTACATCACTCCCCCCCTGAGACCGGAGGTCGATAGTCCAAGGATTGTCCAAGCTCAGCTGTCAGTGCGTCAGAGCTATGCAAGTGCCAGAGTAGAGTGCTGCAGGAGATGCTCCAGTCTGCGGTGAGTCGAGACAGTCTACGGTGAGTCGAGACGTTGTGGGGTAGGAAGGCGCGTCCGCCAGTGCTGCAGGTAGATCCGTGTCCACAGTGAGTCGGGACCTGTCCACGGTGAGTCGGGACAGTGGAAGGTGACGGTAGGTCCGAGCTGCTGGTGAGATGCGCAGAGCTGCCACGCCGGAGTAAGGGCCCAGTGATGCTCCAGTCGTGGGCTGCGAAGACCAGGTCGGGATGATGCCGTCGAGAAGTGCCGAAGGTCCAGGAAGCGTCGTCAGTGATGCTGCGATGGAACCTTGAGGGCTGGTGCTGGCTGCTGTGCGTCTGGTTGCGGTGTGACTGCTGCGGATGCTGGATAAGGGTATGAGGAGTGATGGCTGCGCTGCGTTGCTGAAGGTGCTTGATGTGCTCCGTCGGGGTCACCAGTGAAGGAAATGTGGTGGGGTATGGAGAGAGGTTGCCACAAGTAGGAAGGCCAAAGTGGAAGATCTTCCTCCGGGCTGGGTGATCTTAGCCCGGGGACCGCGGTCCAACCGATGATGGTTGGCAGTTGTATATATGCTGCGTCGCTGAGAAAACTCCGTCAGCGAGATGTAGGTTTCTCCATATATTCTCCATACTACGAGGTGTTATTCCTTACTAAGCTTTTGTGTTTATTCGACACTAGCGCCATCTAGTAACATGGTGGTTGAATCTTGTTGTAACCGTGTTGCTATGTGCGGCGGTACGGTAGATGCCGCTACACTACGCTTACGCTACTCACGCGCGGAGTGACAGAGCCCTGCTAACACCTAAATTTTTTCATTCATGCATTTTCCCACAGGGACATTCGATAGACACTTAGTGAACAAGCACGGAAAGGAAGAGGTCACAGTAGGTCGCCGCAAAGTTCTACAATCCAATATGAAATTCATCTGTGAAGTCTGTCAGAAGGAATTCGCTAGTAGAAGAAATTTCGTCAGTCATTTTAGCCAGGTGCATAAACTATACAGCTGCTCAGAATGTTCCTTAGAGTTCGTCCAAAAGGATTTACCATATCACAGAAACGAGGTTCATGGTGCTCCCATACCTACTTGTGGCATTTGCGGGTATAAGAATGGCCTTGAATCTAAAGTGGTAATACATCAAAGGAAGGTGCACATGAAAGAGGAGAACTTCCCATGTCCCAAATGCGATAAGAAGTTCTTTGGTAGAAATTATTTGAAGAGGCATATGGTGAAACATAATTCTGTCAAAAAATTTGAATGTAGATTTTGCAAGAAAAAGTTTCCTAGGAGTTACGCTCTGACAGCGCATGAAAAAATACATACTGGGGACAAACAGAAAGTTTGCCAGATCTGTGAAGCGCGATTTGTGCAGAAAGCGAGTCTCAATTACCACATGATGAAGCATCATCCGGAACATGACTAGTGGACTTGCACACAACCAGTTTTTTTTTTAATTGATGATTGGTAACCTTAGCTTAGTCTTAAAGTTAGTATACTACCTTTGCTCCTTGTTTAACAGTCAGTATACTATCCAATTGACATTTGTGTTCGATGCATGTTCGATTTGCATTTAATTTTTCATGCTAGGGTACCTACTACGGATCATTTTCAGATACGTTAGTAAGACCTGTACTTTTGTTTTTAGTACAAAAATAAATTGTTTTTAGTACATGAATAAATTGTTTTAGTTAGGAAATACATTATAAACAAATAAGGTTGGACTAATAAGTTATCTTCAATCGTTGTTATGCGGACACGCATGTGGCCAAAAGCTTTATAAATAATAGTATGCTTAAAGTAACTGTAATTAATGAAATAATGATGTTGAGTTAGCGGCGTTCTGAATAGCGCCGCATAGCATAGCCATCTAGGCCGCGGAGCGCAGAAACGAGAAAATATTCTGGTAGGAACGGGTGGTAGGAAAATATAGACGATTCAAAAGTACTTAATTATTAAGTAATTTGAATAAGCTTATTTGACTTTGACATTAACCATTAGGATTACGAAGCGGAATCCTTATCCAATTCTATTGGTTAATATTTCCTCGTTTCTCTGCTCCGTCGCCTCGCTCGGCGGCAATGGGCAGGCAACCATGCGAATTGCGTTGCAGAGGAATATGAGGATGGCTGTCTGTATTGCACGCAAGAAAGTGCACCCACACGCACGCCCTCTCCGAACGTGTTCAACGTGTCATGTTGTGAAACTCTGTAGTAGCTTGAATATTACTAAATTTAAGAATTTTTGGTACTATTTAAACTTAAAAAGCGGTCGAGTTTCGAAATAAATATATTTATTTATACGAATACCACATGCGTGATGCATCGGCACTCGGAACGCACCACCAAAGAATACTAACTAAGCACCACCATCAGTCACGGGCCCTATTTTTAAATCATTCGATTACGGATACAACACAATTAATACGGATTTACTTATATTTAATGAAAATCAGTATTAACGAGTCCTCGACTCGACGCCGAAGTATTCAAAAATAGGGCCCCAGGCCGTTTCGCTTGCCATCTTTGATTTCTTCTTATCGAATGAGGAATAGTGGCCACCTCTGGTGTTAAGAGTTTATCAAGCCGCCTGTAAGGCCTCTAACTTGGCTTAACGACTGTTATCAGGTGACAACAGCCGGGACCGATGGTTTAACGTGCCTTCCGAAGCACGGAAGCACTCATTTGTAATGCCACTCAACGGTCACCCATCCGACACCTGGCCGGACTGAGTGTTGCTTAACAAACGTGATCGAGTACGATCAGTCTGTCAAGTTCCGCTATGAGCGTGATAGATTTTGAAAGATAGAGCAATATTTAACCTAAAACTAACCTATCGTCTATTATATCTCTTAAGTTTAAATTGCAATTAAGGTAAACTATTGAATTGAGTCTAGACTATTTAACTGAATGAACTGAACTATTTAACTGAATGTAGACTATTCAACTGAATGTAGACTAACTAAATGTAGAAAAACTAAGGGGAAATACCATTTAATAAAACGTAAGAAGTCCTTCAACAATTTGTTCAAATAATTTATTATTTTAAATAATTAACACAATCGGAACATTCATTAAGCAACAATTCTATAAACCAACTCAGATAAGTAACACATTTACCATAAAAGAACGTTCATTATGCAACAACTAATCGACCAGATCAAATAAATAACACAAGCAATAATGGATGATTGAATGAAATATAATAGTCTAAACAGCAGAAATAAACATGTTAGAATAATACTTAACTTTCTGTTCCACAACCTTTTCACTTGACTCACTACAGCAGAATGTGTCTAAAAATATGCTATGCTCGGCAAGAGCAAGAAACATCCCGCCATTTTTAAACAACCAATCAGCATTTCGCATTACAGAAAACAAGTCTGCCACAATGGCGCCAAACGATCAAATCAATACTTTTATACAAATAACTATTAATTTAATAAACAACCTGAGACAATTAAAATGTAATATTATTAACATTATTTATCATTGAATTAATAATAAAGATATCTATTTTATACATATTTTAAAATGATCATTGAATAAAAGGAAACTGTAGCAAACGGACATGAATCAAGTAATCAAATCAATTCCTTTTTATAACAATTAAGTAACAAATAATCAAATAACAGGAAACGGTAGCAGATCGTCATAGATCAAGTAATCAAATCAAACAATTTTAATAAACTTAGTAACAAATAATGATTTAAATATTACATAAACTTACTTTACATCAATCATTGTAACTATGACATTACATTATTTTCTATAGTTTCAATTTCACTATATCCATTAAGCGCTTCTTTGATTTAAAGAAGGTTAGCACCATCGCACACGGGGGACTTTTGTCTCCGCAACTATTTTGTCTCTCACATGGTTTGTATGAAAAGTTGCAGACGACCGCGTCGCTTCGTGTGCGCGCTTCCATATAAACCCGTGGACTTGAGACAGAGACAAAACAGTTGCAGGGCGACTAAGTTGCCCGTGTGCGATAGCGCTTAATGTAACAGTAATCAATAGAATATAAGAAAAGAAATTATTCTTATTTGCTATTTACCTAGTTTAAAGCATCTATAAAAATAAAAAAGATTAAAAAGAAATTCGTGTTTCCGATCCCGACATCTTCATAATTCATTAATCGCGTTTAACTACAGAATACACAGCAAAAGTGTATTACTCCTCTCCTTCCACATATAGAGGCGTCTAAACGGGCAATATTTTTATTGCAATGTATTACAGCAGTTGCCGGCAATACCTAAAAGTATCTAGAAACACTTCAGTCAGACTATGTTGTAAACGGCAATTATCTAAGTATGGCCTGATCAAGATGGATCAAGTCCATCATCTCCATCCATCTTGATCACACATTTTTAATATATGGCTGAAATTATTTTGTGATACCAAACCGTAAATCATATTACAGCGAAGCAAAGCCGAAAAAGCCTGGAGACCACCTTCATTCTTCCAAGTGTCATTTCAATTATTTAATGACATGCCAAGTGGCTGAAAGACTGACAACTCTTTTAAAAACCGGCCAAGTGCGTGTCGGGCCACGCGCCATAGGGTTCCGTAGTTACCTTATATATACCATACCATATTTAATACCACCTATAATTTTTCGTCTGTAAAAATAACTTTGTTTTTCACAGTGTTGGTATGAATGACAAAGTTATATTTGCGGTTTTAGAAAATGTGTTATATCTCAAAAACTAATTACTATATCTCGTTCAAACCAATTTTGGTTGAAAGTTTTTATTAAGGTCTACAGCATATTTTTTTTTTAGATTTTTCACTCTCTTATTTCATAAGTTAAAGGGGGGGGGACACACATTTTACCACTTTGGCGGTAAATATCTTTCAAACGGTTGACTTTGAGAAAAAGTTGTCTTAGAAACCTTAATGTCATTTTTAAAGACCTATCTATAGACACCCAACACGTGTTGGTATGAAGAAAAACATTTTTTTCAGTTTCAGTTCCATGTATGGGGAGCCCCCCCTTAATCTTTTATTTTTCTTATTTTTGTATTAAATTCGATAAGCGGTTAACAGATTACATATACCTACCAAGTTTCAACTGTGTAGTCTTAATACTTTGGAATAAAGTGGCTGTGACATACGGACAGACAGACAGACAGACATGACGAATCTATAAGGGTTCCGTTTTTTGCCATTTAGGCTACGGAACCCTAAAAAGGGGACAACTTACCGCTGGTTGAGATTTTTTATGATTGAGATCTCACCTAACCCGAAAAGCCTGTTTAAAACCACCTCTACTTTGAACGTCTCATTGTTTCTGTTAAGTGTAACACCTAAGTTTATTTGTTCATGCATTTTCCCACAGGGTGTTTCGATAGACACTTAGAAAAAAAGCACGGAAAGGAAGAGGTACAATCCAATATGAAATTCATCTGCGATGTCTGTCGGAAGGAATTCTCTGTTAGACAACGTCTCATCAGTCATTTTAACGATGTGCATAAACTATACAGCTGCTCAGAATGTTCCTTAGAGTTCAGCAAAAAGGACTTACCATTTCACAGAAACGAGGTTCATGGTGCTCCCATACCTACTTGTGGCATTTGTGGGTATAAGAATAGCCGTGTGACCAGAATGATCGTGCATCAAAGGAAAGTGCATATGAAAGAGAAGAACCTCCCATGTCCTGAATGCGATATGAAGTTCTTTGATAAACTTCAGTTGAAGAAGCATATGGTGAGACATAATCCTGTCAAAAAATATGAGTGTCGATTTTGCAAGAAGAAGTTTCCTAGGGTTGGAGCTTTGAGGGCGCATGAGAAGATACATACGGGGGACAAACAGAAAATCTGCCACATCTGTGAAGCGCGATTTGTGCAGAAAGCGAGTCTCAATTACCACATGATGAAGCATCATCCGGAACATGTTTAGTGGACTTGCAAACTACCAGTTTTTCTAGAATTGATTGACGATCGGTAACCTTAACACTATCACTAGTGTGTTCTTACAACTGACATTATTTTATTTGTCTTCTACGAATTCGATTTACAGTCCATAATTTACCGACCGACCCGGGTTCACACCATTCATTCATGCTACCTAATTAGTATCTCGTTAAGATAACTACATAAATTAAAAAAAAATTGTAACTTTAATACCTATCTACGATTATTATACAAAATAAAAATATGATCAAAAGTAATTTGTGTTTTAATTATATCAACTTCTTAGTGCTGTTGAGCTGTCAAGCTTACATTTTGTACTTTTGATAATCAAAGAGAGTCTGTGCATACGAGGTGAAGTTAGGTAGGTATATAATTTAAATCATCATCATATCAGCCACACGACATCCACTGCTGGGTATAGGCCTCCCCCAAGGATCTCCACGACGATCGGTCCTGCGCTGCCCGCATCCAGTGGCTTCCCGCGATTTTCACCAGATCGTCGGTCCACATTGTCGGGGGCCTACCCACGGAGCGTCGTCCGGTGCGCGGTCGCCATTCAAGAACCTTTCCGCCCCAACGACCATCGGTTCTTTTCGCTATGTGTCCAGCCCACTGCCATTCAGCTGAGCAATCCTTCGAGCGATGTCGGTTATTTTAGTTCGCCTGTGGATTTTTAAATACATGTATTTAAATATAAAAGCCCGCCGGTAACGATCATTTGCGATTGTCAATGTTTTCGTCAATGCCATAAACGATCATATTTCGCATTAATGGGCGTCAATGACGTAAAAATACACAATTTCAAATTATCTTTACCGGAGCGCATAAAAGCTGACAGTTTAGATGCTGTTAGCATAGATGGCGTCGAAATATTGGACCACTGTAACAGGCATACTACTACAAACATATTGCATTTAATGAGATAATTTTGCTTAGATTAAATAGTTCATAGTGTTGTCGTCGGACACGCTAAAATATATTGAATAAAAGCTCAAACTCTCTGGGAAACCACGCTATTTTAAATCAGCGTTATCTATTTGGCCTATAGTTTCGAGTCCAGTGCTGATGTTAACCTTAAGATGTTTCAACTTATCGAGGTGTCTAAACCAAACGGGCAATAATTTTTCTGCAATGAGGGCTTTTCCAAAGGACTAAAAACTGTAGGATCGATAGATGGCGTTGATAAAATAAGCACTGTCAACTGAGGCGCGTTTAGAACCTACGCTCCGAGTGCAACCAAACTTGTGACAACCGAACGTCACGCTCTAATTCGCTTCCGCCAAGTGACGCCTGATTCAATCAAATATATACAATAGTTAAAAAAAAGTTATAAAATTACAGTAATAAAAAAATTAACACAATCACCCCGTGTGACCTTAAATACTACGCGTGTGGCTCGACAGCGCTGTGCCTGCAGTAGGAGCACAATTTTGTGGGTAATTGTAATACTTGTTTACATTGCTTGACTACATTATTATTTTCTTTCTTATAAAATGTATACCTATTAATATACCTATGTTAGCGTAAAGAGGCGAGTGTCAGTGTGCGGACAAACCAATACTGGTTTTTGTCACATTGTTAACTTATATCTTAATTTTAAGACCTTTGTAATTTCTTAATAATAAATAATAAAAATAAATAAATAATGTTTGATACGCCGTTAGAGCGGCGGTTGCACTCGAAGCGTAGGTTTTGAATGCGCCTCAGTTGACAGTGCTTAATTTATCAACGCCATCTATCGATCCTATAGTTTTTAGTCCTTTGGAAAAGCCCTCATTATAGACAATATTCTATCTACAGATAAATGACATTGCCATGTATGTAACTAGTACCTATCCACATATTAAGAGGAAACACCACGGTCGAGAGATTTGAAAAATTTCTATAGAAAGTTGACAAAATCATCGTTTCGTAGTCCCCTGTTTCTTCCTCCAAAATTAAAACGGTTTTAATGATATTTTTATTAAAAAAGTTAAAGCTTTGGCGGCGTTCCTATGTTTTGCTTTTTTTATTTAATTTCGTCATACTTGATCGCTGGGTGTCTAAATAATGTAAATTTTTTCAAGTTTTTGAAGATTAATATTTTTTTTAATTAATTATTTATGAAAAAAAGGAACATAGCCAAATCCTTCCTTAAAATTAGTCCTAGTTTTTGAGGAGGAAACAGGGTACTGTACTACGAAACGTTGATTTTGTTTACTTTCTATAGGAATTTTTCAATTCTCTCGATCGTAGTGTTTCCTCTTAAGTACTAGCGACCCGCTCTCGCTTCGCTTCGGTGTAGTGTGGAATTTGACACCATGGGTTCCGCGCGCGTTAATTTTTCAGACAGTGTGTGATCATAGTTAGGTACTTACCTACTTACTCTATTTTAGATTGCCATAAACCTACCATTATCTTAATCACTATACATAATATTATACTATTTTATTTTGAGGAGTACCCCTTGTGCCATGTCCGATGTCATAGAAATTAAAAAGACTACACTTAAGGTATCCCTTTTCCAACAAAAACTAATCATCTAAATCGTTTTATAAACAAAGAAGTTATACGACCATATCATCAAAGTAATTCACACTGTTCACTTCAAAATCAATCTACACGGTTCATAAACAAAGAATCTATACGACCTTATCACCAAAGTAATTCACACAGTTCACTCCAAAATCAATCTAAACGGTTCATAAACCAAGAAGTTATACGACCATATCATCAAAGTAATTCACACAGTTCACTCCAAAATCAATCTAAACGGTTCATAAACCAAGAAGTTATACGACCATATCATCAAAGTAATTCACACAGTTCACTCCAAAATCAATCTAAACGGTTCATAAACCTAGAAGTTATACGACCATATCATCAAAGTAATTCATACAGTTCACTCCAAAATCAATCTAAACGGTTCATAAACCAAGAAGTTATACGACCATATCATCAAAGTAATTCACACAGTTCACTCCAAAATCAATCTTAACGGTTCATAAACCAAGAAGTTATACGATCATATCATCAAAGTAATTCACACAGTTTACTCCAAAATAGTAGTAGTTTCGTTGAATTTTCAGGATTACTTTAAAATTACTGAACTGATTTACAAAATTTAAATTGTCAAGACCAACTATGGAGTTGCTGGTGTAATAACGTTTGAATCATTTCAATCAGTCCAGCTACCTCTGAGTAATCGGCAAACATACACACAAAAATAAGCAAACATAAACTCTTCCTTTTTTGTCGTAAAAAGGTAGCAATGTCCTTTCCTAAGCTCAATTCTATCTCTGTAACAAGTTTCATCAAATTCAGTTCAGTAGTTTTGGCGTGAGAGCGTTACTACTGGTAAGGATTGGTATTGCCGATGCACTTTGTAATTGGAAAAGTTATTACAACAAAAACGTTGCCTGTTTAAAAGAACTTTGAATTTAATATATCTAAATTTTTCCGATACCTACCTAAGTTTATTTGTTCATGCATTTTCCCACAGGGCCTCTTAATAGACACTTAAGACAAGAGCACGGCAAGAAAGCGGTCAAAAGGAATTCTCTGTTAGTCAAAGTCTCATCAGTCATTTTAATAATGTGCATAGACTATACAGCTGCTCAGAATGTTGTTTAGAGTTCAGCAAAAATGAGTTACCGTATCACAGAAACGAGGTTCATGGTGCTCCCATACCTACTTGTGGCGTTTGCGGATATAAGAATGGCCTTAAATACTGGATCATCGTGCATCAAAGAATGGTGCACATGAAAGAGAAGAACTTCCCTTGTCCTGAATGCTATATGCAGTTCTTTAATCCATGTAAATTAAAGAGGCATATGGTGAAACACAATCCTGTCAAAAAATTTGAGTGCAGATTTTGTAAGAAGAAGTTTCCGAGGATTACAGCTTTGAGAGCGCATGAGAAGATACATACGGGGGATAAACAGAAAGTTTGTCACATTTGTGAAGCGCTATACAAATAGCGCTTCACAAATGTGCGCTATTTGTGCAGAAAGCGAGTCTTAATTACCACATGATAAAGCATCATCCGGAACATGTTTAATGGACTTGCACTGCACACGACCAGTTTTTCTAGAACTGATTGAAGATCGATAACTTAGGCACTATCACTAGTGTACACAGTGACACCTTCCTGGTCCGTGAAGAGAATTAAGATTTTCATTTATTTGTGCTCAATACGCGATTTACAGTAAATAATTTTTTATGCTATCTAATGAGTATCTCGTTAAGTAACTACCTACCTACATAAATTCAGAAATTATTGTTACTTAAATTATCTATGTTAAGATAATTAATATATAAGAAAAACTACTAGAATAAATCGACTTACCCGTAGCACTTCACGGGACGGGACGGTTTTATATAAAATTAGCATCGTGAATGCCTAAAATCTAAAAATTAAATACCTATCTATGATTATAAAAAATTAAAATACTTTCAAAAATTCGTGTTTAATTATATCAAATTCTTCGTGTATTTAATTTTCTTATATAACTTCAAACCTCCTTTTTAACACAACCCTCTATGAATTCGTAAGCACAGTCAATAACAGTTGATTATCAAAAGTACTGTTGTAATGTTAGCTTGACAGCTCAACATTTTCTTTTTTTTTTGCTTAGTATAATCTGAGAATTTCTCACCGCAATAAACTCCCCACCTATACGCTTAAGTACCTCTTATTTATATTAAATTGGACTGCTGTATCGTGTTATTTCTGCCTTCGTTGTCAAATAGGTACTTTGTCGCAATGAGAACAGTTTTTAAACTTCTTTCTTGTGCTTATTTATACCAGTGTTTCATTTAGCATAATCTTTTTATTGACAAAACCTTCAACACAAAATAATAACTGACTATTTTGTGCTTTCACTGAACGAACACATCACAAACATAATTTCTGTAATGATAGGATGGGAATAAGGGTTAAAAAGACCTACAAAGGTAGGTCAAAAAAGTTTGAAAGTAACTTTAATCGACAATATTCCATCTACATAATATAGTAGGTATAGCATGGTCGTCAATTCGTCATGCATGTACTTACCGTATCTTTCTTTTTATAAATTTATTTTCTCACTTAACTGGCATTTCAATGAACATTTGTTACTACAACAATGGTTCCTTATTAAATAGGCAAAACAGTGCTGAATATTACTAAACAACATAAAGAAGTGGATTTTTGCTTCAAATACACCATAGGCATTGCGGGAAAAGATAAAAGGCAACTTCATTAAAGTACTGGTACTTTCCACATATTATGGCCGATGCATTTTATTTGACATAATTGGAAAAATTATATTAAGGTCAAAATTTTGCCTATTTAGAAGCACCTTTACTTTTAATCTCATTTTTTAAACCTAAGTTTATTTTTTCATGCATTTTCCCACAGGGTCTTTCGATAGACACTTAGAAAACATGCACGGCATCGAAAAGAACAGATTAAGGCGCCCAAATGCTCTACAATCCACTATGGAATTCACCTGCGACGTCTGTCAAAAGCAATTCGCCCAAAGAGGTGATCTCAACAGACATTTTAAACAGACGCATAAACTATATAGCTGCTCAGAATGTTGTTTAGAGTTCAACAAAAAGGAGTTACCATATCACAGAAACGAGGTTCATGGTGCTCCCATACCTACTTGTGGCATTTGTGGGTATAAAAATGGCGTTGAAGCGAAAATGATACTACATCAAAGGAATGTGCATATGAAAGAGAGGAATTTGTCATGTCCGGAATGCGATAAGAAGTTTTTTAGTATATCTCACTTGAAGAGGCATATGGTGAAACATAATCCCGTCAAAAAATTTGAGTGTAGATTTTGTAAGAAGAAGTTTCCTAGGAAGAACGCTTTGAGGGAGCATGAAAAGATACATACGGGGGACAAACGGAAAGCTTGCCTCATCTGTGAAGCGCGATTTGTGCAGAAAGCGAGTCTCAGTTACCACATGATGAAGCATCATCCGGAACATGTTTAGTGGACTTGCACACACGCAGCTATTTCTGGGACTGATCGGTAAGCTTAGTAGATAGTACCTACTATCAAAAAAGCTTTAAAAAAAGCAAAACCTCCCTTAAAAACTGCTAAAATAAACAGCTGTAAAAAAAGCAAGAAATAATGTTCAAATCAATTAAAAAAAAAGAATATTACGGGAACTCTGGTGGGACCGGAAGTATTTTTATTATTTTTTTTTATTCTTAAGCCTCACCCGACTTCTGAAAGAATGAAGTCATCATTTGACTTTTTTAATTAATTGTTTTGAACATTATTTTTTGCCTTTTACAGCTTTTTTTAGAGGTTTTTGAAGGAGGCTTTGCTTTTTTTTTAAGTTTTTTATTTTTAACTTTTCAATGGTTTTAATATGAATACTGAATGCTCCTCTATTCTATTTTATTTTTTCCTACTTCCTCACATTATCTTAAAAAATGTTTCTCGTTTTGCACTACATTTCTCACTACACACACACTGCGTTCTTCTTCAAACCTTACCTTACCCTTGACATGCCTAAGCACTCTACTGACTTCGTTTCATACTTCTTCTCCGTTCATGCCGTCCGCCTATGGAACGCACTTCCCGAAGGTATCAGAAAGGCTCAGTCTCTAAAATCCTTTGGCGATCAAGTTAATAATCATTTCCTTTCTTGTGATCGTAACTTATAATATCTATATTTATTCTATTTCTATCTATATATGGATAATAATACGTCCCGCCAGTATGTGTCAACCTGCTCTAGCGGTAGTTCGTTTGTTCTTCTGCCCACAGATGAGACTGAAGTTGCGGATACTATAATGAGTCTTCGAGACGATTGTGCTGTAGGTATTGATGGCATTTCTGGGAGGCTCATAAAGGATCATTGTACCGTATTAACTGGACCAATCACCTACATTTGTAATATGGCAATAAATACTGGATGCTTTCCTCGAGCACTAAAAACTTAGATGATAAAGCCGATACACAAATCTGGGGACAAATACAGTGTCGGTAATTATAGGCCAATATCTATACTTCCAGCTATTTCAAATATTCTTGAGCGAATACTTAATAAAAGACTAGTTTGTTACCTGGAAGATAATGGTCTCCTTTCCTCCTCGCGATATGGGTTTCGTAAGGGCAGATCTACCGACGATACAGTCCACGAACTTACAGATCTGATTGTACGCAAGCTGGACTAAGGACTTAAGTGCCTTGGTATCTTCTTAGACCTGGCGAAGGCATTCGACACTGTATCTGTCTCCCTTCTACTCCAAAAGTTAGAAGATATCGGCATAAGGGGCATACCACTCTCACTTTTTACTGACTATCTCTCTGACAGAGTACAAAGAGTGAAAGTGGGGGACTGGCTTAGTGATGAACAACCGGTTACCTTTGGGGTTCCCCAGGGAAGCATATTAGGACCATCGCTCTTCCTAGTATATGTTAATAGCCTCTGTCAGCTCCAACTCAACCAGGGAAGTATCTTCGCTTTTGCTGACGATACCGCCCTGGTCTTTTTCGGTGAGTCTTGGAATGAAGTCACTCGTTTTGCCCAGCAGAGATTTGACAAGGTCTCCGAGTGGTTAAAACGTAACGTTCTCACTCTAAATGTAGCAAAACGAAATACCTTCCCTTTGCTCTTACCAATGCACAGCTACCAACTGATGTGACGATAACCGCCCACAGACACCACCATGGCGTTAGCAACATGGCATGCGACTGTTCCCCTTTAGAGCGATGCAATAGTTTAAAATACCTTGGTATCACCTTGGATAGTACTCTCACTTTTAACGCTCACATTCAGACGCTGGTTAGCAGATTGCGTAGGCTTATCTCCGTGTTCAGGAATCTGAGGCACCTAAGTGACCGTAAATTAATAAAAACCATCTTCCTCGCACTATGCCAGTCAATTGTTGGATACTGCATATCTTCTTGGGGTGTGGTTCTGCTAAGACTCACATGCTAGATCTCGAACGAGCGCACAGAGCAATCCTCAAAGTGAGTGATTATCTCCCCTTCCGTCACCCGACCAATACCTACCAACTGTGGGATGTGCTCACTCTAAGAGAAACTTTTATTTTGGCCACTATTCTGAAAAAGCACGCCAGCATCACATTTGACCCAAGTATACTAGTAAATAGGCGACGTAAGGACAATGTTTGTCAAGTTGTGGGATTTAACAAACGCTTCGCCCATAGGTTTCATTGTTTCCTTGGAAGCCACTTATACAACAAGAGTAACAGCCTTCTATTCATTTATTCCTTGCCTAGATTTACCTGTAGGTAAGAAAACCGTTTCTAACTGGCTTAAAAAGCTTGACTATGATGCTTCAGAGTAATTATTATTATTAATAATAATATAACAGCTTTAGTAAAATAACATACACTCTCAGATAAAATAACTCCTTTTATTAATTTTATTATATATTTATCACAATTATAATAAATTACCCTTAAAACACCGTTTGTATTATTAGTACACGAATACAGATGTAACTTGGCTTTCTATAGTTTATTAATTAATTAGTAATTACCTCCTTTGTTTTCTTTTAATCATTCAATAATAATTAGTTAAATCTCTCTGTTAATCTGAACACCCAGTGTAAAACATTGTCTTTGTTCCTTAATCCTTACTAATATTATAAATGCGAAAGTCCGTTTGTTTGTTTGTTTGTTTGTTTGTTTGTTACGCCTTCACGTCCTAACTACTGAACCGATCATCATGAAATTTTGCATACACGTTGTCAGGGGTACAGAGAAGGACATAGGGTACCTTCCGTTCTCAAGATCCAGGTAGAAAGGTCTCCACAGCGTATCCTCACATATCTCCTAAACGCAAGACCGACAAACTCTGGTTCTTGGTGACAAACTCCGACAAACTACCGGCTACACACACGAGTAATCAGATTTCTGTTACGACCTTCCGTTTTCGAGATCTGTGTGGCTCAGCTGTAGAGACGTCTCCTACAGCTGCGCCACACGTATCTCCTAAACGCAAGACCGACAAACTCTGGTTTTTGTGCGACAAACTCCGACAAACTAACGGCTATACATACAAGTAATCAGATTTTCGCTACGACCTTCCGTTTTCGAGATCTGTGTGGCGCAGCTGTAGAGACGTCTCTACAGCTGAGCCACATGTATCTCCTAAACGGAAGACCGACAAACTCTGGTTTTTGGCGACAAACTCCGACAAACTATAGACTTCATCATGGCATAGTCAAAAAGTCAGATTTCCAACTTTTTTTTTGTGGCGCAGCTGTAGTCCGGCACGTTTTTCAAAGACAATTTTTTCTCAAAGTCAACCGTTTGAAAGATTTACACCGCCAAAGTTGTAAAATGTGTGGGTTCCCCCTCCCCCCCCTCCCCCCCGTTAACTTTTAAAATAAGAGAGTGAAAAATCTAAATAAAAATATATGCTGTAAATCTTAATAAACACTTTCGACCAAAATTAGTTTGAATGACATAAATTTTGTAGTTTTTGAGATATAGTACATTTTCCAAAACCGCAAATATAACTTTGTCATTCATACCAAAATTTTGAAAAACAAAGTTATTGTTGCAGACGAAAAATGATAGTGCTATTTTTGTGTTTATCGTGTGCAATAAAGCTATTATTATTATTACACCTAGTAACTCAATTTCCATATTAAGCGCTGTTTGTCGATAAGAAGTTCCGTTGGGCATTCGCAGTTCAAGTCTGGTCCAGAACACTATAGAGTTCTTATTTGATTTTGAAGAGTTCCCTTGTGTATATTCAAAATACAAGGTCCAATGCCATTGAAATTAATATGGTATCAGTATCATCCTCTTTAAAAAGAATCTTCTAAATCGAACCGATTTTCTCTCCTCTACTTTGTAATAATTATAAATTCAAAAAGAATTTAATAAAATAATACATTTTTAAAATTGCTTTCTAATGGTTAGGTACAAATGAGGATTTTTAAATTTGAGATTTTTGCATTTACAATGCTATTTTTAGTATTGTAAAGTATTATTTAGTTATTTAACAAATGAGGATACCTCAAGTATACGTGTGTGTACCAAACGGCCAACCAGTAAATCGATTTGCAGTATTCCTTTAAAATTGAGTTCGTACAACAGAATAGATAAGTATAAGAATTGCGTACAGAAAGGACACTCCCCGCCCCGCCCTAGAATCAATTGCCTCACCCCACCTCGCGAGTTCATGCGCCGCATCGTGAAGAAGCCCGCTGGTAACGATCAATTGCGAATGTCAATTTTTACGTCAATGCCATTATTAGAGCAATTGACAATCGCTTCAATGAGGATCAGCGATATGTTTGAATCCTAAAGTTTTATTAATATAATATAATATTTTTTTAAATCCGTTTAGAAATGGTTGAATTATAAGGGTTTAAAGGAAATATCAAGCAGCTTTATCACGTACGACGTAAGGTTCGCGTACAGTTCGAATCACGAAAGATGACCACAAATGGCGCCCATTTTCGCATCATAAACTCATGAAGAAAAGACTTAAAACAAAATAATATTTCATATATTTAAATATAACGTAAATATCTATAAGAATATGAAATATTATATTGTCTTAAGTCTTTTCTTCATGAGTTATGATGTGAAGATGGGTGCCATTTGTGGTCATCTTTCGTGATACGAACTATACGTGGCGGATGACGACATCATTAGGACCCCAAAATAACAGCGTTCTAGCTCGTATAACTTCTGGGCCCTATTTTTGAATCCTTCGACTGGCGTCGAACGCTCTTTTCAACTGATTTTCGTTCGACATTTGACTCAAATGAATGAGATATCGAACGGAAATCAGTAGAAACGAGCGCTCGACTGGAGTCAAGCGATTCAAACATAGGGCCCCAGAGGTTTAAAAAAGAGATAGGTATCGTGAAAATTTCTTCACAGTTAATCATGTGGTGACATAAGTTTTCTGATCAGCCACTAAACAAAAATCGTTGCTGATCCCCATAAACGGTCAATGAGCGTCAATTACGTAATAATTGACAATCGCAAATATCAATACGCACACGGGCGATACGTTGTTGATACACGGTACACGGGCGGCACGTTGACAGCGACAGTGCCAACTGCAGTCGTCGGCGGCAGGCGTCGACGCATCAGCAGGTTGGCGGCAGCCGCAGATTTGGGGATGGAAACTGAGTAACTAATGGCGCCACAAGCGGTTGTACCAATACATTTGATTGGTTGTTTCAAATATCAAATGTCATTTGTGGCATATTTTAACCAATCAAAGTATTGATAGCGGTTAGATCGCCGCTGGCGCCATCTACGATTAGCTTTGCGTTGCCAACCCCATTGGAGGCTGACATGATGGCGACTCTCTTTCACTCGCATTGACTGTTCACTTTCAATGCGTGTGAAAGAAAGAACAACCTAGCTTACGGTAGCGAAAACAGTTTGCATGGACTCATGCGGTAGTGCTAGGGGTCAGGTCTGCTAATGTTTTCGTCAAAATCGTAGTTCAATAGTGTTTGAATGGTAATGCTTTTTGACACAGTTCT
Organism: Agriphila geniculea; assembly: GCA_943789525.1. Taxonomy (NCBI): domain Eukaryota; kingdom Metazoa; phylum Arthropoda; class Insecta; order Lepidoptera; family Crambidae; genus Agriphila; species Agriphila geniculea. Next base: position 36,059,281 of record OX038870.1, read on the forward strand.
TGTTTCTTAAACCCATTTTTTTTTTTTATTATAATGGGTTTGCTCTTGACCCTAGTCTAGCACGAAAGTATAGACAGGGTCTACGATAGAGCGAGCTTGCCCAGGAGGTGCCTATTCACTCTGGCCTTGAAAAGAGTCAGGTTGTATGCGCTCGGAAACAGACGCCGGCAGGGCATTCCATTCCTTGGCTGTGCGCATTATAAACGATGATGAGTAGCGTTTAGTACGCATAGGAGGTATTTTAACCAAGAACGGATGGTAGCCTGCAGTGCGTCTGGATGTCCGATGGAAGAAAGGAGAACGTGGAATGAGCTCATGCAGCTCTTGAGCACACTCGCCGAAGTACAATCTATAGAAGACCGATAGGCAAGCAACGTTTCGGCGGTGAGCCAAGCTGTGAAGCTTAGCTGCTACCAGTTTTCCGTCGCCTATTAATCTCTTGGCTCTGCGTTCCACCGAGTCCAGTGCAGCAAGTAGATATTTCGCCGAGCCGTCCCAAAGGTGGCTGCAGTACTCCATGCAAGATCGGATTTGAGCTTTATAAAGGGTTAAAAGCTGCCCAGGCGTAAAGTACCGCTTGACTTTATTTAAGACGCTCAGCTTCTTAGCTGCAGTTTGAGCCTTAGACTCGATAGAGGTGCCGAATTTAAGGTCAGAAGATAACTCCATGCCTCAATTGAATCACATTGTGTTTCTTAAACCCAAAATTGAAACATATTGTGTCTTGATTTTGGAATTGTAATTATTAGTGACATATCGACCGTAATAGTTAACTTTACGATCGTTATCTAATGTCGCTGGTTACCCTACTACCTCTGACTCGTGGTCAAAGCCTGTTTTTACAATTTGTATTTTTACTCTTCCATACGGAGAAATTGAGGTGTGGGGAATGAGGCTTTTTGGCTATCCAAACATGAGTCACTCACGAGTTCTCTCTCATGTAGATTGTGCAGGAATTGAAAGAAAAGAATACTATAAATACTTTTGGAACAGACTCAGTCTTTAGGTACGTTGGTAGCCATCGTTGTCTTTTCACAAAAAAGTCACTATAACTTCTTGGTTATGAACTACATACATACTAATCCTTCAAAATAAGCCAGATATTTCCACTTTTTATCACTACCTACCGCCTTCCGTGATCCTAACCAGCCCTAGTGGCACGATTGGATCTTAGGAGGGGGAATACTCACTAAGAATTCCTCCGGTCCGGTATCTACTTGCCCTCATGTCGCCGCTGGTTGGCCTTGAGGGACCATTGTAGGAATCTCCTCATTAAGATGTTTGCACTTATCGAGGAGTATAAACCAAACGGGCAATATTTTTACTGCAATAATCGGCAATATTCTTATAGGACTAGGAATAACTTATAGGGAAGTCTCAGCAATTTTTGTAACTAAGATTACCGAAATAAATGAATTTTTATTTTATTTATTATTATTCTATCTACCTACATTTAAATATTGGTACTTCTGATGCATTTTATTTGACATAGGTATAGGTAGGTAATTGGAAAAGTTATTACAACAAAAACCTTGCCTGTTTAGAAGCACCTTGCCTTTAAATATTTTTTTTCCGAAACCTAAGTTTATTTGTCAATGCATTTTCCCACAGGGTCTCTCAAAAGACACTTAAAACACAAGCACGGCAAGGAAGCGGTCACACTAGGTCGACGCAAAGTTCTACAATCCGATATGAAATTCATCTGCGACGTCTGTCGAAAGGAATTCTCTGTTAGACAAAAACTCATCAGTCATTTTAATCATGTGCATAAATTATACAGCTGCTCGGAATGTTCTTTACAGTTCAACAAAAATGAGTTACCATATCACAGAAACGAGGTTCATAGTGCTCCCATACCTACTTGTGGCATTTGCGGGTATAAGAATGGCTTTAAGTCGGCAATGATGCAACATCAAAGAATAGTACATATGAAAGAAAAGAACCTCCCATGTCCCGAATGTGATATGCAGTTCTTTAATCCATATAAATTGAAGATGCATATGGTGAAACACAATCCTGTCAAAAAATTTGAGTGTAGATTTTGTAAGAAGAAGTTTCCTAGGAAAAACGCTATGACGGCGCATGAAAAAATACATACGGGGGATAAACAGAAAGTTTGCCACATCTGTGAAGCGCGATTTGTTCAGAAAGCGAGTCTCAGTTACCACATGGTGAAGCATCATCCGGAACATGTTTAGTGGACTTGCACACGACCAGCTTTTCTAGAATTGACGATCGGTAACCTTAGTAGTGTACCTACGTGCCAATCCTCCGTGAAAAGAATGTAGATTTCCATTGGACATTATTTTATTTGTGCTAGATAGAAGATGTTACGAGGTCGATTAACAGTCAATAATTGTTATGCTACAGTACGAAGCAAATATCTTGAAATCGGGTGGGGATTGCGCGGAACGCGTATTTTGGGCATGCGTAGAGGTGAGGTAGGCGGGCGGCGGGAGATGGGATGGGCACCCACTATTGGTCGCTCGCAAGAGCACAATATGCGCGAAGACATCCCTACTCTTGCGAAAAAATTTGAAGATATACCTATGCCTCGTACTGAACCTAATGTACAGATGCCGGCATATATATTGGCAAGAGAAAGATGAGACAAAAGATGCGCAGTAGCCACAAACACTAAAGTTTGTGGCTACTGCGCATCTTTTGTCTCGTTTTAATCTTGCCAATATATACGCCGGGCAGTATAATGTATCTCTTTTGAATTTTTAGATTTTAGGCATTCACAATTCTATTTTAAATAAAAAGATAATTATTTTAATACAAAAAATACTAGAAAAAGTCGACTCACCCGTAGCAGCTCAGACAGGACTCGAACCCGCACCCTTGGGATTCCGGCCCAATGCACTGAGCAATTATGCTACCGAGTCGCTTGTGGGAGTGGCAAAATTTTCCAGGTCTTTTACGTTCACGCTGTAAGCCAGCGTTATTTCATCAATGTGAAGAATTACCTTCAACATTCGAATGCAACACCTTTACAGATGCCATACAAACGATTAAGATGAAATAGCTATATAATTTTTGAATTTTTAGATTTTATCTACACCAATGCTTTAAATCCTCTGTAAGGGGTTCTGAAACAGTTAGCTTACTGCCATCATTACAATATCTCGAGCGAGAGCTGGTCCTGCAGCGCCGCGCGCTTACGCGCGAGCGTTGCATTATGAAATTCAGTACAACATTATAACACTCTTGCGGAAGACATAATGACGAGGAGGGAGAGGAAAGTCAAAGTCAAAGACAAAGTCAAAGTTAAAACCTTTATAGAGGATAAATATCATGGGTTTAGATAAATATCATGGGTGTTTTTAATCCATATGTATTAAAATATTGTTTGTTTCCCTAATAAAAAAAAATGGGTGTAGATAAAGTCTTATATGCAACTGTACATCAAAGTCAAAGTCAGTATTTTTTCTATTAAAATAATTATCGTAATGTATCTCGTTATGTAACTACCTACCTACATTAAGAATCCGGCAAACAATGCGCTTTCTATACAAAAGTAATACCTAAATTATTTGCAATTAGAACATAATAAACCATTCTTGTGATGTTATTCGGATTAACACAGTTGTCAAGGGTTCAATTACATGAGCGTAGCCAGCCATGGGCTCAGGGTGGGGCAAACAGTCAAAAATAATATGTAACTAGCAAACTATACCCGCGGTCTTACCCTGGTAATTTTTTTCTATGCATTTTCCATGCATATTTTGTATTGCTACGGGCCTATCACATTAATTCCGCGTCATTTTTATATTTTCTTAGGTGAGATTAGGTAGGCACCAGTGGCGAAGGGTCCATATAAGCCGATTCCCATCGGCTTACCTTTTAGAAATCCTACCCCAGCGATCTTCTATGCAGATCATAACATTTTTGTAGACCGGCTTACCTTCGCCAGAATTTCACCCCTCGCCACTGGTAGGCACCTCACAGGTCAGCTTTCCCCACCCTGCCCCACCGTGGCTACGCCCATATACGGCCCATATAAGTACCTACTTACTAACCCAATTTAAAATAAATGCCAATTAAATTTTTTCATACCCAACTGTAAATTTGTTTAGAAGTACCTTGACTTAAAATAATCTATTTGTTTCTGAAACCTAAGTTTATTCGTTCGTGTATTTTCCCACAGAGAATCTCGATAGACACTTTGAGAACAAGCACGCCAAGGAAGGGGTCATACGTCGCCGCAAAGTTTCACAATCCAATATGAAATTCATCTGCGACGTCTGTCAAAAGGACTTCTCTGTTAGTAGAAATCTCATCAGTCATATTAATTATATGCATAAACTATACAACTGCTCAGAATGTTCTTTAGAGTTCAGCAAAAAGGAGTTACCATATCACAGAAACGAGGTTCATGGTGCTCCCATACCTACTTGTGGCGTTTGTGGGTATAAGAATGGTTGTAAAAGCCTAATCATTGTGCATCAAAGGAAAGTGCATATGAAAGAGAGGAACTTCCCATGTCCTGAATGCGATATGCAGTTTTATAATACATATAAATTGAAGATGCACATGGTGAAACACAATCCTGTCAAAAAATTTGAGTGTAGATTTTGTAAGAAGAAGTTTCCTAGGAGTTGCGCTCTGACGGCGCATGAAAAAATACATACGGGGGACAAACAGAAAGTTTGCCACATCTGTGAAGCGCGATTTGTGCAGAAAGCGAGTCTCAACTACCACATGATGAAGAATCATCCGGAACATGTTTAGTGGACTTGAGCACACGACCATCTTTTTCTAGGATTTATTGATGATCTTATGCACTAGATATATTTTGTACACGCCACCTACCTCCTCCGTGAAGCGAAATAATATTCCCAATTGACATTATTTGGGCTCGATACGAGTTCGATTTGTACTTAGTCAATAATTTTTCATGCTACCTACCTACCTATAGTAAATTAGTATCTCGTTAAGTAGTTATTAGTATCTCTTTAGGTATTTACCTACATTAATTAAGAAATTATTGTAACTTAATTAGGTCGGTGCCCTATCTTAGATTATGAAAAATAAAAATACGTTCAAAAGAAATTCGTGTTTAAATAAGGTTTTTTCCGAAACCTACGTTTATTTGTCCATGCATTTTCCCACAGGGTCTCTCAAAAGACACTTAAAACAAGCACGGCAAGGAAGCGGTCACACTAGGTCGACTCAAAGTTCTACAATCCGATATGAAATTCATCTGCGACGATTAATGATTAAAAAGACTTGTCAGTCATTTTAATCATGTGCATAGACTATACAGCTGCTCATAATGTTCTTTAGAGTTCAGCAAAAAGCAACCACATCACAGAAACGAGGATCATGGTGCGCCTATACGTATGTAGTGTGGCGTTTGTGCTACATCAAAGAACAGTGCATATGAAAGAAAAGAACTTCCCATGCCCCGAATGCGATATGCAGTTCTCTAATCCATATCAACTCGGTAGATTTAGATACATCATAGATTTAGTTAATTTCACATCACTTAAAACTCGAATCAGACTTGTACCGATGCTACATCCCTAAGCCCAAAATCTATCCTTATATAATTTTTCCGTGATCCTATGGGGGTAAACCAATCTGGGGCCGTACCGGCTAACGAATCGAACTTCGGAAATTTTGCCAAGTTTCAAATTAAAACAGATAAATCGAAGTAAGGAATTTCGTATTGTACTAATTGTTAGAGTAATTTGGAAGATATTGATGTTTGTGTGACCTCATGACTCATGAATTAGGGTTCGCCATTTTGGCCCAATTGGGGCTCGATTTATGTTTTAATTTGAAACCCGGCAGACTTTTCGAAGTTCGATTCGTTAGCCGGTACGGCCTCTGGTCGCGTCGGCCATATTTCAACACTTCCGATCCAGCCTGCCTCCGTGACAGAGCGTCGAGTCAAGTTTTCGTGCTCCTCATTATTTCGGTCGAGTTTGAATACCTGCAAGGTGATCGCCGCGAGTTCATACAAAGACTATTGTGATCACCTGAGCAATCAACGCCGGAGATATAAGAAGTGAGTCACGCGTCCACTACAGCGAGCACGCGGGAGCAGCATTCGAACCAGCCTTTCTATTGTCTAATTTCAAAATCTATTGCAATCGCTTTCAAGGATGTAGCATATTGAAGCTTCTTCTTGACACAAATAAAAACTTACCAAAGAAATGCAGCAATGTGTCACATCCATCTGTCAAACGAAAGCGATTGCGAGAGATTTTAAAATTAGACAATTAGCCCCCTGGTTAGCCCCCTAAATTCCTTCGCCTGTAATCTTTCCGTGCGACAACCGAAGACGCATATGGTGAAATACAATCGTGTGTGTATTTTGTAAAAAGAAGTTTCCGAGGATTTTTTTTTTTATACACAACGGGATAGTCCTTGGCCTTCATCTCACCTGATGTTAAATGACGATAAGGCCGAAGGTGGAAGCGCACTACACCCGGAATACTGGCTATCTCCTCTAACTGCCGGAACACAAATTTTTTTTAAATTGTTATTATGGCGTCAGACTTAGGTAAGATGGTGGTAGCTAGCCAGGCGGACTTGAAATAAGATCTACCACCAACCAAACCGAGTACAAATTGTACCCCCCTGGGAATCGAACCCGGGACCTCTGCGTCTTTCACGGCGCACGGGTGGGCGAACCACTAGACCACAGAGGCGGTTAGAGCTTTGAGGGCGCATGAGAAGATACATACGGGGGACAAACAGAAAGTTTGCCACATCTGTGAAGCGCGATTTGTGCAGAAAGCGAGGCTCAATTACCACATGGTGAAGTATCTTCCGGAACATGTTTAGTGGACTTGCATACGACCAGCTTTTATAGGATTTATTGACGATCGGTAACCTTAGCACTACTGTACGCTGTGATTTGGCGTAGGTAACCCGCCACCGGGTTACCTACGCCATATCGAATACCAAATGATCGAAAATCAAAATATCGAACACTATTCATCGAACGGTCAAAAAATCTAACGGTCATAAAATCGAACGTTCAAAATATCGAGTGGTTAATACATCGAACGCTGAATAAATCCAATGATTGATTTATCCAACCAAAAGTAATACTTTGCATAGTTTTTTGCATCATGAACAACCAGTAGATATTTTAATGAAATTTCATAAAACTTAATTTAAAAAAAACAATAGAATTTTGAGTAAAAGAGCAAGCTGTTATAAATAGAAATATTGAAAGAGCCAATGCGAGTTTGGAAATACTTACCTAAGAAAAATAAAAAAGAGATTGCATGGCTATTAAAAATGTAATTAAATGTTATTGTTCATGATGCAAAAAACTATGCAAAGAATTACTTTTGGATAAATTAATCATTCGATTTATTGAGCGTTCGATATATTAACCATTCGATATTTAGAACGTTCGATTTTTTGACCGTTCGATGAATAGTGTTCGATATTTTGATTTTCGATCATTTGGTATTCTATATGGCGTAGGTAACCCCGCGCTACCTACTTCCTCTGTGAATCGAATTTAATATTATTGGTTTAAGTATGAAATTGCCGTTTTAAGTAGTCATCACAAACATGATTTCTGTAATGATGGGATGGGAGTATGGCACTGACATGAAAATTTTTTTTTTTATTTAACTGGACTGGCTGTCTGTATGATTTGACAGCTAAGTTTTTGTGCCTATTTGAAACGCCACTAGCGTGCGTCTAAAGAACTAATTTTGACGTACAATATGAAAATAGTTGACGTGATGGTCTCTCCAGACTTCAAACTTTAGTACCACGTACGCACGCTATGCTCACGCTACGTCCTACAGCGCCAAAATGGCGGAAATCAAATAGGCACAAAAACAGTTTGACATAAGCCTGTCCAGTGTAAATATATGCAGGTCAGTGCTCAGTGGGTGGAGTATGGGTTAAAAGTAAGTACCTACCTTTTTTGATAATAACGACAATATTCCATCTAAATAATACCAATGGCATGGTCAATGGTCATGTACCGTACCTAACTTTCTTTTTTTTTATTTTGGCACTTTGACAGTCATTACATGAACATTTGTCAATACAATAATGGTTCCTTATAGACGAAACAGTGCCGAATACTAAATAACTTTAAGTAGTGGATTTTTGCTTCAAATGAACCATGCGCATTGCGGGAAAAGATAATAGGCAACTTAATTAAAGTTTTGGTACTTTCCACAGGGTAGTAGGTATTTAATTGGGTAACAATAAAATCCCATTTTGAGTATCAAAAATACTAAATATAGCGTAGGTACTGAAATACTAAGTGGGGGACGGACTGAGGGCGACTACAAATATAAAAAATTGGTGACTTTAAAATATAAAATGAGTAGGTAGGTGAAAAACTAGTTTTTTTTAGAACAGGCGACCAAATTACTATTTGGGCGACAACCTTACGGCACATAAAACATTTAAAAAGCATATATTTTATTTTAAAAGGTTTCTATTATCCTAATCGAAATGACAAAAATACCATTTTGGGCAGCTTAAATCAGTTATATAGTTACCTACTTGGTATAATAGTTGCCCACTCAGTACTTTGTCACTCATTTAGAATTTTCACTGCTAACTTAAATATTATTTATCTCCCACATATAGCCGCCCGTTTTACGCATTTTTGAAATCCACAGTTTGTCGCCCGTTTAGTTATTTTTGTCGCTCAAAAAATAAACCGCCGCTCGGTTTAGTATTTATTATTTAAGTAGGTATCCCATTAACAGTCGCCTTTAATTATTTCCAGTCTCTCAATTAATTAATTCCCACTATAACTTCACTTTTTAACACGACCCTCCAGTAAATGGTATGATTTCGTATGCACAGTCAACGCCCTTTGATTATCAAAAGTCCTGTTGCAAGCTTGACAGCTCAACACTGTCGGCTTCATTCCATGAATCTTTACCACATGATCATTTTTCTTTGTATAATCTGAGAATTTCTCGCCGCAATACCCGCATTTGTGCCTCTTATTCATATTAACATGGACAGCCCTTTCGTGTTCTTTGTGCTTAACTTGGTTGTCAAATACTTTGTCGCAATGAGAACAGTTAAAAACTCCCCTCTTGTGCCTATACCAGTGTTTCAGCATGATTTTCTTATTCACAAAACCTTCGCCGCACACATCGCAAACATTATTTCTGTAATGGGAGTGCATATGGGCTAAAAGTATTTTGAAGTTGTTGAAATCCTTATGGCATTCCACACATTTAAGGATTTCTGTGTCGAATTTGAATGGGACTATGTAGTTTTTAAGTTCTGTGTGGAACTGTTTGTTGTGTTTCGACGTTAAATGTTCCATAAGGTCTTTGGTTACATTGAGGTTGGTACTACAAAGGTTGCATTGTAATGAGGTGATGTCCAGCTTGACTAAGAAGTTGGACATTGTGCGTGCTTTCATAAAGTTAGCATTTTTATCATCGTGAGCTGTTAAAGTGTGTGTTTTCAAATCTTTAGCACCTGGAAATTCGTCAGGACAGTAACAGCAAGCATAGCCGATGCTTCCTTTAGTTCGAATCGGTGTTGCATTAGAATTTTCTAGAATGATGAGTATGTTTTCCTGATGCTTGTCCATTTCGCTCTGTCGTTTCAACTGGATGCGTGGTTTCGGCTTTATGGAGATGACTTTCCGTCGACGTGTGGTTATGGACTCCTTTGGTTTACCTGTTAAAATGTATGGAGTTACAATAATTTAAGCAAGGCAATGTAATTCTACGCTGTTTTCATGCATTCCAAAATGCCCATAAATATTACCTACGCTAACTACTTAAATGATTTTTAATACTTCCACGCCTTGAAAATAAGACAAGAGATTTTCTACTTTCTACGGGGCATTAAAGAATAAAGTAATATGAATGGGGGGTATTTTATTATGGAGGAGCTCGATGACGTCATGTGTTACGCTTTCGCCTGTGCGGTAGGTAGATGACACGACACCGGAGGTCGACCGGCAGTCAACCGTAACTCCACCGGAGCGGACCGCAGTAACCTGCCTTTCTATTGTCTAATTTAAAAATCTATCGCAATCGCTTTTAGGATGTATCACATTGAAGCTTCTTGTTGGCACAAATAAAAACTTACCAAAGAAATGCAGCAATGTGTCACATCCATCTGTCAAACGAAAGCGATTGCGATAGATTTTTTGAATTAGACAATTAGCCCCCGGGGCACGCGTCTTACCCTTTTCACACGCATTTGGTTATTACTATGGGAACAGGGCTGTTACTATGGCAATGGGGTTTCTCGTTTTGTGAGTCGTTGCACAGATAATACACTTTAGAGTCGTGGTATCTCGGTTTTAAGACCTACTCAAACCGGACTAGGGGCCGTACCGGCTAACGAATCGATTATCGAAAAGTCTGCTGGGTTTCAACTTAAAACAGAAAAATCAAAGTAAGGAATTTCGTCTTGTACTTTCTGTTGACGTAATTTGGGAGATAACGATGTTCGTGTGACATCATGAATTGGGGTTCGCCATTTGGGCTCGATTTATCTGTTTTAATTTGAAATCCAGCAGATCTTTCGATAATCGATTCGTTAGCCGGTACGGTCCCAGTATCCACTATCGACGTCAGTAGCGGTATACCCGACCGGAATTTTGTATAGCATTACCGCAGAAGAACCGCATACCGGATCGGTACACGGTACGAACCGCGTGTTCTATCGAAACCTTTCCTCTTCCCCGCGGACGCACTCCGCGCCGCCCGCCCGCAGTGCTCGCGTCGCGCGCCAGTAGCGTTACCGTATCCGGTAACGGTAAAGTTCCGTTATGGTTTGAACAGCGCGCTATCCGCATACCCATCGGGATATCGTTACCCCCACCGGTACAGGATACCGGTCAGATTTGAGTAGGCCTTTACTATGGTTGATCTACTCCGGTGCCATCTACAAGGTGTACTATTTTATGCTATACGCGACGACTGCATGTCCCGTGACGGTGCTTTTGGGATTTTTCTTCCCAGAAGTTCAGTTACTTCTACAACCATGCAGGTTTGCTTGAACTAAAATTGTTTAAAAAACAAAAACCGACTTCAAAAAACCTACCTCTAAAAAGCAAGAAATAATATTAGTAATAAAATAATAAAAACACGCATTTTTTTATTCTAAAAGTCACACCCGACTTCGATAGGTGTGTTTTTATTATTACGAATATTATTTCTTGCTTTGTACTTTGTAGAGGTAGGTTTTTTGAAGTCGGCTTTTTGTTTTAAACAATTTTTATTTTTTTAATTTTTAGTGTAACTAGGTACCTTCTGTATTAGGTAGTGTAAGTATATCTGGTCTGCAAAAGTAAGTACTACAGAGGCCTATTTTCTTACAAACGAGGTAACTTTGATGCTTTGGTTCTCCGTCCAGGATTAAACGGGGTGTGATTTGATAATGGCCATTCAAAGAGTAAATGGAGGAGGCCCAGATCGCTAATGAAACCCAACGGATTAGAAGAGTCGTTTACACCAGAGACCGAACGGACTTTTTAGTGTTATGCATGTGTTACCGGCAATGTGTATAATCCGGCATTGTATACAATGCCTAGGCATTGTATACAATGCCTAAAACGATCAGGCAATGTATGAAATATAATTCATTTTATACTTTGCCTAGGCATTGTATACAATGCCTGCTGGTCCACCGGCAATGTGTAAAATAAGTATATTTCTGTTGTCTGTTATAAAAAAATAACCTCGAAATTTAAGGCTCACGCTCCGCTGCGCTTCGCGCTCGCCTTAAATTTCTAACCTATACGCGGGATCTACAGGAGTGAAGCAGGTTCGATTCCAAACTCAAATTTCTGTTGTCTGTTATAAAAAAAAAACCTCGAAATTTTGTATACAATGCCTAGGCATTGTATACAATGCCTGCATTTCATACATTGCCGGTAACACATGCAATGCAATATGTTTGTAGTATGTGCCAAATACAACGGATTGTCGGATAGAGCGCCATCTATGCTAAAATCTTGGGAACGCTCAGCTTAATGTCTATACTGTCAGTAATGATTTGATTGAATCAGGTCAGGTCAGGTCACATAGCGGAAGTCCTAAACCATGATTGTAAAAAAAGAAATATATTATGTAGCTTACCTTACGCAAAAATATATGCAAGATGGCATCTTGCATATATTTTTTGCGTAAAGTAAGTGCATTTTTTTGCGGGCGGGCGGCCAGTGCATCTTGGATATATTTTATGCGGAAGTATTAAGCTACTTACATTTCTTTATTCGCACTGTCAGTAATGGTCATTGTAATGGAATGTTCACGCTGAAATCAGGACGTCGCGTATAAAATAGGAGACCAACGACCAAATACTGAAACGAATCCTTAAAAGGGGCCACCTTAAATTCAAAAAAGTTGTCAGATTTGATAGAAACTCTATGAAACTGACAGCTTCCTTAAAGTTAGGGAGAAGTTAGGGAGAACCACAGAATAGATAACTAAAGATTTTAGAAGTCTAATGCCGGCACTACTTACATATTCGCCCATCATCGGCACAATTTATCGTACGTTGATGCTTTTGAAAGAACTTCTTTGAAGCATTTGTTACAAAACCGGCAACGTACGATAAATTGTGCCGATGATGATGGGCGAATATGAAGTGCCGGCGTAATATCCTGGCCACGAACGCAACCGGTATGGCGGCGCAGCTACAACTCAGCAATCAAGAGAGGAGTCTCTACTAACGCCGAATGCTGTAAGTACTGTATTAATAATAAATAGTAAAAAAACAATCCAGTGGGAATGGGATGAGAATATGCAAAATTATGACTTGATCCCGCGGTTCTGACATTCATCATCGTCCTTATCCTTAAAATAAATAAATTTTAAGGTAGATCCTCAGATCAAATAAAAAAGGAAGATGGAGCGTTGCGCAGTGGTTGCGAACAACTAAGTGAGGCCGGTTTTTGATGGAACATGTGTGCGTACTAGGGGGCGGATGGGGGCCGGGCGGCAGGGTTCGATATGGAACGCCCAATGACGAACGAAAGCCAAGGCGTAGTTTCGTTACATATGTGTGCATAAACTGTGTATGTAGCCAAGACGTAGTTTTACTGGCTTCACTGCTTTGTCGGAAGCAGGGTTGCCACCTTTAGGAACATAAAAGTCGGGACAAGGGAGCGGGGGGGAGGGGGGGATCTTGCAATTCAGCTTTCATTAGATCTACAGAGTAACGATTTCTGACATTAGATAATTTAAGCATCATAATATGGGAAAATACTCGCTCAACATCGAAGGCGGTGTATACTTAACGAGATACAAAGCAAAATAATAGGCATTTAACTTGCTGTCCCTTATGCTTTTAAATATTTCGACCTATTTTTTATCAACACTTATTTTGATTGCGTGCTATCATCAAAAATCGGGACATAATATAACTGATAGATCGTCGGGACGCGGGACAATATCATCGAAATCAGGACTGTCCCGGCAAAATCGGGACGGGTGGCAACCCTGGCCGGAAGACTCCGTCTTTACTTCTTTTATTTGGTCTGAGGATAGATCAGGGAGACTGATCACTCGTCGTGTTTGCATATGTCCGGTTTCGCTGGCGTCCCCCCTTCTAAATAACCAGACTATCGCGCTGTCACGAAGCTTTTCTTTGTCGTGTCGTGTTGTACAAACAGAAACTTTGAATTAAGGTGGTACCCTGAGCGAAAGTGGCGCCGCGGTGAATTTTATTTAATATTATAATTCTAATACACAATTTTAATAATGTTTATCGTGGAGATTTTAGGGCCTACAGTCCAGTATTTTTAGACGGTATCGTTACATTCCCTAGTAGTTACTGCTAGAAGTAGATAGTAAAACTGCTAAAAGTGGCCGTTTTTGACACATTTGCTATCTACTTCTACGAATGACTACGAGGGCATGTAGTGATACCTTCTAAAAATACTAGACCACGGGCCCTAAAATCTCCACGATAAACATTATTAAAATCTTTTTCTATTAATAACTTATTAAATAAAAACCTCTGAGGGCGCCACTTTCGGTCATACAACCGCCTTAAGGAATTACGAGTCTAATTTCACTTAAAGAAAATAAATGATGGGATTTAATGAAAATATACTTTAATCCCTTGACTCATCCAAACACAGCCAAGACGTAGTTTTACTGGCTTCACTGCTTTGTCGGAAGCAGGGTTGCCACCTTTAGGAACATAAAAGTCGGGACAAGGGAGCGGGGGGGAGGGGGGGATCTTGCAATTCAGCTTTCATTAGATCTACAGAGTAACGATTTCTGACATTAGATAATTTAAGCATCATAATATGGGAAAATACTCGCTCAACATCGAAGGCGGTGTATACTTAACGAGATACAAAGCAAAATAATAGGCATTTAACTTGCTGTCCCTTATGCTTTTAAATATTTCGACCTATTTTTTATCAACACTTATTTTGATTGCGTGCTATCATCAAAAATCGGGACATAATATAACTGATAGATCGTCGGGACGCGGGACAATATCATCGAAATCAGGACTGTCCCGGCAAAATCGGGACGGGTGGCAACCCTGGCCGGAAGACTCCGTCTTTACTTCTTTTATTTGGTCTGAGGATAGATCAGGGAGACTGATCACTCGTCGTGTTTGCATATGTCCGGTTTCGCTGGCGTCCCCCCTTCTAAATAACCAGACTATCGCGCTGTCACGAAGCTTTTCTTTGTCGTGTCGTGTTGTACAAACAGAAACTTTGAATTAAGGTGGTACCCTGAGCGAAAGTGGCGCCGCGGTGAATTTTATTTAATATTATAATTCTAATACACAATTTTAATAATGTTTATCGTGGAGATTTTAGGGCCTACAGTCCAGTATTTTTAGACGGTATCGTTACATTCCCTAGTAGTTACTGCTAGAAGTAGATAGTAAAACTGCTAAAAGTGGCCGTTTTTGACACATTTGCTATCTACTTCTACGAATGACTACGAGGGCATGTAGTGATACCTTCTAAAAATACTAGACCACGGGCCCTAAAATCTCCACGATAAACATTATTAAAATCTTTTTCTATTAATAACTTATTAAATAAAAACCTCTGAGGGCGCCACTTTCGGTCATACAACCGCCTTAAGGAATTACGAGTCTAATTTCACTTAAAGAAAATAAATGATGGGATTTAATGAAAATATACTTTAATCCCTTGACTCATCGTTTCTAATTGTACAACGGACAAGGAAACCATTAGCCATTTTTATAGTCCCCACTGCTGGGGCACAGGCCTTCCTTATGGGTGGATAAGGAGGACGGGCCATAACCCACCACGCAGGCCCAATGCGGATTGGTGGGTGTTAACGACTGCAAATGCAGCCGGGACCAACGGCTTAACGTGCCTTCCGAAGCATGGAGGAGCTCAAGATAATAAATTTTTGGTCACCCATCCCATGACCGACCCTTGCGAAAGTTGCTTAGCCTTCGCAATCGCCGGGCCAGGCGCTATACCACTGCGCCATCCAGCTCCTCCGAGTTCGAGCTCGAAACGAAAACTGCGACAACGAAACGCTTCGCGACAAAATAAATTTTTATTGTATACATTTGTCTGGATTGCAATTTAGTTAAGAACTTCAATGTAGTTGTTGATATTAATTGTGTTGTGTAATAAACAAGTGTGACGTTTTGTAGTTTGATAGTAATTAATCCATTTTATTGTTATGATTTCGAATCAAAATTGAAAGAATAATAGTAGTATTTTAGTTTAATAGCTTGGCAACACCGACGCTTGGCTCCGCCGTTTCCCGCCATTTGCAGTGGAATGGGTGGGGATAGGCGGCAGAACGGTCAACAAAAGTCAGTTGCGGGCTCAGTCACTTTCCAACCGTCAAGAAGATAAGTATTGTTAGGGAAAACTGCTAACGTATTGTTGCTATAACCTAGTTAATAATATCATGGTGTGTTCCTGTGAAGAAAGTAAAAGTAGTTCACCGTTATTACTGTAGTTCTCATCACAAATCAGCAGTGGAAGAACCAAAGTATGTACGCTCACGAATTTCTTACTTTTCTAACGTTTTAAACCGAGCTAAAATTACGAAATTAAGTTGGGTAGTTTCAAGTTTTAATACACTCGAGAGATTTATGACTATTTTTCATTGCACGTGGCCGAGGCTACTCTTCGGCCGTGCATACACACCATTATTCACAAACATTGCACGTGGTCGAGGCAACTCTTCGACAGTGCATAAACACTTCACAATCATTGCACGTGGCCGAGGCGACTCTTCGGCCGTGCATTCACACCATTATTCACAAATATTGCACGTGGTCGAGGCAACTCTTCGACAGTGCATAAACACTTCACAATCATTGCACGTGGCCGAGGCGACTCTTCGGCCGTGCATACACTGCACACAAAACTACACTCAGTCGTCACCATGATAGAAATAGTGCGTTGATATTGGAATTGTAATTTTCATGATTGTATAAAGAGAGGTCATGAAATGAATGTTTTTTTTATCTTTACTGCCCAACTGTAACTTTCGTGATTTAAACTCTGGAAATGCATTACATAATGAATTATGAAAATAGGAACTTTTATCTTGGACAATGTGTTCCGCAGAGGTTATTAAGTTTATTTTTTTATATTTCATACCATTCTAAGTGCATTCTAATTGTCGTTAGTAGTCGACCTTGACACTGTACCCTGGGGATGTACGGATACGGAGAATAAGACGGATAACGTGATACTTACTGTAGAATTGGTACCAGGTTACGTTGACCTTCAAAAGGGTTTTAGTAGTACCATGACGCTATAGTCGTAGCTTAAGGCTAGGTTTTACGAACACATTTGTCTGTCTTTTACTTTACGTGGAAAGAGTATGGAAAATAACCTTACTTCTGCACATTTTCGATGTTTTTCGGCGTTTTATCATCATTTTATTTATCACAATCCTCTTTCATGAATAAAACTTATTGAAGCTACTTCACAGTACGTATTTTTGATATTATTATACGTTTCCGCTATTATTTATGCCAAAAATATTAACCTACCCAAGCCCGTATGATAATATTCTTATTTTTCTTGCAATCATCTGTGAGGTTTATATGCAATTTAATACTAGTAGCTACTAGAGAATCTCTTCAGCTTGTCGTATGTTTTTGTTTTGTGGTAACTTTACGTTTTTTATATAAAAATATGACCCCACAAACCTAGTTTTCCTATTTTAGTTCATGAAGTTAATTCTTATTCTATTAAGAGGCCGTTCATAAAGAATTGTCGATTTCATTAATTAACGTGATTTTACAGAAGTGATCTTACAGTTAAAAACTGTACATACTTATCTTTATGAATAAAATAATACGAAAGATAATTATCTGGTGTACATGGTTTCGATATGTGGTATGTTTACGATTATAATTTTGATTTCATTTTTGTGTTCCTAAATGAATGAAGTAAGTTTACTTTGAAGTAGACTTATTTGGCGTAATTTCTTAGTTTTGTAAGAAATATAACGCTTTTAAAATTAATCGTAGTTGGTAGAAAATATTTTGCTACTTTAAAATTTTATTTGAAGTGAGCCGGCTCTTAGGTATTTCTACTAATACTTTTGAGACAAGGCTAAACGCGCCTTCGACCTAATTAAGGTACCTCTAACTTTTGTTTGTTTTTATACTAGAATGATGAAGAGGTTTGAGAATTTATACGGGGAAAGTTTTTTTTAAGGTTAGACGTGCCTTCATTTTATAAGGTTAGATGCGCCTTTATTTTACAAGGTTGAATGCGCCTTAATTTAATTAACTGTTGGTTTTTTATTATAATAAATATTAATATAGATGAAAATTTCCAACTTTTACTTTCGAAGCTAGACACGTTCAGCTTGAAGGCTAAACGCGCCTTCGACTTATAAAGTGCAACTTTTGATACCAGATTGGTAAAGAGATTTGAGATTTATATGAATGAATATTTTAAGTTTTAATGTGCTTCATTTGATAGGGTTAGATTCGCCTTCATTTTATAGTGTTAGATGCGCCTTCATTTTATAAGGTTAGATGCGCCTTCATTTTATAAAGTTAGATGCGCCTTCATTTTATAAGGTTAGATGCGCCTTCATTTTATAAGGTTTGATGCGACTTTAATTTATAAGATTAGATGCGCCTTCTTGTTATTTATAAGTTTAGATGTGCCTACATTTTATTATAAGTATAAATGCGCCTTCGTTTTATAAGTTCAGATGCGCCGTCATTTTATAAGGTTAGATGCGCCTTCATTTTATATGGTAAGATGAGCCTGCGGTTAGGCTAGATGCTATATGCGCCTTGAGTATGGCTAGATGTGCCTTCAGTTTGGCTAGATGCGCCTACGGTTTGAGAAGATGTGCCTTCGGTTTGGCTAGATGCAATTAATATTTTATTACTGTAAATTAAATTAACATTGGCAGGCAATTATTATTATTAATGTCATTTTATCATATTTGACATTAAAGTTTGACATTTATTTTATTGGGATTTGAAATTATTTACTGAAATGATGGGTAATGAAAATTAGTTGTAATAATTGATGATTAATGTTAAGTATCGAATTTAAATTTTATAATGACCTAGCTACTGACAG
Source organism: Agriphila geniculea (assembly GCA_943789525.1). Taxonomy (NCBI): domain Eukaryota; kingdom Metazoa; phylum Arthropoda; class Insecta; order Lepidoptera; family Crambidae; genus Agriphila; species Agriphila geniculea. The sequence continues at coordinate 36,077,795 of OX038870.1, forward strand.
ATTTCCACACCTAACAAAGTCAGAATATGCAGATTTTGTTATATTATAATGTCATCAATGTATACTTCCATTTTCTGGGAAATAAATGATTGGTTTGTATTGTATTTAGATGCAAATCCAGTTTGGCTAGAAGTGCCATCAGTTTACAAGGCTAGATGCACCTTTTATTTGGCTAGATGCGCCTTTTATTTGGCTCGATGCGCCTTTTATTTGGCTAGATGCGCCTTTTATTTGGCTAGATGCGCCTGAGATTTGGCTAGATACGCCTAAAATTTGGCTAGATCCGCCTGAGATTTGGCTAGATGCGCCTGAGATTTGGCTAGATGCGCCTGAGATTTGGCTAGATGCGCCTGAGATTTGGCTAGATGCGCCTGAGATTTGGGCTAGATGCGCCTGAGATTTGGCTAGATGCGCCTGAGATTTGGGCTAGATGCGCCTGAGATTTGGCTAGATGCGCCTGCGGTTTGCAATACAATACAATACAATTTATTTATTTCATACATTCTATATTAGGTACATTAATGAATAATTACTTAATAAATTGCAATTCAATTCCAATTAAAAATAAATGTCAAACAAAAAAAAAAAGATAAACCAAGTACAATTTGGCTAGAAGCGCCAGCGGTTTACAAGGCTAGGTTGTCATATACTTATATTACTTGCTTATGTGACTACATTATGCAATTTTACTAATTTCATACTCGAATCGTCATCTGCAACGATTATTTAAGTTGTTGTTTAGATTAGTGCACAGGCCCTTAAGTAAATATATTGGGGTACACAAATAATCAGTACTCAATTACACATGTACGAAGATCTGTCATAAGTAGACTTTATGAAGTCTGCGTTCTTCTTTAAGACACAACTTCTTCTTCTTCTTTTACTTGGTTATCTCTTAGTTTATAATATTGCAATCCGATGCTAATGTAATTATGGTTAATTTGAATACATTATATTTGTTTGAGAAAATAAAGTCTTAAAAATGTTAGGTAAGCAGTGTGTAAGCTACTATTATATGAACCATTTGTCCTCAAGTGCAGTGTTAAGGCGACTAGGTATATTGCGTCTATGGGCCAAGTGTGTCCTTAAGTGTGGTACTCGGTAAGCGGCCAAGTGTGTCGCGTCTATGGGCCGTGTGTATCCTAAATATACTGGTTACGTGGCCAAGTGTGTCGTATTGTATGGGCCATGTGTGTCCTTGGTTGATAGCTTTGGCTTGAATATATGTTTTGGCAGGCCGTGTTCACACTGTGGCAAACGGTAGCCCTGAATATGTCTTGACAGGCCATGTCCACATAGTGGCAAACGGTAGCCCTGCGAGTATCGGCATTAACAATTACTTTAACTGAGCACATTACATAATAAAATGCAAGAGAACCACAAATTGTGGAATAAAATAAATAAATGATCATGATAATATTTTAATAACAATGCAACTATATATTGTTTGTTATAAATGTGAATTTGTATTTCACATAATAAGTTTTTCTCATCTCATAATGAAACAGTTTTCATGAGTAGATTATAATATTTTTCCTTTTGACCCTGATGTTTTATTTTGTAGACGTTTGTCCTATGATTTAAGCATGGTTACTGTCGATTATTTTATATATTTCAGAAACATATTGCATCTGACAAGATGCCCATGCGGTATACTTAGCTAAGGTGATGGTGGCGCGGTGTGCGACGCGAGGCTGGATGGTAGAAACGACGGTTCCGTTATTGGTTAATCTTTGGTTTTTTTGACACGATGACGACAGGCTGCGACGGCTAATAAGGTTTCAGCTGCAATTATCTGGTTGAACATAGATACTGACCAGAATTCCTATGCATTGATACCTGTTAAAGTTGGTAGTTCTAGTTAAGCTAAATTAAATATAATAAGTACCTAGCTCATGCTATGAATTGTGAAATAAATAAAAATAATACATATAATGATTGTTCCAACACAACTTTAATCATTATACGATTACCTTGCATTTTGCATACCTAGTAGGTCTAGCAAATTGAAATTGTATACCGTAAGCAACTGTAGGACTTATGTGAGTTTAATAAGTTGACATCATTGATAATTTCAGTTAGGTAGTCACAGCACGTGCGTCGGGTCTTCAGTCAATCATCTGTCAAAAGTTTACAATTTGTGATTAAATTTGTTTACCCTTTCGTGGTACTCCGGCGGCGTGACTTCGATTGTTATATTTACTTTTTGTACTTATCTCTTGTTAAATATTATAATAAAATTCATAATTTAGTAGAAAGAACTAATGAGAAATGTTGTACTTGCATAAATTATTAGATTTTTTATTGTGGAAAAAATGGTAATATTTTTTGAAGATGTTTTAGTTAATATTTGTGTCACAATATTATTGGCTTTTAAAAATTTCAAAGCTTTTTGATCTGATGATCATACTAGGTGCGATAAGATACAACAGTTAGTTCCTCTTGTAAATAAATTATCAAATATAAAAGACGGAGGTCGACAACCCTCTCCAAGTTTTCGTTCACCATTTCTTTCTTGGAGTGGCCTCCCATTTTGTGAAATGGTGGTAGATTCAGTAGATTCTCTCTTTTTAGCATTAATTAATCCGCAATTAAATTATAACAAAAAGTTAAACCAATTAAATTTATTTAATAGAATGCGATATAAGTTAACATACAACCGGCCGAATGTGACGTTATTATTATAGTATTGAGTTGATCGTGCACGAGGACATGCACGAGGTCAGGATGGACGAATGTGACGTTTTGTAGTTTGATAGTAATTAATCCATTTTATTGTTATGATTTCGAATCAAAATTGAAAGAATAATAGTAGTATTTTAGTTTAATAGCTTGGCAACACCGACGCTTGGCTCCGCCGTTTCCCGCCATTTGCAGTGGAATGGGTGGGGATAGGCGGCAGAACGGTCAACAAAAGTCAGTTGCGGGCTCAGTCACTTTCCAACCGTCAAGAAGATAAGTATTGTTAGGGAAAACTGCTAACGTATTGTTGCTATAACCTAGTTAATAATATCATGGTGTGTTCCTGTGAAGAAAGTAAAAGTAGTTCACCGTTATTACTGTAGTTCTCATCACACAAGTTAAATAAGACAGCGCAATAAAATGACTGCAGCATCAGAGACTATTCTTGTACCATGGGCAACAAAGGTTAAAATCGCTCGCACGCCGTGCCGCCCGTCACAACATGTTTAGTTCGCGCAGAGGCGATAACGCGCGCACACGAATTTTGTTGCTAACTGGTTAAGCGACGCTGTTGCCTATAGTACATGGCGCAGTGCATTATGCCTAAGTTTAGATTGATGCGTTTGAGAAGTGTGTGTTCTACTTTCAATCCGAATTTGTAAATAAAACTTACAGTTGAGATTCAATAACTACTTTATTGAAAGATCAAATACATAAGACACACTGACGTCCATTATACAAGTGGACGTCAGTGATAAGACAAGTCAGCCACTCTAAAAAGATCAAATACATAAGACAAGTCAGCCACTCTAAACACGATGCACGATCTTCTTATGTTCAATCATAGTGCTTCTCAACAAGAAAGCCTTATCGCAGAACTCACACACATAATTCTTATAATGCTCACTCATATGCTCCTGCAGATCAAGATAATCATCAAATTGCTTCAGACAGCAAACGCAATTCACTTCCTCACTCTCAAATTTATAAGGAACCATCAAGTTTCTTATGTTCGAATGTATCAACTCATCGTGTTCCACCCTAAGATGGTCAATTAGATCCTCCAATTTCTCCATATTAGCGTGGCAAACTTCACATTTCAAATCGGTCACATCCAAGTGTACGCAGTATTTAGAAAGAGAGCGGATGCACAAACATTCCGGTTTAGCATCAGTATCTGAATGAATGTCAAGTGTATGAGCTTTTAACTCGCGAGGGTTTTCGAATTCGTCACGGCAGTAGCTACAAGAGTATTTGTCTCCAACCTTGCTGCGAATGGGTGTGGCGTTTGAGCAGCGTAGCACTGTTTTTATATTGTCGTAATGGAGATCGAGTTCAGTAAGGCGTCTTTGGATAACTTTGTCAGGAGGTCTTACTCTTGGCGTTCTTCTAGTTGGTGGTTTTTGAACTGGTTTCGGGGTTTCTTTCACTGGGGGAGATTTGGGAGATTTGGCCGTTTTGTCTGGTTTGGTGGTAACTCCTGCCGGTTTGATGTTTATGAACGTTGAGAAGTTGACTCTCTTGTCGAGCGTTATCCTTTCGGGACTGACGTGAGATCTCCTCCGTGTTATGCGCTTATCTGAAAAGAGGAGTAGGTATTTGTATGTTTCACTGCTGCTGTTATAGATTTAAATACGTTCGCATGCAAGAAGAAATAAAGCATTAAAATTACGTACCGAGTATTTATTTAGTTAGTTTCGATATAGATAGGGAGAGGTGTTGTACTATGTCGTAAAGATAGCTTGCCAAATCTACCATTGTAATACCCTTCATGTGAACCGCTATTTCTAATTCTTCTTATGTTGATCCACACTCTTCGAGAGGCAATATGAGATTACACAAGTGCGAGAGTATAGTCAGCCTCCTCTCGTTTTGCTTTAGTTACAGAGCTAGTGACAAAATACTGCAATAGGTATCTCAAGGCCAATCATTCAATATAATATAGTGTTCAAGGTGTACATGAGTCAGCACCCACTCGCAAGGCCAGGATGTTGAACACCTGGCGTCAGCACGCTTTCAAGTATGTATTAGCCTCGCCAGCGCTCCTCCGTTCGGTAGCGGTTTTGGGCTGGAGTCAAAGAATGCGAAGCGGGTGCTTACGCGCTTCGCATTCTTTGACTGTCTGCTTAGACTGGCCGAATTGATGGAGAATGTGGATGGCTATTGCTGAGTAAGACTTGCCACCACAAGGGACACTCGCGAGAATGTGGACCCAGGAATAGACATGAACTATCCAAATTCGGGATCCCAAACAAATGCGGGATCACGTTTCTAGATGCATCGCAGATCTGGCTCTCTGATAGACTGCAGATGATAAGTTCGATTCGAACAAAACCGCGAGAATATGGAGCCAGGAGCCTAGACATGAACTAGCCAAATACGGGATCCTAAACAAATGCGGGATCACGTTTCTGGCTCTCTGATAGACTGCAAAGCATAAGTTTGATTCGAACAAAACAAACTTCTTATTGCGGTGTGTATTAGAAGCTTAGGCACAGATTGTATTTTATTTTATTGATCTTTGGAGGGTTTTTTGCTCTCAATACAGCTTAGTAGAGAAAGATAAAAACTAATATCCTATTACAAACCTCCACAGGTATGTTACAAGTTTAAAGTAAAATGATTAAACTGAGCCAAAGCCAATGCTAACCAGAAATTAAAAAAAGAGGAATAATAAAAAATAATAAAAGTTATTAATCAATTAAAAGATCACTATATAAATAGTTACTGCTTAGGTAGCAATATAATATACCTATGAATACAACATTTCCGCACACTTTTAGTAGCAATAGCAACTTGCGAGAATATCGCCCGCTATTTTTTGGAGTCAGGTTGAAACCTGACTGGTTTTATTTTTATTTTTTCTGATAACGAATGGTATGTACCGAACGAAGCGGATTTGGTTTGGTTAGGTTAAATTAAAACTCGCCAACAAAGAACTAATAGAAGAGAGTGCAAGGTTAATTTGGGCAGGCTTAAGAGTTGAAATAAAAAGAAGTATTTTCATTCTCTTTTCTTTATTTTCATTTCATAACATATTATATTAGGTAGAGGAACCTACTTAGACCTTTTTGTCTCTTCTTTCTTATACATTATTAGTCCAGTAGTCGGTCCGCATACTAGTCTACTATAACTGGAAATAATTAAGGGAGTATTGATTTCTTGTGCGTCAGGTAACACGGAGGGCTGTTCATCATACATTGCGACCTTGGAAACTGCGTGGAACTTAAAAAAAATCAAAAATGTGATCGAACCCTTGAATTTTTGATAATATCTAATAGAACTTTGGAAACAAGTAAAAAAAAAACTTTTTAAACTTCCACATGCTATTCAAGGTCGCTAGTTTAATGTATTATTAACAGCTCTACGTGTTATCTGACGCACAAGAAATCAAAGCTTTTCGAATTATTTCCATGCAAAACTACCTGACGACTGTACTATATGGCTCTTCATATGCACTGCCAAAGATTTCTTAGAACGAGACTTTTCTCCACAAAGGTCGCACTGATAATACAATTTATGATATCGTTTACCTGACGACTGGATTTTATGGCTCTTCATATGCACAGCCAAAGATTTCTTAGAACGACACTGTTCTCCACAAAAGTCGCACTGATATTTTTGATATCGTTTACCTGACTGGACCAAATGGCTCTTCATATGCACTGCCAAAGATTTCTTAGAACGAGACAGTTCTCCGCAAAGATCGCACTGATAATCCAATTTATGATATCGTTTTTGGTGAAGAAACAGCAATGATTCGACGGCGAATACCTTGTCGCAAGTTTTACATGCATACGGTGTCCCATATACGCCATGCTCCCTAGCCAAATGGTTCATTTTGGTCCTGTTATTGGTAAACTCCATCATACAAATACTGCATTTTAGATATCTGTGCCCCATATGAACCATCCTTTCGTGGTTTCTCAGAATTTCTTTACTTTTATATACGTTGTCACAATAACCACATTTATGTAGTTCTTCAATATGCATTTTTTTATGGTGCCTTAATAGTTGACGTATAATAAATCCAGCGTTACATATATCGCATACAAAGTTCCTATAGTGCTTATTCGTATGTTCCCGTAAGTTCTTAAAATTATTGCACTCTTTATCGCATATTGCGCATTTGAAAACTTCGCTGTCAAATTTATAAGGAACTACCAGGTTGAATAAGTCTAAATGCATTGAGATATTGTGTTTCTCAAGATGTTTACCGAAAAGCTCTAATTTGTCAAAACCTTCATTGCAAATGTTACATTTTAAACCTGTTATGTCTATTTTGATGGTCCTAGATTTAGCGTGCAGTTTTATTTTGTATATTGTTGGAATATGCGTTGCCCGAAAGTGAGTTTTGAGATCTTTCGGGTCTTTAAATTGTTCGGGACAGGAAAAACAGCTGTACCCTTTAGCGGTTTTGCTCTTTATTAAAGACGCGTTGGAATTTAACATAATATTGATTATATTTTCTTTGTTCTTCGCTGGAATTCGACGATCATATCCTTCTCGACCTATAACAATGAAAATTAAATAGTTCAGTTAAGTTTAAAAAGCCTAACCAGGGAACCTGTTTCATTGTTCACATTAGTTTTCCTAATTATTGGTCAGCCTTTAAGTAGGGACATACCTTAATTTAAAAGTTTTAAGTCATACTTAAATTAAGAATTAAGCCTGATTTACACTTATCAGTAAAGTCACAGTTCTGGCACAGTACCGACTGCCACCTATACATTCTCTAAGTCTGGAACGAGTGGTAAGAGAATATAGATGATTCAAAAATGCTTAATCATTAAGTTTATTTGAATATTATTAACACGTTTTTATTAGGTTGCTTTCTCGTTTGTTTGTTTGTTTGTGTGTTTGTTTCTCCACAAAGTTTGTGAACGATTTTGTACTAGCTTCCCAAAGTGCTAGAAACTTGAAACTTTGAACATAGGTCAGAACTGGAAGGCAATGCAATATTATGGTGTCATTGAGCTGATCTGATGATGGATCCGGAAGAAGGCCATAGGATCTCTACGATGAAACCATACAACCCCATCGTGTTTGGGCTCTTTACAATCGTCTTCGAGATCGAGATCCAGGGTCTGATGATGAAGCTGAAAGGCCATGCCATAGGAACTCAATATTGAAACCGTGCAACTCCATCAAATTTGGGCTTGTTTAAATCGTCTTGACGAGTTCTTTGTTGGGAAATAGTTTCCAGGGTCTGATGATGGAGCCGGAAGAAGGACACAGGAACTCTTTAATAAAACCACGCCACCCCATCGAGATTGGATTCGTTTGAATCGTCTTGACGAGTACTTTGTTGGGAAATGGTGTCCAGGGTCTGATGATGGAGCCCGAAGAAGGCCATTGGAACTCAGTAATAAAACCATGCAACCCCATTGAGTTTGGGCTCGTTTGAACCATCTTGACGAGTACTTTAATGGGAAATAGTTTTCAGGATCTGATGATGGAGCCGGAAGAAGAACACTGGGACTCTGTGATAAAACCATGCAACCCGATCGAGTTTGGGCTCGTTTGAATCGACTTGACGAGTGCGAGTGCGAGAGTAGGAGATGGTATATTTATTTTAGTCTTAGCTCGTTAGCTAAAAAGCAGAAAATAATAATTTACTGAAAAAAAACTTTTTTAAAAACACGTTTTTAAAACGGACTAAAATATTACAAAAAAAATCGGACTAAAAACATTAAAACGGAGTAGTAAAAACAAACAAAAAAGTAAAAAATAAATTCTTCTTCCAATATTTATAACCACCCCTAATGCCCTATACCTACAGAAATTTTAAACCTAAAAATTTTAAACCTAAAAATTTTAAACCTAAAAACGTGGGGCGCGTTTTGTAAAATTTATCATCTATATTGTCAATCTATATTCTATAGTTTTTGTAAGTTTAAATTTTTTGTTTAAAATTTTTTTTTTACTTTGACTATGACATGACATGCTGCTATGTAACGACCGCTACATAGCAGCATGTCCCGCTCCCGCGTCATGCGTCGCAAAAATGTTGCGAGCACGTACCATGATGCGCAACAGCGTCGCTTAACCACTGCTAAGGTTAAAATCGCTTGCACGCTACGCCGTCACTATAGTTAGGGAGGCGAATAGGGGAATTTTCGGTAATACTCGAGCGTGGCAGTTTAAGATATGAGAGATACCTTGGACCTAATAGAACAACCTTGTAAAGTATTTAGCTCTATATGTAGTGACGCGCGCCTAGGATAGACGATCAGATTAGTAAAAAAAAATCGATAGTCTGAAATACTCGAGCGCGTCAGATTAAGATATTGGGGGTTGATTTTAGTGTTTTAAGACTAAATTTAACTAATCTGACGATAAGTCCTTGACGCCGCCGAGTTATAGGGTCGCGAACTTGTAAAAAAAAACGTTAATCCGGCATTCTCGAGCGCGATTTTTTATTTTTTTATTTTGAAGAATATAATCTAAAACGTACTAAAAATACAAAATCTGCCGGTTTCCGCATGACCGGGAGTGTGGAGGAGCCATTTCGTCTTCCGAAAAACGCGTTGCGGCATATAAGTCGCGAACGATACATTTTACAAAAAAAAAGTTTAAATAAACAAAAAAGGTAATTTTATTTTACACAAAAAAGGTCTCTTTACATTTTTGTCCAAAGTTAAAACTTTTTGACTTGAAGCATCATAAAAACTCAAATTCCCGGTTTTTTGAGTATATCTTGAAAACCATTTTTTATATCATTTCATTTTTTTATACAATAAATAATACAATTCGTACTACATTTCATCTACATTTACGTTGGTTGTAACTATCGCTTTATTGTCATTCTTAAATTCCCCGTTCTATCAAGGAGAAAGAAAGGAAAAAAAAAACCAAAAAACCTTTCCGCTCAGATTAAGAGAACACACCAACATTTTTGTCAGATTAAGAAAATATGCTTTCAAGATACCGAGATAAACCTCCCCTATGAAAATCTGACGCGCTCGAGTATTTCAAAAAAACTTTTTTTTTTTGCATTTTCAAAAATTCATCGTAACTTATGGTCACGCCGAAATCGTCAGTTTTTTTAAAGGGAGCTTCCTTGGGGCCTACTTAACACCCCTTCCGAAAATCTGACGCGCTCGAGTAAATTTTTTTTTTTTTGCATTTTTGACTACTTTATATGCCTACCCCCACCACGCAAACCGGCAGATTAGTATACCGTTGTTATCAGAGGCACTTGGGGCATACGTAGTATGAATATCTGACGCGCTCGAGAATGCCCAAGTAACTGTTTTTTTTTACATTTTTGAAAAACCGTACACGCTAAACCCACCGCTAAAATGGTTTTTACCATACGAGCTTTTCTTTTCGAAATTATTTTATCTTTCGATTTTGATAGGTCTCGACGGCGCCGTTGAATTACGCCATTTAGCTACCTCGCCTCCCTAACCACTACATACGTTTAGTTCGTGCAGGGGCGATACGCGCACACACGAATTTTGTTGCTGTTTAAGCGAGCGTCGCTTGTTGCTTGCTCTCGTTTTCAGAGCGACAGCTACATAGCAGCATGTCAGAATGGGCAACAGCGTCGCTTAACCACTCCTAATGTTAAAATCGCTTGCACGCCGCGCCGTCACAACATACCTTTAGTTCATGCAGGGGCGATACGCGCGCACACGAATTTTCTTGCTAACTGGTTAAGCGACGCTGTTGCCCATAGTACCTAGATAGATTGAATGTAGCGCGTCATGTTGGAGGACATTTTGTCCCCTAATGTATTAGAGGTTTTAAGGATAAAACTTATTTCGGCGAGTACCTAAGTGTCCTAAGTAATAGTAAGACACGTGTGTATGGTATGCGTAACAATATTAAGGTCTCTGGCCACGAATGTAAAAGCCCTTGGAGCGTTCCTGGCTGAGCTGGGCTGGCTAGAGTGATCCTCCACACGCAAAATAGGCGCAATAGAAGTCGAGTTGCGGAAACTACCTGCATCGACAAGACAAGGTCTCTGGCCCATGCCCACTACACCTAGGGTTACCAACTTTTTTGCATCAAATATAGTATTTTAAAGATTTTTAGTGTAAAAATAGTAGATGGCGAAAAAGTCCAAAAAAAATAGTATGTTGCCGTTTTGTATGGAGGATTTTAAAGAAGTTGCATTTTTCATACTTATGTACTAACATTTTCATAATTTATTTAACAACCATAAACACAAGTGTTTAATCACATAAATTATTATGCAATTACCTACTTATTATGTGCATTAGGGGCCATCCATAAATTACGTCACACGAATTTCATGATTTTTGACCCCCTCCCCCGTCCTTGTCACAGGTGGTCACATTCGTGGAACCCCCTCCTCCCCTAGTGTGACGTCACATATTTTACAATTTTACATCTAGAAATAATTATTGAATTAAAAAAACAGTTCAGAAATGTAGGGGCAGGAACTCTTCGCCAGGTAAACAGCGAAAAGGGAAGTACTTCCACCGAGCTAGGTGACTTGTGCTCGGGGACCGCGGTCCAACCGTTCTTGGTTGGTAGTTGTATATATGCTGAGTCGCTGAGAAAACTCCGTTAGCGAGATGTAGGATTTCCATACTGTTTTCCTCTCGCTTCATACTAATTCGTCATTTGTTTCCGCATCTGGCGCCATCTAGTGAAGTCGATGTGTAATCATTGTTGTACGGTGTGTTGCGTAGTCTGTGAAGCGCATAGTAGATGCCGCTGCGCTCAATTCATACTTTTCGCTGCTCCTGCATTTCTTCATAATTTATTATGTAGCGTATAAATCTCGCCGCTACATCACTCCCCCCCTTTCAACTCTTGAGAGACTTGATTAGGCCAGTAACGCTCCATCCACAGAGACTTATAATATCTTCCAGTCTCCATCATGACGGGCGTGTGCTGCTGGCTGCATCGTGGGCGGTATGGCTACATATGCAGAACTGTCACGCCGATATCAGTCCGGCTGGGCTGCCGTGTTGCCGTCGTCCGCCAGTCCAAGTCATCGCCGCAGGACCAAGTCGCATTCTTCTGCTGATCGTGGACCTTGATGGCTGCTCCAATCTCGATCGTATGAGGGGTGATATACCTTGTTGTTGTTGCTCCATTGCTCCAGAAGGTTGCTGCTGTCCAGTGACGGTGGTCACCAATGTAGGGGCAGTAACTCTTCGCCAGGTAATCAGCGAAAAGGGAAGTACTTCCACCGAGCTAGGTGACTTGTGCTCGGGGACCGCGGTCCAACCGTTCTTGGTTGGTAGTTGTATATATGCTGAGTCGCTGAGAAAACTCCGTTAGCGAGATGTAGGATTTCCATACTGTTTTCCTCTCGCTTCATACTAATTCGTCATTTGTTTCCGCATCTGGCGCCATCTAGTGAAGTCGATGTGTAATCATTGTTGCACGGTGTGTTGCGTAGTCTGTGAAGCGCATAGTAGATGCCGCTGCGCTCAATTCATACTTTTCGCTGCTCCTGCATTTCTTCATAATTTATTATGTAGCGTATAAATCTCGCCGCTACAAGAAATTTGTATTATTTCAATTTAAATGATTTTGAAATGTGACGTCACAAAATTTAGGACCCCTCCCACCCCCTTGTCACAAAATGTCACACTTCGTCGACCCCCTCCCTCCCCCTTAACGTGTGACGTAATTTATGGATGGCCCCTACCTAACATGTTTTTTTTTGTTTCTTTTGCTTAATTTTTTCACTTGAAAAATATAGTAGTTTTGCCTACTATATATTTAAAAAAAAAATATAGTAGGCAAGCCCTAATATAGTAGGATACTATATTATATAGTAGGGTTGGCAACCCTAACTACACCGTACCATATACCATGACCGTGATAGGAACTTATCAGACAAAAAATATATATTTGAAAGTATGACACTATTCCCATTAGACCGTTCCGTTCCGTCACCGGCCATGCACTTGACAAATTTTTCAATACAATTAGTATTTTCGGCAGGGGTGGCCAAACTTATGACTCGTGAGGTCTACTTGTGTTAAAAAAATATTTCTTATGGTCGAATACAAGGTAGAGTTTAGATGTTATTAAGTTGTTTGATATTAAATGTAATTTTTTTTCATAATTTTCTATACAGTTTATTTAACTCTCGCGGGCTACCTAAATCGCCTTCGCGGTCGACCGGTAGACCGCGGTCGACCGGTAGACAGCAGTCATCCTCTTGACTATCCCTGCCCTAAGAGTGTTTATCCTTATTTTGAAAAACGAAATATATAAGGTCCTTCATAAATAGTGCACATAACTTTAAGAGGTCAATGTACTCATGCATACAAACAACTTTTACTATGGGGCCAACACTGAAATCGCGAAAAAAAATCAGCTGTTCCATACTTTTTGATCTATTCGATTTAAAATTTTCTATGGAACAGCTGATTTTTTTTCGCGATTTCAGTGTTGGTTAGTAGGTAGGTAGTAAAAGTTGTTTGTATGCATGAGTACATTGAGACCCCTTAAAATTATGTGCACTATTTAAGAAGGACCTTATAAATGTAGCTTACTTCCGCAAACAATATATGCAAGATACTACTCTTACTTAGAGTAGCCTAATTGGTAAAGGTGCAAGGTGTGTTGCTGTCTTGCTAAATGCAGGTTTGTGCACTGATATTTTGTGGTGTGCATGTGCATATTTTTGCGGGCGGGCGGGCGGTGCATCTTGCATATATTGTTTGCGGAAGTAAGCTACATATATTTCGTTTTTCAAAATGGTTTGGGACTTCCGCCAAGTGTCGCCTGATTCAATCAAATGTTTATCCTTACTTGTCCTATTTACGGCCGAAATCAATAAACTATCTCAGTAAGAGATAGGCCTACTATGGATCTGTTACTAGGCAACTGTTGTTATATCCCGTCATTAAACAGAAATATCTAGGCAACAAATCTTTAGCAAGCCTATCTCTAACTGAGGATAGGTTATTCTTCTCCTTATCGAATGAGGATTAGTGGCCACCTCTGGTGTTAGAGTATCAAGCCGCCTGTAAAGCCTCTAACTTGGCTTCACGAGTTATCAGATGACAACAGACGGGACCGATGGTTTAACGTGCCCTCCGAAGCACGGAAGCCGTCAGTTGTATTGCCACTTAACGGTCACCCATCCGACACCTGGCCGGACCAAGCGTTGCTTAACAAACGTGATCGAGTACGATCAGTCTGTCAAGTTCCGCCATGAGCGCTTCATTTAATATAGATAGGTTACTAATTTCGGCCGTTAGTAATCAGTTTTTGACAGGTGCATGTTCCCCATTTAATTTATCAATTTTCTAAAAACTAATACAAGACGGAGGGTAGATAACGTATTATCCCCAAAATTTGAAAGATAGGCGGAATCCAAAAGGATAGATAGGTAGGCTATCGTCAGTAAGCTGACAAAGCATTATTAAAACGTAAAATTTGGTTTTTCTATGGAGTTGCTTATCTGTGGTTACAGATAGACCCTCCCAAAGATAGATCAAAATTTTGGATAAAAAATTCTATCTATCTTTGATTATTGTAACACAAAATTTGACGGATAACTACCAGAGATAGGAATTTTAACAGACAGTAAGGGATAGATAGGTTATTGAAACCGGCCGTAATGCCTTAGGTACCAAAGCAACTCGCACGATGAAATCGCCCGCTATCTTTTGGAGTCACAGGTTGAACCTAAAGTTTTTAATTTTGTCTTTGCTGATAACGAATGGTATGTACCAAACAAAGCGGATTTGGTTTGGTTAGATTAAATTAAGACTCACCAACAAAGAACTAATAGAATAGTGTGCAAGTTTAATTTGGGCATGTTGAAATAAAAAGAAGTATTTTCTTTCTTTTCTTTATTTTCCTTTCTTAACATTATATTAGGTTTTTATGCCTCTTTTTTCTTATACATTAAAGTCCAGTAGTCAGGTCTGTACACTACTCCACTATAGCTAGAAATAAATTGAGGGAGTTTTTATTTCTTGTGCGTCAGGTAGCACTGAGGGCTGTTCATCATACATTGCGACCTTGAAAACTGTGTGGAAGTTTAAAAAAAACAAAAATGTGATCGAAGAATTTTGGATAATATCTGAATTTCGACAAAAAATATTTAAAAAATAAAAAATGGTTTTGTTTTTTTTAACTTCCACATAGTTTTCAAGGTTGCATTGTATTAGGTATTAACGGCTCTTAGTGTTATCTGACGCACAAGAAACCAAAACTCCTAGAATTATTTCCAGGCAAAATTACCTGACGACTAGATTATTTATGGCTCTTCATATGCACAGCCAAAGATTTCTTAGAACGAGACTGTTCTCCACAAAGATCGCACTGATATTTTTGATATCGTTTACCTGACTGGGCTAAATGGCTCTTCATATGCACTGCCAAAGATTTCTTAGAACGAGACAGTTCTCCGCAAAGATCGCACTGATAATCCAATTTATGATATCGTTTTTTGTGTAGAAACAGCAATGATTCGCCGGCGAATACCTTGTCGCAAGTTTTACATGCATACGGTGTTCCATAAACGCCATGCTCCTTGGCCAAATGGTTCATTTTGGTCCTGTTATTGGTAAACTCCATCATACAAATACTGCATTTTAGGTATCTGTGGCCCATATGAACCATCCTTTCGTGGTTTCTCAGAATTTCTTTACTTTTATATACTTTGTCACAATAACCACATTTATGTAGTTCTTCAAGATGCATTTTTTTATGGTTCCTTAACAGTTGATGTAAAATAAATCCAGCGTTACATATATCGCATACGAAGTTCCTAAAGTGCATATTAGTATGTACCCGTAGGTTCTTGAAATTATTGCACTCTTTATCGCATATTGCGCATTTGAAAACTTCGCTGTCAAATTTATAAGGAACTAGCAGGTTGAATAAGTCTAAATGCATTGTAATATGGTGTTTCTCAAGATGTTTACCGAAAAGCTCTAATTTGTCAAAACCTTCACTGCAAATGTTACATTTCAGACCTGTTATGTCAACTTTGATGGTCCTAGTTTTAGCGTGCAGTCTTATTTTGTACATTGTTGAAATATGCGTTGTACGAAAGTGAGTTTTGAGATCTTTTGGATCTTCAAATAGTTCAGGACATAAATAACAGCTGTACCCTTTAGCGGTTTTGCTCCTAATTAAAGACGCGTTGGAATGTGTCATAATATTGGTTATATTTTCCTTGTTCTTCGCTGGAATTCGATGATCATATGGTTGTCGACCTAAAACAATGAAAATTAAATAGTTCAGTTAAGTTTAAAAAGCCTAACCTCTAAAAACCTCTTTCGTTGTTCACAGTGGTTTTTCTAGTTATTGGTCAGCCTTTAAGTATACCTAAAATTTATTAAGCATTAAGCCCGATTTACACATATCAGTGAAGTCGCAGTTCTGGCACAGTACCGACCGCCACCGTGATAATTTTATTCTTTTATTCTCTACGAACACGCGTTCACTGACACTGAGAGCACTGTCTCGTCACTGACAACAGGTGTGGACGCGTTCATAGAGAATGTAGTCGATGTCTTGAGACAAAAGTCGCGGAGCATGTTGCTTGCTCTCGTTTTCAGAGCGACAGCTACAGAGCAGCATGTCAGAATGGGCAACAACGTCGCTTAACCACTCCTACGTCACAACATACGCTTAGTTCGTGCAGGGGCACGCAAACAATTTTTTTTGCTAACTGGTTAAGCGACCATAGTACATAAATAGATTGAATGTCGCACGTCATGTTTGAGGACATTTTGTCCCCTATTGTATCAGAGGTTTTAAGGATAAAAGTTATTTCGGTGAGTTAATAATAGTAAGACAGGTATGTTATGTATGGTATGTGTAACAATATTAAGACAATACTAAATAATTAATATACTAGAAAAAAATACGACTCGCACCAGCATGGCTAGCACGACTTAGCGCGACTCAAGTGAGATAGATTCGCGTCAGTCGCGTCGCGTTCATACATTTATGTCCCATGCAGCTAACACAACTGACATTAGAATTGACATAACTCGCGAACTAATATCAGTCATATACTTTATCTCGACTTTTGTCGCTATAGTTAGCACAAATTTACGAAAAGCGACATCCCGTGTCACTTTTTGACATTAAAAGACGACAGTTTGTCTTGGTGGGGTTACAACACGCGACGCACGCGACATAATATGAGTTACTCTATGCACGCGACTTATTACTTTATCACTTAATGAGTGATTATCACCGGAAAAATGGCTTATTCCTTTTTAACTAATAAGGAAATATACAATAGGAAGACATTATAAGATATTTTGCCAATACTTTTCAGTAATTATTCTTTAGATACGAGAAACCTTGTCGAGTCGCTGTCATGTCACCTCATAAATTGTGCTAGCCGTGCGGTCAATTCTCGGACAGGAATCGAACCTGCGACCTTTGGATGTCCGGTCCAATGCTCTGACCGCTGAGCTACCAAGTCACGTCCGAGAATTGGTCTGGTGCGAGTCGTATTTTGTCTAGTAGGTGTATTAAGGCTGTAGAGTCGCATCACGTTCCATTATTATATTTTCAATACAAATGATCAAAACAACTCTGCGCGAGCCGTAATGAGGGCGAACTTTAAAAATTTCTATTAAATTATTAAATAGATATAAGTATATACAAAACAAGCAATTTATAAGACAAATACTTCATTATTCCTAAGAAAAAAATATAATTACTTTACATTCTGTAAATACCAGTAAAAAAACATGTCAAAGTATACCAATTTGAGCATTTTTAATATTTTATTTCTCTGTGATTAAAAGCATTTTTTTTTTATTTTCTCTCTATAGGGGACTCCTTGACAAAACAAACAATAAGTGAAAAAATAAATATGAGTCGTATTCTTATTTGTTGAAAAATACCTCTGACAAGCAAATTTGAAATTCCACTTGAACACATTGTCTTCGTTTTAAAATACCTGACAATTTATTATGTTTTTCTCTCTATACGGCACTAATTTAAGAATTTCGCTTCCTAAAACTAAAGTTTACATCAATAATAAATATAATAATGCTTTCATTCTTTAGATAACTTCATTGGAAAAACACTAATTTCGTTGAAATGTAAATATACAGCCTTAATCCTTACTAATATTATAAATGCGAAAGTCCGTTTTTTGTTACGCCTTCACGTCCTAACTACTAAACCGATCATCATGAAATTTTGCATACACGTTGTCAGGAGTACAGAGAAGGACATAGGGTACCTTTCATCCCGAAAAAAAGTATAGTTCCCGAGGGATAGCAAAAACCTTTCCACGCAGACGAAGTCGCGGGCGGCCGCTAGTTATAATATATTGTATAAAAATAGCAGTGTAAATGTAAAAGTCTCAAATTTATAAAAATATAAGGATCTCTGCCCATGCTCTAGTGGGAATAGTGTCATGGTACGGTGTAGTCACCGTACCATGACACTATTCCCACTAGACCGTTACCATTCGTCACCGGCCATGCACTTATGATACTTTTCATTAAGTACAAAGAATATTTTTTTGCCTGACACGTTCGTAGCACGGCCATGCTATGGCACGGTGTATTGGGCAGAGAACTTTGTGCTAAAAAAGTATCGACTATAACCTACTCTTTTTTTTTGAAGTCAGTTGAAATATGGAATCGAACTTGTATTTGGTAAAAGCACAAACTGGCCACTTTTTCTATTATAACTGTAGCGAAATATTTTACACAGCTTTGTTAAGTATTTATTTAATTACTGTGAGTAACTTGTTTTTCAGGTAGTAGGAAGTAGGTAGTTTAGTATAATGTGATCTGTTGCTAGGAATAAAAAAAGTTGAAGTAATAAAATTACATTTTAATTTATTCCATTAATGTACAGATGCATGCATGCTTTATAGCAGGGGATGACTTGAGGTCTAATTGTGTTAAAAAAAGTTTTTTGCGGTCGACTGCAAGGTAGAGTTTAGATGTTATTAAGTTGTTTGATATTAAATGTAGTTTTTTCCCTTTTTTTCTGTTCAGTTTATTTAAATCTCGCGGGCTACCTAAATTGTCTTTGCGGTCGACCGGCAGACCGGTAGACCGCGGTCGACCGGTAGACCGCGATCGACCGGTAGACCGCAGTCGACTTCTTGGCTATCCCTGCCCTAAAGAGTGTTTATCTTTACTTGTCCTATTTATGTCATTTTTGACAGTTGTCATAAGTACGCCTTTTAAACTAAAATCACAATTTAAAAATATGTGGTCTTTATCATGACTTTATTAAATCAAATTGTCATTAAGGCTCCGTTACGCGAAATCATTTGTCTCTGTCTTTTTCTTTACGTGTAAAGAGTATGGAAAATAACCTCACTTCTGCACTTTTTCGATGTTTTCGTGGTTTTTTCATCATTATCTTTAGCACAATTATCTTTCTTGAAAAAAAGTTATAGGAGCAACTGCACAGTACGTTAAAGTGTATTTTGATGGAGAATTCAATACGTTTACATTGTTATTTACGCCAAAAATATGGCCCGCGACAAGTGATTTTGGTGATATTCTGATTTTTTTTTACAATCATCTGTGAGGTTAATACGCAATTTAATGTTTGTAGCAACTAGGTAAACTCTTTAGCTTGTCGTATGATTTTTTTGGTGGCTACAAGTTTACGTTTTCTATATAAAGATATGGCCCGCGCAAACCATGTTTTCCTATTATCGCCCCGTATTCTGTGTGTGTGTAGAAAACCATTTGTTGTATTTTATAAATTGTGATATTTCAATAAAGAGTTGATGAACATTGTTTACCAAATAAGACAAATAAGGATAAACAGACTATACCTATTTATAGGCTTAATTAAGTACCTGAATAATTATTTCTAGTTCTTTTTTTATTTTTATATATTACTTATTAGGTATGTTTTCATGACATTAATATAATTATTTATTTACTTTTAACCTAGTAATGATGAAAACTGAAACAAATTTAAATTTTGGATCTATTACACACAATTCAACTTCTTTTCATAAATAACAAACCAAATTATAAACATTAACCAGCTCTTAACAAAACAACATACTTACAAGTTTTAAATTTTTTATGGAACATAGGTTTACTTAGTTACTATGCGCGACAAAAAAAAAACCGTGCAAGAGCGAGTCGGACTCGCACACCAAGGGTTCCATACCATCATAATTGCACCATCAAACCACACTGCAGAGTAGAATAATAAAATTATTATTTCAGTTTTAGGTCAGCGCTATCTCTTGACCGATAGTGGAACTAATGTTAACTTTTTTAGAAATTTGATAATTTCTAAAAAAGTGTGCTATATTGAGACATCGTTTTATTTAGAATTATATAGAATTATTTCAGATTTTTCTCTTTGCAAACTTCGGAGATAAGGGGGGGGGGGGGGGGGGGGGGGAACGGTAATCTTTTTTACATTTTTCATCATGAGTCGAAAACTATGCGGCCTAAAACAAAAAGAAAAAACCGGCCAAGTGCGAGTCGGACTCGCGCACGAAGGGTTCCGTACCAAAAAACGGCAAAAAAAAATTACATTTGTGGTATGGGAGCCCCCCTTAAATATTAATTTTATTCTGTTTTAAGTATTTGTTGTTATAGCGGCAACAAAAATACATCATCTGTGAAGATTTCAACTGTCTACCTGTTGTCGTTATTAATATCGAGCAAAAACGGCTTTCTAGCTATCACGGTTCATAAGATACAGCCTGGTGACAGACAGACAGACGGACAGACAGACGGACAGCGGAGTCTTAGTAATAGGGTCCCGTTTTTTACGGAACCCTAAAAATGATTGAAAACGTGCAATCGGCGCTCTTTCATATGATACCCCACATGCCCTAGTAGCTCCACTTCAAATTTTTAAGACCCCTTTTCAGTCCCTGTTGTAAAAAAGATTTTTTTTTATCTATTTCTTATTTGCAAAATAGTTGGGCAAATGTCATCTTAAACTATTCCAAATTTCAAGTTGATACCATTAGTAGTTCTCGAGATATCCAGCTGTGACAGACAGAAAGACAGACTGAGTCACACCATAACGGTTCGTTTTTTACCATTTTGGTACGGAACCCTAATAGGTACTGTCAAACGGCAATCTTGGTTCTTGGTAATTTCATTGTATAGGATGTGCAAAAAAATATACAAAATATATAAAAAATATGACTTTTACTTTTGCTGGCATCGATCGGCATGGCAAACGATCATTGATTTTTTTGCTAGCAGTACAAAATTGTCCAGTGCCGCGAAGTTCTTCTTCTTCTTCTTATTTTTGTTTTGGCAATCTACTTTCCTCTTAGAAGTAATTTTTGCCTGTGTCAAGTGTTGAATAGTTCAGTGGTACCTAGATTGTTTCAGTTTACATTAGAATGCGGGTGCATTGCATTCCAATGCTGCTTGGAGCATTTGCCACTAAGTATATCAAGACAGTTTACTCGGTAAGTTCTGCCGAGGTAGCTACCACCACAGTAAAAGTCTCGGCTTCACGGAACCAATTTCAATTATCCCACATATTGTTCAGTTGCGTAGACACTTGTACCACAAAACTGCACCAATTTTAAGACACAATATCCACTATGAATCAATTTGCAAATAATTAAAATAGTCACCGAACTGAACTCGACTAAATGGTGCCCAAAACTCTGCCGTGAAGTTGTCGATACTGTTCTTATTTGGCGCGCATAGTACAGATCCAGTTAAAGAGAAGAAAAAACATTTGATTACGACGGTCTCTCAAGGACAACATGGTACGTCTGCTGTGCCATCATCTCTACGTAACATAACATTATAAACATAAAAATGTCTCATATATAAACCCAGAATTATTAATAACCCAAAATCTCCAAATGCTTGGAACGCATGTGACCCTTCAAACTGCATTTCTGAACGAAAGCCGCGTCACAGAAGTCGCACTTAAACCTCCTATCATCAGCGTGTATCCTCAAATGTTCTTTTAAAGTCGTCTTCCTCCCATAAGCCTTGAAACACACATCGCATTTGAATTTCCTCACACCTGTATGCGTCAGCATATGATTTTTCAAGCATTTAGACGTGAAGAACCTTTTATCACACACTTGGCATGCATGGGATCTCTCCATAAGATGGTCCCTTCTCGTGTGCTTCGTTAAATTGTTTCTAGAATTAAACACGAGGTCACAAGCCATACATTTCAGCCGTAGGGGCTGCCTTCCGTGTACCTCAACCTCATGGTCTAACTTCTTCTTGTAAGAAATGAATTTTTCACCGCAATGCGAGCATTTATTCCTTTTATATTCTTGATTCTTGTGTACGAATTTCTCGTGGTCGTTCCGCTTACTAAGGGTGCCGAAAATTTTTTCGCAAAAGCTGCAGGCGAAATCTCCTTGCTTGTGCCTGTTCTGGTGGCTTTGAAGATTGCGTTTATTAACGAAGGGCGTATTGCAGATATCGCAGATGTAGTTGCTGTAGTGCACTCTCATGTGTTCTAGAGCTAGTTTGAAACTAACATACGACCTCGAACAAACGGAGCAGAGAACGCCTTCAGAATTGAATTTAAACGTTAGTATATGATTATCTATATCGACGTTATAAATTTTGTCGTGTACAGTTTGCAAATGTTTGACGGCATCTTCCAAATTATCTAAGCTGCTGTCGCAGAGAATGCATTTGAAGTCGGTGATATCGAGTTTGATCAGGAGACTAGTTAAAGACTCAGTACGACTAAAACTTTTCTTGTCTCCGTCGCTGTGTTCTTCTAAAGAGTGCTTTTTCAGCTCAGCTGCAGTAGGTCTCAGATCGTGACAATATCCACAGCAATACGCGATTCCATCGAACGATTTGATTGGTGTAGCATTAGTGCACAGCAGAATCTGTCTAGCGTTGTGTAGATGTTTGTCAATTAGTCTCGCAAAAACTGGTGCACGACCGCTTTCCTTTTTGAGCGAGCTACCAAAGACTAGATTCTGCTTTTTCTGAATCTGAGGTGGCAGGACTCTTTTAACAGAACCGAGTTTTAGTTGTTTTATGTTAGGAGGAGCCATGACTTTTGTCGCGACACAATTCAATGTTAATCTGGTCCGTCTTGTTGAACTGGTGAGTGGAGTTCCAACAATATTTTTTTGGCTTCTTCCCTTAATACTGACAGACCAGTCGGTCGGTTCTTTTTTAGGCGGTTTTGCATTAAGAAGATTCAGTATTTTACTTACAGCTACATTAGAACTGCCCCAGCGGTTACCTACAAAGAAAAACGTCGAATTAAATTTCTCGTAACCACTTAGAACCCACGAAAAATACGACGGTTTATTAATGCTAGGTATACCTAGTAAGTATTCATAAATTTGATCCTATAATGCATTTTCTATAACGTAAATGTAATGTACAAATAACAAAAAGGTTACATTTATAAGGTCATAACTTATTGTACATACCTACT
Source organism: Agriphila geniculea (assembly GCA_943789525.1). Lineage (NCBI taxonomy): Eukaryota > Metazoa > Arthropoda > Insecta > Lepidoptera > Crambidae > Agriphila > Agriphila geniculea. Next base: position 36,100,808 of record OX038870.1, read on the forward strand.
GCACAAGTGCACAGAAACAACACACATCATCGTTTTGGCTTTTAGCACAGATTCGATATAAGTACGTACTACATCTTTTAGTCATGGCAACGCAACTGTAACAGCATCCGGTTATTTATAAATATGAGATAATGTTTTGTGGCTTACGGCTAGGCCTAATAATCAATCCACAGAAAGGGGTAGGCCTAATCCAGATTAGTTGCTATGTAAAAGTTGATATTAGTCAAAAATTAACGACAGTTGCATAGCAACTAATCTGGATTAGTTAGGCCTACCCCTATCTTTGGATTTATTATTGGATCTGGGGGCTAGAAGTTATTTTAAAGAGAGGGTTTATTTTTCCATAAGTTTAGAAATAAAAGCTTCGATTTAATAGGTAAGTGTATTTTTTAATAAGTTAATTATGTAAATCCTAAAAATAATACAATGATCAGGCGGTAATACTTATTTGCATAGTTATTGCACTATTTTGATATTATGTTAAAAAAGCTAACTGACAACTCGTTTCTAAGAGATTTTAGTACCAAACTTAAAATTAAGTTTCGTTCCCTTTGAGACTTTATTTTAGTCCACAACTGAATAGTCTTCACCTCACCGATGTTAAGTGACGAAAAGGCCGAAAGTGTAAGCGCACTACACCCGGAATCCCCACCACTGAGGAACTGGCTATCTTACCTCTAACTGCCGGAACACAACAATTTTTAAATTGTTGTTATGACGTCAGACTTTGGTAAGATGGTGGTAGCTAGCTAGGCGGACTTGAAATAAGCCATGAGTACAAATTGTACCCCCCACCTGGAAATCTTACACGTGTGGGCGAACGACTAGACCACAGAAGAGGGTAAGTACAATTTTCTCCTTAGTACTACCACAAAGTATTAAATTTTAGCACTAATGGGAATCAAGTTTCATTAGTTCAAGTGAGAACAAAGCAAAATCAAGTTTGTCTTAAAAAGATAGTAATTACTTAAAAAAGATTCTCAAAGTAAAGAGAAACAAAATATACATATTACCGAAAATAAACAATGTGATTTCTTGCTTTTTTCAGGTGAAACTTTCTAGTTCGTGGTGCAGTATATTAACTTATTATTCATTACCATTCATATTTAAACTACTAAGCTATCGTGTACAGTCACGTTTATAAATATTAATACAGTTTGTCACTCTAAAATGTCCCCGCGGTTGACCGCTAGTGCGTAAGATCGCTAAGTCTCACAATTCGCAGAATCATACACCATATACTAGGAATTTAAACCACACCGCACCGCACCGCTCTTTTAACATTGAGATAATATTACTTACAAGAGAGTAATTCTTAAGATAATCAAATCACATTAAACACAATCACAATTCTCAATCACACAATCACTTATCGCATTTCAGTCTCTTCACTAGTCCCTTAGTCTGATCGAAGAGCTGATAATCGTTACGGCCTAAGATCTATGTTTGTATTTACGGCACGTCCTCACTTATGCTCGACATTTTCACGGTTCAAAAATAAAGAGAACTGCAGAAGTTGAGCTTAGTACTCTACGCGCGCTCGAGCCCGCATACATAGACAGACGCGTCTGTCTGATTATCATCCGTCTAGACGGATCAACTACACGGAATCTCTGCTACGCTCAAAACAGTTCGAGCGCGTGACGCAATTTCGTCGGTCGTTGAGAGCAGTATCTAAGTGTAGGTGCTAACTTCTGTCCTCTTCCTCTCTCTATTTTGTGGTTCAATCGAGTCATTTTCAACGTGATCGCTATCTATATAGCAATCTAGAATCTCGTTGTTGCACGCATTTTCATAATTCAGTTCTCAATCCTACAGCATGAATCGCATAAGTAAATTAATCATATTTTGTGCCATCATTGCTGACTGGCAAACGCTGACTTTTGGTGATCCCATGGTTTTTCTTCATGTGTTTGTTCCTGCTGTTTGGTGTGGCGTACGCTTTACTACAAATATCACATTTATATTTCCTCTCATTTGTATGCGTAGCCATATAATGTCCTAGCATATGCCGCTTAATGAAGAATCCCATGCTACAAACAGAACATTCGTATGGCCTTTCTTTCAAATGGACACATCGCATGTGCAACATCAAATTGGATTTCAGATTAAATTTTCTGTCGCATAGATCACATTTGATACCCTCAGCGTTATGCACTGCTATCATATGCCGGGTCTTCTGGTAGTAGTTCTTAAATCTAGCTTTGCAGATCTGGCATACGCTATGCCCTGCTATGCCTTTGTGATCAATGTTAACATGAGCTTTCCTTTTCGACTCCGCAGCGAAGACTTGACCACAAAGTTTACAAGGAAAACTTGACTTTTTCTTGACGTGCGTCGTTTCGTGGCGATTCAATCTGAAGCTGTTGACAAACCCAGCACCACAAGTGGGACAAATAAAGTTGTTATAGTGCAGATTCATGTGCTGCATCAACAGTTTCATGTTGTGGAACACTTCATTGCAAAGACAGCAGTTCATCTGTGGTTCGTTGGTAAGTTTGAAAGGTTGGAAGTAATCAGTTAATCCTAGATAGTATTTCTTTTCGTGGACTTTGACTAGGTGTTCCGTTAAATAGTTGAGGCTATCGAAAGGGTGGTCGCAGATAGTGCATTTCAGGTCGACTATATCTAGAAAGGCGACGAAACACGATAAGCCAGTACCGGATTTATATGTAGGCTTTTCTTTACCGTGGTCGATTTTTGTGTGGCTTCTTAAAACCTGAGGATCAGGGAATGTCTCAAAACAGTACGCGCAAATGTACCCTGCATCGTTTCTATCTTTAAAGATTGTGGCATTAGAGTATTTGAGGAGGGTGATGAGATTATGCCACTGTTTCTGAAACTCGGGTAGATGTTTCTCAGTACACCTGACCTTATCAATGCTCGTGGTTTCCTCTTTTATAATCCGTTTCCGTTTTTTCTTACTGCGTTTACCTATAAAAGAAAAATAGGTCTTTCACACTCGAATCTCTCTCTTCTTATAATAATACATTAAATCTTGCTAGTTTCTTCGTCGATGGGAAGTAAATTAAACCCAAGTGGATTAAATGTAGTACTTTTTATTATAAAACACACATCTATTTCATGTCAACTGTGTTTCTAAATTTATAACTTAACCTCAAATATATTGGAATAAGAATATTCCATAAATTCTACAGGATTGCACATCATAAGGTAATTTTTTGAGTTGAAAATTTGATATACCTACCTACTTATATTTCAGTAGATATTCCTTGATACAATGATATCGATGGTAAAAATCAAATAAAATGTACATGACGAAGTGCAATTCTATTCATTCTATAGAAGACAATTTTATATATGTAAATATTATGTTACTGTAAAAGCTCGAATACTGGTAAATCCTAAATGTGCTTTAAATAACTTTACCATTTGAATTAGAATTTCTGAACATAAGTTCAAATTATTGCGAATAGACATAATATAAAGCTCAAAATAATAAGGACCACTAACTAATATAGTTTTCCATACAAACGAACTAATTTTTGTAAGGTTCTTATAACATAAATTCAATCTGATTTTATTTGAATTTGATATTGTTCGAAAGCGGTAATAGTCAACTTGCGGACTTTATAGTCGAATTTACTGTATAAATTCTCCTATTTGCCGTGTGTCAATTGGAATGAAAAATGTTAAATTTTGAATGAAACTCCAATATCTTTCTATTCTGACTGACACACGGCGAATAGGAGAAATTATAGAGTAAATTCGACAATAAAGACCGCAAGTTTACTATTATAGCTTTCGAACAATATTTAAATGAAATCAGATTGAGTTATGTTAAAAGAACCTATCAGAAATTAGCTCTATGGTTAGCTATTAAATTAGCTTTGGTTGGTGGTAGGGCTTATTTCAAGTCCGCCTGGCTAGCTACCACCATCTTACCTAAGTCTGACGCCATAACAACAATTTAAAAATAGTTGCGTTCCGGCAGTTAGAGGTAAGATAGCCAGTTCCTCAGTGATGAGGATTCCGGGTGTAGTGCGCTTCCACATTCGGCCTTATCATCACTTAACATCAGGTGACGTAAAAGCCAAGCAATATCCCGTTGTGCATTAAAAACAAAGCTCGTTTGCATGGGAAACCATACAAACGAAACCATAGTAGCCCATATTTCTTTTGAGCAGTTCATAAATAAAAAATCTGTAGCACCGCATGACCACGGCAACTGCAAAGGTACCGAAACGACAGAAAATACTATTTCAGGCTTTAATCATAACTGTTTGGTATACAACGTGTTACAAAAATTCCTCTAATACCGAATATGGTAGATAAGGACCATCAAACAACTTTTACTACATGTCACCGTGGCGGTACCTCCATAGAAGCCCAAAAGCCCGGCTTGCCCTAACAAAATCTTATTTACACTACTAATGAATCTCAATTAATGACAACAGCAAAATATTATTCACGAACGTAAATTTTCAATCAAAATCAACCAAAGATTCAATTTTTCAAACAACTGATCGATAGTCAAGTCGTTAAACTGCATAATATAGCGTATTAATCGAACAATACACTGCATCTCTCTCGCACTCGTTGGCTTGCAACCGGGCTTCGCAAATCCATACATACGCACTCTTCTAACGTTAGCGAAACGGTACCCCACTACATACATACTACTGTAGGTATGTATAGATTCTATGAAAAATGCCCAATCCGAGCCAAAGCATGCTTGCTATTGAAGTTAGCCACAAATGGCCACAATACGAGGCCGCCGCGTAGAGTGCGGTTATTTTACCCATGGCGTTATGTTGGTACCCCGGAAATTTATTCAATTTTGAACCTTATTCCATCGCAATAAGAATAAATTTACGGGGTACCAACATAACGCCAACGCCAATAATCTGTGACGACCTGACGACAGCTGTTTTGAAACAACAAGGGTTTTGTCTTTATTAGTGTTGTTGTGTTAAAAATGTGTCTAAATTTAAGTCTAATGATTGATAATGTTTTTTCGTGATGGATTAAAATGTTTATTTACTGTGTGATCTGTGAAAGTGTCCACGAGTTGAATCGATCCAAGAGAAATACAAAAAATGACCCTTGCTTTGCACTTGCAGTCCGGTAATAATACCTCTTCATATCAGTATTTTCAAAGAAATACAATTCTTCAATTTATCGTACGTACCTAATTACGTTGTGGACTCGTTTACATTGTTGGTTCTTCTTATAAAAATAAATAAGTAAGGTTAGTTTTGCGTCTTTCATTTGAACGACAAGGGGATAGGATTGGAATTGTCTAGTAAAAGCTCAGGAACGCTATTATTTTGTGAAATGATTTAAATATTTATTATGAGTTACACATTTTAAACGAGAAATTTAGTTTTGACTACACAATAATTAAATTCGATAAAGTTACGCCATCTAACATTTTGTGTCGAACTAATTTATGAATAATTATGTATGCTTAAGGGTTGTGCTTTTGGTGCTTTTTTGCGACTTATCTATTAATTAGTCTAGATGGCGCTGGGCTGTGTCGCATCGATATTTTGGTATGAAAAAAATCTTAAATTAGTAAAGAGAGACTGTGAGATGCATTGTTTTTCTTGCTTATATTGAGCTAGTAAAAAAAAATTGGTTGATTTTAGGGTTCGGGCTTGCTATACTCTATAGGCCTAGGCACGCCACTGGTCACCAACTCTGAAATCGCGAAAAAAAACAGCTGTTTCATACGAAAATTAATAACGAAAATATCTAAATGTATGAGACAGCTGATTTTTTTTCAAAATTTCAGTGTTGGTCCCAAAGTTAAAAGTTGTTCAGTTTGATGGTCCCTATCTACCATATTCGGCATTAGGGGTCTTTTTGTAACACTTTGTATCCTAGTTTAAGGTAGTTCGTGCTTTTATAGTAACACAATTATATACTCTAAATAGGTAAAACAGATCATAATACATAGGTAATTATTAACTTAAATAAATGTATTGGTCTTTTAACAGCTCGAATATACATTATAAACAACTTTAAGTTTATACTGTCATTTGAAAATACATTCTTAAACTTCAATTAAACGTAAAATAATGTTTTTAATGTCATTTCTGTAATTTATAAGGGTTTGCTCAAAAAAGAAAGAACGCTTTCTGTATGAGCCAATTATTTATATTTTAAATTGTAGATTTTGAATTATATTTTAGAATTTAAGCTCAATTTTTTTTCTGGACTTATCGGAAAGTAGTAGTAAAAACTGTAACAACTAAAAAAAACACTTTCTGGTTTAAAAGCTGCCATTTAAACTTGTTATTCAGATAATTGGTGTAAATAAGTAGTTGCATGTCATACATTTAACGGCCAGATTCAAGAATCAATCACAGATAGGTATAGGCCTACCCCTTAATTACGTAACTGTTGCTAACAATTCTCGATTGAAACCGCAGTTACATTGCTGCTTTAAGTAAGATAGTTGTCACATTGGTTCTTATTAAAGAAGCAATGTAACTGCGACTTCTGTCCGAGTTGATTGCAGCAAAGTTACAAAATTAGGGGGCAGATATATACGGCGATTTTCTGAATAGTCGAATAATTTTGTGGTGTGGCTTAGACCATCAAACTGAACAACTTTGTCTATGGGACCAACTTAATCAGAACACAAAGAAATCAGCTGTTCCACAGAAAACGTCAATATCTACTCGACCAAAATGTATAAAACAGCTGATTATTTTTGCTCTGATTAAGTTGGTCCCATAGACAAAGTTGTTCAGTTAGACCATGGGTCTCCAAACTTTTTAGCAAAAGGGCCAGACTTACTCCTCCACCAAGTCCCACGGGCCAGGATCTAGCTAGCTCCGTACCAACATACTGTAAATTACAGTATTGTTGGTACAATCCGGCCTGCTTTCGCGAGCCGGATTGTTGGTGCTCGCGGGCCGGATCTGGCCCGCGGGCCGTAGTTTGGAGACCCCTGAGTTAGACGGTCTAAGCCACATCACAAAATTTGTCGATTGTTTTCGATTTCACTCTGTAACTTACAAAAAAATTGCTTAGGCAACTGTCATTATTTTTATTTTATTTATTATATCAAACGTTGCCTATCAACTAATCCGGATAAGGCCTATCCCTATATCTGATTTGATTATTGAATCTAGCCGTAACCCCAGATCCAATAATCAATTCACAGATACTATAAACCTAATCCAGATTAATTGCTAAGCAACTGTCGTTCATTCTTTGTTAATATCAAACGTTACATAGCAACTAATCTGGATTAGGCCTATCCCTATTATGAATTGATTATTATTACACAGATAGGGGTAGGCCTAATCCAGATAGTTGCTATGTAACAGTTGATATCAATAAAAAATTTACGACAGTTGCTTAGCAATAAATCTGGATTAGGTTTATAGTATCTGTGAATTGATTATTGGATCTGGGGGTGAATCAGCCCGCTGATTGCGTTACTCTGTTCTCTAACAAAATCAATGGAAATAGTTTCAAATTAATGAAATTTGTCAGTTTCATTTATTAGTAAAGTGCTATTATAGCACTGAAACTGTAAAATTTCATTAATTTGAAACGAAAATTGTTAGCAACTGAGTTACGCAATCAGGGGGTTGGTCGTGAGTTGGAATACTAATATCACTGGATTAAACGCAAGTCTCACTACAAATTGAATCGATCTTTCATCTTTGCCGCTTGGGCCTTCTTTTTATTCTCATTTGCGATCTGATTTAGCGTCATCTCCCTATTATCAATCAAATGTTTCACGTCTTCAAACTCTTTGAATATCTCCAAATTGTCTTGATGGAGTTTCACGTGATTCTTCAAGCTGCATTTCTGTGTAAAAGTTTTGTAGCATACATCGCATTGGTATCTTTTGTCATCTTCGTGGAGTTTCATATGTTCTTTTAGAGTTCTCTCTCTAGAAAATGTTCTGCCGCAAACGTCGCATGCGCACGTTTCTCCTCCCGCGTGTCTCGATAAGTGATCCACCAGACCGCGTTTAGAAAAGAATTTCGCGTTACACTGATCGCATAAGAAACTCTTTTGTTGCAAATGGTGGTGTTTAATATGTCTGTTCAGTTCAAACTTCTTTTTGTAAGTCTTGTTGCACGCATTGCAAGGGTATACAATCGGTGTTTCGTTGTGGACTTTGACGAGATGCTCGCTACGATCGTAATAGCTGACGAATATTTCTGGGCAATGAGGGCACTTGTTTCTCAACCATCCTCCAGTGTGGACGCCTTTTTCGTGATTGCGTTTCTTAGTAACAGACGTGTAGGATTTGTCGCAGTAATCACATGGAAAGATGCCTTGAGCGTGCGTCTTCCCGTGTTTCCTCAAAGCCGCTATAGTGATATAACCGGCACCACACTTATTGCAACAGTAATTTCGGTAGTGGCTACTCATATGATGGTAAAGGTTTTTGAAGGAAATATGAACAACGGAACATATGACGCAAGTGAAATTCTGCCCGTTTTCAAGACGGAACGGTAGGATAATATCTTTAATGTTTTTGTGGATGAATTTGTTGTGGACAGCTACTAAGTGTTCCTTTAGATCGTTCAAGTCTTCCATCTCTTCGTTGCATAGAGTGCAGATTAAGTTAGTGATGTCTATCTTTATGGGGTTGTAGCTGAGTTTGTAGTCTATCATGGTGTTGATTCTGTCTTTCTCTGTCTGTTGGGCTGTGTGGGCTCGTAGATCGTCGATGGTTGGAAAGGCTTTCGCGCAGTAGAGGCAGGAAAAGCCTCGTGTAGTTTTATCTCTGAACGGGCTAGCATTGGAGTACTGTAGGATGGCAGTCAAATTTACCCTGTGCTCTACACGCTCCGGGGTAGCGCTAATATCACCTTTTTTTTTCTTTTTCTTGCGCTTGGGCGGTTCGCCGTCCGTTCCTATAACAAGAAACGAGCACATCTCATTATCTTGGTCCATCTACGTCTTCCTAGCTTATTTTAGTTTAGTCTTCGTGCGGTTGGCTTTTCCCATCCTTTAATGTCCCTTTAGTTGGGCTAAACAGCTTCCGATAACCATCAAAGAATATGAAAATTACCTGAAGTGATAGGTACAGTAAATATTTCTAGTTTTAATAAAAAAGGGATACGCAATTTTGGGTTTGAAACGTTATTTTCATTGGATAAATAAATATAACTGAAAATCAGTAAGCCCCAGTTTCTGAGGTACTTTATCGTAGGGGTCCACATTATCTGGTTTAAAGTAATAACCAGATAATGTGGACCACTGCGATAAACCACCGATAGGTACTATGGGCAACAACAACACGAATTAAACGTATGTTGTGACGGCGCGGAGTGCAAGCGATTTTAACCATAGGAGTGGTTAAGCGACGCTGTTGCCCGTTGTACCTCAGAAACCAGGAGTAAGTCTATTTATAAGTAGTTCAGTCACATTTTTACAAGAGTGTATTGGGTTCAAAGTTCATGTGTATGTATGTGAGATTCTTTGTTCCACCATAACTTCTAAATGCCTGAACAGATTTGGATGTGTGGGGTATCGTATCGTTAGAATCCTTACATCATCCTGAGTAACACAGGCTATATTTTTTTGAAGAAAAGATCTATATGGCGGTTGCATGACGCCATTTTATAACGCGAAAAAAAATCCGCAATTATTACAACAATATTGTATCAAAGGCCTCGATGAGCAAATTCCAAATTAAAAAAAAAAACAAATGCCTTGTGAAAAAAAAGATCAAAAGTAAAATAACAAACTGACATTGCAGTCGATCAGGGGCCCTATTTTTGAATCGCTCGGCAGGCGTCGAGCGCTCTTTTCGCCTGATTTTCGTTCGACATATGACTCAAGACAATGAGATGTCGAACGAAAATCAGTCGAAAAGAGCGCTCGACTGGAGTCGAGCGATTCAAAAATAGGGCCCCAGTGCACTGACATTTGTTCTTTAACTTTTTAGTTCGTTTTTTGGCAGGGCAGTCATGTTTTTTGTAAATAAGATCCATCCAACCCGAATGATTAAACTAGAACAAATAGGACTGCCGAAGTCCTCATCTATAATTGAAAAAGAGTTGTGGACAATATATAAAAGCGCACTTTTGTGCAAGTCTAATAAATTATGGATATGGTTACTTGAGAAAAGTTAATTGCTGAAAACATCAAGTTAAATGGACGACCTCTTAAACCCGTATTTATACGCTATCTGGAGCTATCTGGAGATCATACCTGAGATGCTGTTCCTATAAGAAGAGCATCACAAGTATCATCCCAAGATAGCTCTCAACTTTGAGAGAGATTTATAAATACGGGCTAAGACCAGAACTTAAAGGTGCTGCCTCACCGGGAGCATTCACGTGTAATGTAACGTTACAGATTTGAGCATTACATCAGTGAAGGAGGAGAACCGAGCATTACAATGCGCACCTTGTAATGATACAAAACGGGCATACATCAGTGAAGGAAGAGAAACACGCGAATGCTCGTCAGTCAGGGAGGTATTATTGTAATGTAATGCTCAAAGACGAATCTACCTAGTCTGGCCATAAGTTCTGTTACATAAGTAAAATTTTAAATTTAGAATGCAAGCCGAAAAAAATATTGTGGGTATTCGAAATTTGAACATTTAAAGAAAATAAAAACATATAGTTTCTGGAATTTTTTTCATTTTCTAAAATGGAGGGGACGCTCAAAGAAGACAAAGTCGTAGTAATTTCATTGCATCGTTGCGGTCTAGCGCCAACTGAGATTTTCACACTGCTGAAAAGTTTGAAAATTCCACTGCGATTTATTTATCGTACTATCAAACGATTCAGAGAAGATTCAAGATTAGAAGATAATCAGAGGAACGGTCAACCTCATTCTGTTCGGACTCCAGCGGTCATCAAAGCAGTGAAAGCGCAAATCTAACGAAATCCTGTCCGTAAGCAAAAAATTTTGGCTCTGCAGATGGGACTAAGCAAAATCACTGTTAAAAGGGTGTTGAGTGAAGACCTAGGACTGCATGCTTACAGAAAAAAACAGCACATCTTCATGGCTGAAAAAATTCATATTCGAGAGATGCCGGGTTTTGTTAATGTGGTACGCGGGAAAAAAAATTCGTGAAATTTATTTTTTGGGCGAAAATTTTTTTAATGTTTTGGAGAGTTTCAACAAACTAAATGATAAAGTGTATACACACTCTAGTGAAGAAGCAAGCACACGTGTGCCACGTGTTCAGCGTGATCATCACCCTTCAGAATTCATGGTTTGGTTTGGGGTCTCCTATTTGGGTCCAACGGAGGTGTTTTTTTGTGAAAAACGAGTGAAAACCAGTGCCCTCATATACCAAAACACAATCCTAACAAACATTGTGGAACCTCTTTCACAAAAAAGGTTCGAAAACGGACACTGGGTTTTCCAGCAAGATTCTGCGCTCGCTCATAAGGCGAAAAGTACCCAAAACTTGCTCAGGGCCCGAGAAATCGACTTTATCAGGCATGAGGATTGGCCCTCCTCCAGTCCAGACTTGAATCCCTTGGATTACAAAATATGGCAGTACTTAGAGGAGAAGGTCTGCGCTAAACCCCATCGCAACTTGGCGTCACTTAAAACATCCCTGATTAAAGCAGTCGCCGCTATTGACATGAACGTCGTGCGTGTTTCGATTGATGACTGGCCTCGCAGATTGAAGGCTTGTATCCAAGCAAGAGGAGGACATTTCGAATAATTTTAATGTGGTTTAAATCTGTATTTTATACCCTTTCATTTGATACATATATGGTTGTAGTGCGTAACTCACTGAGTCACTTATTTCTTAACTTTCCGTATGTAACAAAATTTATGGCCAGACTAGGTATAATGTTACAGTATGTTGCTGGCAACATTAAATTAGATTTAAAAAGTAAAAATGTGTACGGAATTCCGTATCCGATCTCTGCCCCGGCAGCAATACCTCTGTAACGCTGATTTGCTATTAATTATTATTGAGTGTGCAAATAAATCCTCATAAGTTTAACCGGTGTTTTGCTATCTACGAAGAACCTACAGTCCACAGAAACGAAGAGCCTAACACAGTACACGTGAATGCTCCCGGTGAGGGAGCACCTTAAGAGCGCGTGTTTTGCACACTAGCGCCGCCATTGAAACAAGAATCATACCCAGAGCCGTATTTATAAACCGCTCTTAACGTTCAGAACTATCATACTTGAGATGTTCTTCTTATAGGAACAGCATCTCAGGTATGAGATCAAGATAGCTCTCAACGTTGAGAGCGGTTTATAAATACGTGCCCTAGTGCTTAAATAAAGTCAAAATCGAAGTGTCTTTAAGTATAAAATACACACAACGTCAGAAAAATCGCACCTTTTCGAAAATAAGTTTAGACTTTTGGCCACCCTGCTATTGCTACCTAACGTTTTATTGTGTAAATATTGAAAGTACATTTAATGAGCTTTCAATTAATAATTGTTTGATTTAATTAGCAAAACAGTCACCATAATTAAACGCTTAAAACGTTTTTGCTTGCGCCGCCATAAAAGGGAAATAAAAGGGGTCAATTTAGGAAATGCGGGTAAATTCGCTATTGAGATGATGGAGAAAAACACTTCAACAGTTCAATTAAAAAAAAGGAATACCCAAGATGGATACTATTGCTCATGAAGTTGCTCAAATATTGCCAAAAACTGAGGCAATGTTGCTCGGAAACTGAATCTCAGTAATTGATTCCGTTCGACGAGTATTCCAACGGTTTCTAGAGACTGTTGGCTGTATCCGAAGGAGAAGAAGTATTTAACAACACTTACTATGAAATAAGATAGGATTAAATTAACTTAGAAGAAATTTTTGAAAAGGTGCGATTATTCTGACGCCGAGTGTAGTTCCAATAAACTTAGGCCCTTATTTATAAACCGCTCTCAACCTTGAGAGTTATCTTGAGATCATACTTGAGATGCTCTCTTATAGAAACAGCATCTCAGGTATAATCTCAAGATAGAAGTTTATAAAAACGGGCCTTAATAATTAAGCACCTTGACTTTTTTAACTGACAAGAAGAACGGGCGCAAGAAACTTGAGACGAAATTGTGAATTATGTCTCTGTAGTGCACTCCGAAGAAGCTTTGCGAATTTTTTTTAAGTTTTTGATTCTCGTTTCAATGGCGCTCAATTCAATGGGCTCACAATAATCCTTTTTTTAATATATTCGGTTTTATAGGGGTATTACTAATCATCCTGTATACTTAGCATATGGGGTGATACAAAACAGTCAAATTCCCTTAAATAATAACTGAAACGTGTGGAAAGTAAAATTCAAAATCGATATAGATTTTTTTTAATAATAATATGTTGTTTGAACCATTTAGATTATATTTCTTACGATTGGTTTTCTTTTACGCTCTTTTAGTTTTTTTAAATATTTGTTTTTTACCCTCCGATTTTTCATGAAAGATTTAATTAAAATTGGTTTGACTTTGAATATAATACTCAAAGTAGTTTTATGTAGTTTAAACTTCACGAAATAGATATCTCAAAAGCCATTAACATGCATGCAATAAAACATATATCTACTAAAATTTGCAAAATTATGCATATACATATTGAGAAAATGTTATAAATCATTATTTACTTATATTATAAATGCGAAAGAACGTTTGTTTGTTTGGACTTCACGTCTTAACTACTGAACAGATCATCATGAAATTTTACATACATGTTTTCAGGGGTACAGAGAAGGACATAGGGTAACCTTTCATCCAAAACAAAAATATGTACTGATCCCGAGGGATAGCAAAAAAACTTTCCACGCAGACGAACTCGCGGGCGGTCGCTAATTCATTATAATTTATCTATATTGACTTAAGTATATTATAATTTTACTATTAAACACAAGATCTCATTTAATATAAGATAAAGAATATAGGGCCAAGAACGTATCCCGAAGGTATACTTTTTTTTAATTATCATGTATCTTGTTCTTGTGTAAATTTTCATTGCTGTCTGTTTTAAAACAACACTAAAATACATTTAGTAAATACATTCTTCTGAAAAACTGCTATAAAAATAACTTTTTGGCTGTATTTTAATTTAATGGTCCATACACTCAAACGCCTTGTAAAGGTCTCAAATTATATTGTTCAACATTTTAACTAAAGTCAAGTACCTACAGTGGCGGTCACATAATTAAAGACACCAAGCGATTTTCATACAAACAAGGTAACTTTGAAGCCTTGGTTCTCCGCCAGGGATTGACCTAGCTGTGATCTGATGATGGGCATCCAGGGAGTGAATGGAGGAGATTCTGATCGCTTTACACACTCAACTGATCTGATCAGCATTCTAATGGCCGAATACTCAAACGCTACTTAACTTTGAGGGGATCTCAAACGTCGTCCTGTCACATTAAATGTCAAAGATATGACAAAGACAGCATGCTGTTTGAGAGCCGCTTAAAGTTAAGTAGCGTTTGAGTATTCGGCCATAAGAGAGTTTTAAATTTAATTTTTGATATGTTTAAAAAAACCGCAAATTTAGCATAAAAATTTATGTAAATCTTGAAACTGAAAACTTTGTTCCTTATATCTCTTAGAATGTTGATCAGATCAGTTGGGTGTGTATAGCGATCTGAATCTCCTGCATTCACTTCTTGGATGCCATCATCGGATCACAGCTAGGTCAATCCTTGGCGGAGAACCAAGGCTTCAAAGTTACCTTGTGTGTATGAAAATCTACTAGTGTCTTTAATTATGCCTTTAATGGCCAAATACTCAAACGAATCTTAAAGTTGAGGCCACCTTAAAATAAAAAAAGTTGTCAGATATGACTGACCAGCTTCCTTAAAGTTAAGGAGACCTTAACTTAAGATTTTTAAGATTTTAGCTAAGAAGCCTTTGAGTATTCGGCCGTAAGTCATTGAATTGGTTTCGCAAAATACTCTTGAAAATAATGAAAAGAATACATGCTATGCATAATCTTACAAATTACTTCATGTTGGATATACATCTAAACTACAATAATTTATTGGTTACAAAAGAGCTAACATTTGATCAAATGCTATTCAAGCAATTAAAATCAGTTAATTAAATAAGAAATTGCTTATTTTTATCCGAATACTCCTTTAGCAAAGCAAAAAGGAGGGTTATGATTTGATTTGTATGTTTGTATGTAAGTTTTTGTATCAACTAGTCACTAGATATTCAGTTTTTTTGTAACCAATGAAATGGGGAACAGGTAGAATATGCAAGCAAATATAGGAAATTGTACTGAAAGTGACCTCTTTTCGTTTTCAAAAATAATTGGAATTGCAATTGAAGATTTTAGACAAAACGCAGTAATAGCGTAATCTTTTTCCTTGTGAATTTTTGTTATTATTTTAAGTTTCTTTCACCTTGAATTTTAATTTAATAAATTTTTGTACTAAGTTATTAGATTCTCATTTAAAGATTTCCAATGACTTTGATTTCACAAAGGACTTTCAACATTTTGGCATAGTGGTAACCATTTTTTTTTTATTTTGACGAAGATTTTGGAAATGTAGCGGCGCACGATGAAATCTGCGTATATTGATAGAGGATCTATAGATGAACACAAAATTTCATCCTACTAATATTATAAATGTGAAAGTTTGTGGGTTTGGATGTTTGTTTCCCAATCACGCAAAAACTACTGAACGGATTTGGTTGAAATTTGGCACACAGATAGTAGATAGCCTAGATTAAAACATAGAATACTTTTTATCCCGATATTCCCACGGGAACGGGAACCACGCGGGTGAAACCGCGGGAGGCCGCTAGTATGATATAAAATTCTAAAGCGTAACATTTCCGAGTCTGATAATCCATGTTGAAGTTTCTGTATAGATGAAAATCCATACTTATTCCCCGGTTTATCTCAAAAACGTTGCAATTTAGGACTTTATATCATAAGACATTTTTTGTTCGTCTATTGGCTCCGTGCACGCTTTTAGCGCCATCTAGCGTGTTGCAACTTTGTTGGCTCTGACCTGACCATTTTGATATGTAATGGCGGCATTGTGACAAAATGTTAAATAATACTATACATATTGTGTTTTTAATGTAAATTTCAAAATTACTGTGATTTGGGTAGACAAAGTGTTGTGAAATCATTCAAATTAAATATGGCATGTAAGATCTATTCAAAAAGAGTGTTTTATTTTGGTTATATTAGGGTTTGTTTACTTCTTTTTTTAGTTGTAGATTTTGTAAAACAAGAGGATAAAGCTACTTTAATAATTTTATTAAGTAATAATAAACATATATAATTGTTCCTGTATCGTTAGTAATAAATTAAATATCGTTTTCAAACAGATTACAAAGCCTACATTATTTCTACTTTTTGCCACCATGAGCGCTGCAATCGATTATTATACCTTCGCACCCAGCTAATAGATACCCTATCGATATATGTACATAAGTTTCATCATGCGCCACTAAATTTCCGGAATCCCTGTCAAAAATCAAAATTATGGTTACCACTATATCAGCGTCCCATAATAAGAGGTTCAAACCCTTTTTAGGGTTCCGTAGCCTAAATGGCAAAAAACGGAACCCGTTATAGATTCGTCAAGTCAGTCTGTCTGTCCGTCCGTATGTCACAGCCACTTTATACCGAAAGTATTAATATTACACAATTGAAACTTGGTAGGTAGATGTATTCTATTCTGTTACCAGCTTAACGATTTTAACACAAATTAAAAGATTAAGGAGGGGGGGGGGGGGGGCTCCCCATACATGGAACTGAAATAGAAAAATATTTTTTCTTCAAACCAATACGAGCGTGATGTCTATAGATAGGTCTCTAAAAATGACATAGAGGTTCCTAAGACAATTTTTTCTCAAAGTCTACCGTTTGAAAGATATACACCGCCAAAGTGGTAAAATGTGTGTCCCCCCCTTTAACTTTTGAAATAAGAGTGAAAAATAAAAAATATATATATGCTGTAGATCTTAATAAACACTTTCAACGAAAACTGATTTGAACGAGATATGGTAATCAGTTTTTGAGATATAGCAAATTATCCATAACCGCAAATATAACTTTGTCATTCATACAACACAGAAAAACAAAGTTATTTTTGCAGACTAAAAATGATAGTGGTATTAAATATGGAATGGTATAAGGTAACTACGGAACTCTACGGCGCGTGACCCGACACGCACTTGGCCGGTTTTTCTAGATAAATTTTGAAGTCACTAATATCTTTAGTAGTTAACTTTGTCATTCATACGACACTGTGAAAAACAAAGTTATTTTTGCAGACAAAAAATGATAGTGGTATTAAATATGGTATGGTATAAGGTAACTACGGAACTGTACGGCGCGTGGCCCGACACGCACTTGGTCGGTTTTTCTAGATAAATTTTGAAATCACCAATATCTTTAGTAGTTAAGCCTTGCTTGCATATTCCACCCTCCCCAATATGTAGTAATGACAACTTACTTTTCGAAGAATCCCCGCCCTCGAGCTTCGCCTTCTTGGCGCGCGAAGTGGTGGCCTTGCCTCGCTTCTTGCCTTTCGCGTCGTCTAACTCTTGCTTGATTGGCACCTCATATTCTGCAACGGTTATAACAATTTAGTTTTACAACATATTAATGAAAGAACCAAAAATGTGAAAACCGTTTCTTCAGATCATCAAACTGAACAACTTTTACTATGGGACTATCCAATGGGAAATGTCAGAAAAAAACATTGGCTGAATAGTTTTTCATGGTACGAATAAGCCCCCTTAGTAATAGAAAAAAAAACAGAATTTTCGGTTGCGTGAAAAAAAATAAAAAAATTAAAGTCTCTTCGACTTCACAAATGTAGGAAAGTAACAGCAGAATGGAGATTATACCTTTGCTAACACCTGCCACTATAACAAAAAGAATTTAAAAAAAAATGTTTTGACATTTTGTGTTGAAAATTTTTTTAATACCATGTTGTGGTTGTGGCAGGTGATGGCAAAGGCAATTTTGTATGAAAATAACACCTGTATCCCTAGACAAAGTTGATGTGTATATATTATTTAGTAGTATATTTAAAAAGTAATAAGTGTATCTTTTCCGTTTCTTCTTCAGTTTCAATATTTAATAATTGGCCAAGATATTGAGGTTTGTTTGTGTCCCAAAATGTTATTAATTTTTTAATTTAGAGCTCTAAACTTACACGCTCATAATCAAAAAATACTATGGTATGGACATAAATCATGAAAACAATGAATGCCTCCATACACGGGTCTTGCTATCTTTGTGAGTTTGCCGATTTATCAAGATTTTTTCCCTATATTTTCAAACTATTCATTTTTAACTATTAACTGCACATACATATTCAGAAACGTGGTCTGATATCCCCATTTCATTTCTAGATATACTTAAAAATTAAGAATGTATAAAAATAGCATAGATGCTATATTTTGTTTATTTTCTAAATTAAAAAATTACCTGGACCAGAATAGTCGTCAGATAAATGATTATCCGATGTGTTGCCGTCGTCATCCAACGCATTAACTTCCACTTTTACTATGTCATCTGCGAACAAAGAGAAATATGAAAAAACTGGACAAATAATTGGACTTATCACTCCTTTTCGTATTGAGTTAAAAAAATATATGGTTTTCAGATTTCTTCCTTTAGGCCTGCCAATTAGATTTGTATTTCGGAAATGGAATCATTTCAAATGCAGCAAATCCATTATTATTATTTAGAATTAATAGAATGCCAGACGAATAGCATTTAGCAGCATTAGTTTTATTTGCAACCTATCATGACAGTTTTATGTCGAGGAGAATGACAGCGTTTAAAATGTCTGTAAATTCACCCATCCCATCCACATACTTTTAAACATATGATCCTGCAATCCTTTCTTGAACTGCTCCTCGGTGGCCAGGACTTGTTTTTTGAAGTTGGAGGCATTGCGGAGCTGCGTGATGCACACTTCGCAGATACCACCGTCCTGCCCTTCTTCCGCATTTGTCAGCTGTGAAAGATGTTATCAAAATTTACTAAAGCTGAGTTGACATGATCAAGTATGCTTGGACCAAGTAGTTTGGATGATGGATGACTACTTGGATTATGTAAAAGATTAATCAAAGCACACTTGGATCAAAATTCTAATCAAAGTAAACTTGAACCATGCTCTACTTACATCCAAGCCTGCTTGGACCAAGAAGTTTTCATGACTCCTTGGATGATACTTCGATCATGTAAACAAGCAATCAAAGTGCACTTTGACATGGCAGTAATGAAAAACTAGTCTGTCCAATTTACTTGGTTCAAATATACTTTGATCATGTCAACGCGGCTTTAATGGCCAAATATTCAATATAATTAAAGGAACCCAATATTTTGGATGACATTGTAATGTTCTCTCTCCTCAAGTGACTTCTGAGGACGATTGTAGGTACGACTTTCCATTAGTTGACGTAGAATTTAAGGGTGGAAGGGGGGAGGGGGGTCCTCCCTAACCCCCCCTTAAAATTTGGGAGTCCGGAAATGTATACTTTTTTTTAAATGAATTTTAAATCTCGCACTAAAAAGTAATGATAACAGCCAAATTACTGTTATTTTTCGGCAATTAAAGGAGCGGAGGGGGAGGGGAAGGGAAACAAGTTGAAACAACAACCTCCTCCAATCCCCATCTGCGGCGATGCGTAGTTTTCGAGAAATATTTTTTTGTGTAAACATAACCTCAAAACAAAAAATATGGGAATAAAGCAGAGGAGGCTAAAAAGAGGTGGGGAGAGGGGAGGGGACATACGTACGATTTTGCACGTAAAAAAAGTCGTTTCTGGCGCTTCGCCGGCCGCTGCCGCGGCACGCTCGCTTCGCTCGCTCGGCTTGCGCGCTGGGTTCATGTGCACCTAACATGCTCGTCGCTACGCTCCTCGCACCTATCACGTGACCCTGCGGTCTTTAGTCACCATCGCAACAATTTAGCAGTGCTACCAACATAGTACGCCGCCATTAAACGTCAAAAATGAAGACACTGGCCTAAAATTAGACATTTTTAACCTAGAAAATCTTAATTTTTAGAAATTTTTTTTCGCGTCCTATTTGTTTCCGCACCTTAATATTTCGTATTCGAGATCTAAATTATGAGTTCTTTACACAAAAAAAATATGAACTCTTAACTCCACGCCAACTAAAGGAAAGACGAGCCCCTGTACTATGGGCAACAGCGTCGCTTAACCAGTTTGCAACAAAATTCGTGTGCGCGCGTATCGCCCCTTCAAGAACTAAACGTATGTGACAGCGGGCGCGGCGTGCAAGCGATTTTAACCTTAGCGGTGGTTAAGCGACGCTGTTGCCCATGGTACATACATTAAAAGTAATATGTACTATACACACCTAAATTATCTATGTGGTTAGGTTAAAACAGTCACATTTTCTTGGCCAATTATCTAGGCCCCACATATAACAAGTTTATTTTATCCTACCCGTGAAGATCGTAACGTGATTTTACTAATAATAAGAGGAGTTTCATGGCATTATGTATGGAGACGAGAAAAACAAATGTTCATTATACATTGACGCCTCCCTATACATTTGATCAGCCATTTTCGGCATGCGACAGCATACAAAATGGGGGCAAACAACTTGCCATGTCAATGCATAATAACTTCTATAATATTTGTAGATACTTTGTAAACTTATATAAGCAATATTTATCGGTTTACTTACAGTGATGTCGAAGCATTCTCGTAACATTTCAGCGTATACTTCTTCTTCGCCCATCCATTGATATTTTGATGAAACATCCTTGAAAGTGCCTTCGGAGGCGCAGCACCGGCACATGCCATTATTCAATGCTCCTTCCATTTTCACAATCACAATTCTACATCACTGATAGTAAGGTTCTTGAATAAAATTCACTTTTCGAAGCGACGCTATAAACTCTTCACTGTACAGCATCCACCGCCATTTTGATTGAACCTTGATTAGATAGATAGTTTTTTTTGTAGAGACAGGCTGTTTAATTTTAATCTGTGCTTTTCTGCTACAATGCAACAGAATAAGGCTGCGGTCCCCATAGCGATAATATCGATATTATCGCGATAACAGCCGGTCCGCATGCACGTTAGCGCGTTTACAATATCTAGCGTGACGTCACTCATGACGTCATTACCAGCGCCATCTTGGGCTTACAGCGACCATGCCTCGGAGCGTAATCACTGTGAACGTCCTGTCAAAAGTTATAAGTGACTGTCAAACGAAACAGGTGTCAGAATGTTATTTCGTCAAAAAATCAAAAAATGAGAGAGTTCGTTATAGAAGGATCTTTTTTTCACTTTACAACAAAAGGATAGAGCATTATATTGGTTAATATTTTGTTAATATTAATTTGGATCTTATCCAAAAAGGTGGTTGATGTAAAAAGTTGAAAAAAAAGATATTGGGTGCACACGACTCAATAATCAAACGTTCTTCATCATTATCATCGCTTTATAGAGCAAAAATAGTATCTAGCAATTATCCCATCTTGTATTTGAGGTTAGAATAAAATTTTAGCGCGCTTACGAGCGGTTCGCATTCGCCAACTGTCATTTGTCGATTTTATCGATTTGAGCGCGATATCGAATGCGGACCTCGTGTGAGCGTTGTAAACGCCGTAATCGATGTAATCGCCATGCGGACCGCAGCCTAAATAAACTAATGTACCCCTAAACCTCAAGCATGGCTTGTGAATCACATTTTGACCGTCTAGGAGCGATGCTTGACATCAAGCACGTAGGTGTTAAGCATCGTACGCGAATGACGCGAATTCACTCGCGTCGCGGCAATTTTGACTACCTAACTCAAAGCGATAGCCATTGCCATAGCAATTCTAAAGAATTTCTATGACAATGGCTATGGCTATTGCTTTGAGTTAGGTGATTAAAATCCGTCAAAATGCCCCATCGCGCGAGCGAATTCACGTCAGTTTGTACGAAGCTTTATCGCGTGATTACCGTGACCTATCAAAGATAGTTTACGCCCACAAATGCTTGACAAGACATGCTTGATTGTCTAACAAGGGGAGGCTGATTCTTTAAAAAATGTTATTTTTAATAGAAAATTGTATCGCGTCCCCTGAAAGAGGCTAGGCCATAGAGTAAATTTTAACAATGGAAAGTAAAGAGTTTGATCAACGAAAGATGAGACTCGGTTGGAAATGGAACTAATTTTGACCTTATTTTAAGGTTCAGTTTCCAATAACTTAACCTCTAAACGTTAATTGAACAGGGAAAGTGGCGCCGCCATTTAAATCTTATCTTTCGTTGACCAGACTCTATGGCCTAGTTTACATTAGCCAAGTAGACGACCGAGTCGAGGAGCGACGAGTAGAAGTACATTGCTAGAGGGCCTAGAATGAGTTGGTTTTTTGTACTCACTTCACTTTGTGAATAGTTAACTATCGTCTTCTCTCTTTCACTCGTTCACTCACTTGCACGATTTCCTCTCTTTCACTTGATACTATTCGCAAAGTAAGGTGAGAAACACAACTCGTACTAGGACCTCTGTTATGTTCATCGATTTTAAAAGAACGTGTTGACCAGAATCTCATGAAACGGAAGTGAAATTATTTTTACTAAAAACACGTGGTTGTTGCATACAGTCAGTCAAGAAAATCATAAAATTACTTTCTTTGTCATTAGTGTTATTGTATAAACAACACTTAACTACTTTTTTAATGCAACAAGCACGTGTTTTTAGTAAAAACAATTTTATTACACTTCCGTTTCATGAGATTCTATCGCAATCGCTTTCATTTGACAGATGGATGTGACACATTGCTGCATTTCTTTGGTATGTTTTTATTTGTGCCAAAAAGAAACTTCAATGGATTACAGCCTGATTGCGTTAGATTTTGAAGTTAGACAATAGAAAGGCCGGTCTACCTTTTTCTATCCATGGTTAAAATGTACTCTATGGCGATCGATGACTCAGAGATTAGTCTGGCAGAATCATTAAACACAGAATTTGTATGTAATCAAATCACTAGTTCTAGATAGAGGTGGTTAATATAGCATCTAGCGCCATATTATAGCGCGCTATCTGTACATAGCGCACATAGCGTGCTATGTAAGTAGACGCTATGGCGCTATTAATATCGCGTGTGGCAACAAGTAGCGTCGTCGTTGGCCGGACGGGGGCGCGGGCATTCGTTATAGTTAAAAAATATCGCGTGCGCGCTTTTGCTACCGGACGCGTTCCGCGCGTTTCTCTCGCAACACGCTAGGTACGAGTATAATATCGCGCGCGACCTTCTATTGTGTTAGTTCGATTAGGACTTTTATGACACAACTAGTCAATTAGTTCGTATTATGTAAAAACTATTTAGCTAAGCAAAGTTAGTAGAACGAGAAATATGGTAAAAACAACCGAATTTCAAAGGTCAATAAGGTCGAACATCGCTTGCACCTGTTTTTTTAACTAGAAAACATTGTCTAGTGGTCACTAGTTAAAATAAATGAATGCAAGCGATTTTCGACCTTATTGACATTTACCAAAATCACGGTCTTTAATGAAACATCAGAATTAGTAAACGAGAATACGGCAAAAAACAACCGAATAGCAAACGTCAATAAGGTCGAAAATCGCTTGCACCTGTTTTTTTTTAACTAGAAAATATTGTCTAGTAATCACAAGTTAGAAAAATTAGTGCAAGCGATTTTCGACCTTATTGACATTTATCAAAATCACGGTTTTTAATGAAACATCAAAATTAGTAAACGAGAATACGCCAAAAAACAACCGAATAGCAAACGTCAATAAGGTCGAAAATCGCTTGCACCTGTTTTTTTTTAACTAGAAAATATAGTCTAGTAATCACAAGTTAGAAAAATGAGTGCAAGCGATTTTCGACCTTATTACGAAACTTATTTTCGAACTTTAGACAGTTCTAAGCCCGAAAAGTATAAGATAAAGTTCATTAGTTTACATTACTGCTTTATTTTATTTAAGACTAAAATGTAACGTATTAATAAATAACGTTTTTGTAAAGCGCGCGATCTGTCTAACGAACGACGTGTGAAGTAACGTGTTACGAAATCTAACGTGCTGCATCTAACGCGCCAGCCAGCCGCCCGCATGCTACCTGATAAATAGCGCGTTATAACATAGCGTATTTAATAGCGCGCTAGAAATCAATAGCATATAGTCTGTAGCGTGCTGTTGCTTTATAGGCGTTATGAACAACTCTAGTTCTAGATCTGAGCAGGGTTGCCATATTGGGCGATATGTCACGATTTGGGCTACCTCACGACCGAAATTGCGACTGGTTTTTCGTATTTTGCGACTGTCTCAAATTGGGCTACTTCTAGAGGTGAAAATTACGGAAAGTTTCCGAAACTTTGGAATGTTTCAGGTAAACTTCAGGAAACTTTCCAAATAACTTCCAAAATTACGGCAAATTTGGAAGTTTTCAAAATATAACCACAGAGGCAGTTAAATAGGTTGTAATATGGACTTCTTAAATAGATTTTTACTAGTGGCTCCGTGAGCTGTAACCTCGCGTTAAAAGATAACTCAAGTAAGTTTTAATAAAAAATATAGATGTCGCCCTTTCGCCATGAAGTTTTCAAGCATATAGTAGGGTTCGTGCTATTGGTATATTAAGTATTTGGTATATTCGTAGCTTGATGGCGCTTCTATTATTTTAAAATTTTCGAAATTTGTGAATTATATTTTTTTAGGACCAGTTTTTCGAAACATTATATCCAATATTTCGAAAAACTGGCCCGACAAATTTATATAATTTTCGAACCTGCTCACAAAATTTCACGAGAATCGGTTGATAAATGCGACCTGCGGGGCTATTCACGATTGTCGGAAATATAGTCGAAAGCATTCGATTCAAATCCGTTTCCGTACCGATAGATTCGAAAACTGCTATTCACAAATACATTCGACTGGCATTCGATTCACTTTCCGACAAGAAAGCGCAATGCATTTACAAAGTTCGTTAGCATAAGGTAGAAAATAAAATCAATAAGCTGGAATTGATATTTCGTGATAAATGACTAAAATTAACATTGATATTTCACAAGTTTCATCATATTATCCAAAAAAATTAACACTTGTCATTAAATTTGCGATATTTAATAAACTATAAAAATACTGAATTTAACATGGAAACATTCTTTGTAAACGTGAGCATTACTTCTTACAATAAAAAAATCTTTTTCCGTTTTTGCGCTCATAAGCTCAACGCTATGTACCGCATTTTTGATCAATTTTGTTTTTTTTGGAAAATAAGAGTAGGTACTTATTAAAAGCAAAAGTATGGTAATTCAATATAATATATTGAATTAATATTGAATATATACTTAGTATTAATATATAACCTATAAACTTTAGACCACAAAAAAATTACTTACTTCATGGCCTTAATTTTGGAGTTTTAAATAAGCTTTTCGAATATACTTAGGTAAATTTCAAGATTTTTTACATTAATTCCAATCTGCTTAGGGTACGGATCTCTTGCCGAAAGAAATATGCTCTCGGTTAAACTATCGAATTCAATCGAGAAACTAATGTCAAAAATATTCGATCCGATGATCGTGAATCGCGTGTTTCGGCAGACTTTCCGATTCGATTCGGAAAGTTGGTTTCCGACAATCGTGAATAACCCCCCTGTGGAGGAGAACAAACGGACAGACATTCGAAAGAATTTTTGCTCAAGCTGAAGCAGAGGCAACAATAATTACGGACCTATATTTGACAAACTAGAAACGAAGAGAAATGTTAATGTCCTATGAAGTTGATAAGGATGAAGGATATGCAGAACAGAAGAAAGCGTACATGATTCAGATGAAAAAGAGGTTATAAGCGAATTTATTACTTAAAGAAGTTTTTAATGAATATTTGTAAATTTATATGAGAAATATTGCAATTAATTGTGTCAAGGTGACAAATCCCTTTTACACTTATTTCAAATTCCCGCTTCAAAAAATAGTTCAAAATATTTACACTTTAATGAAAATATTAGCTAATTATAATTATAATAATTATTAATTTTGATCGAATTTTTTGATCTAATACCCTATGTTCGACACGATGACACGACGTTGCTGGGTAAGAGTAGGTACCTAGTTAAAAGCGCTTGCCGCCGCTGGCGACGGTGCCACCCCGCTGCTCGCTCCGCACGCATGCAACGTATTCACTCAGACCAAATACTATAGAAACTCTACCGAGTTCTATATTTAAATCGATATTTTGATCATGACTGGTCTATTTTTGGGCCACTTACACCCGATTGCACTAAACTTAAGGATCGCCTAAGTCTGTTCCTAACTACAACACGACCAAATTAAAACGGTGTCAAACTTAGCGGTCATGTAGCTGTCATTCGCCTACTTAACTTGGTCGAGTTGTAGTTAAGAAAAGACTTAGGCGATTCTTAAGTTTAGTGCAATTGGGTGTTAGATAAACATGTTTGCGATTTTGGGCTACTTAAATCAGAAATGGATTTGCGGGATTTTGGGCTACCTGACGGCCGATTTTTTGCGATTTACCGACTTAGACATCTGGCAACCCTGGATCTGAGTTGTACCTACCTAACCTGTGAATCTGTCACTTGGTTGGATTGTCAGATTCGCAAATATTGGCGTTGTTTTTTCTGGTTTTCTCCATAATTTGTTACAGAAATATCGGATTTAGCTGCAAATAAATCTAGCAAAATGTCTTTAGGATTATCGTGTCAGTGCTGCTTAATGCGGCCGCCTGATAAAGATTTGAAATCGTCATACAGAATGCTGGGAAAGACCGAAGTTTACGCTGATATGCTGAAAGAATGTTTTGAGATTCATGTAAGGAATTCTTTATAAATAGTCGTCAATTTATCATTATTTGAATTGGCATCAAGCTTTAAACACATTACTTTTCCTGTGATATCAATTAGCATTGTAAAATGAGTTCCAAATAATTGTTTGATAAAACAATTTTCTATCAAAAGTATACCTAGCTACAGAAATGAAAGAAAGATGTGATTTGTTAGTTATATTAAGTCTTCAAAAGTTAAAAGTGCATGCTTTTATTATCCCCGTCAAATGGTAATGCGCTGGAACCTTGTCACATTAACGTACACATTGACGTGATCCGCAACTAAAAATGTCATGAAACAAGAAAATTCTAATAGTTAATATAATATATTAATTATTGAATTATTATTTTCAATAAGATAGGGTCTAGGTATATAAAAATTTTACAATTGTTTTTCATTTTTGAGGTTAAAATCATGGCCGCCAGGAGCATTACCATTTGACGGGGATAATAATCCTGAAGTTAAGTGTTTTTAGGGTTCTGTAACCAAAGGGTAAAAACAGGACCCTATTACCAAGACTTCGCTGTCCGTCTGTCTGTCCGTCACCAGGCTGTATCTCATGAACCGTGATAGCTAGAAAGTTGGAATTTTCACAGATGATGTATTTCTGTTGCCGCTATAACAAAAAATACTAAAAACAAAATAAAATTAATATTTAAGGGGGGCTCCCATACAACAGACATGATTTTTTTGTTGTTTTTTGGTACAGAACCCTTCGTGCGCAAGTCCGACTCGCACTTGGCCGGTTTTTTTTTGGCTTTAAATTATTCTTATAGTTTCAATTTTTAGGGTTCCATACCCAAAAGGTAAAAACGGGACCCTATTACTAAGACTCCACTGTCTGTCTGTCTGTCACCAGGCTGTATCTCATGAACCGTGATAGCTTACCGCTATAACAACAAAAACAAACATAATAGAATAACTATTTAATTGGGGCTCCCACACAAGAAACATGTTTTTTTTGTTGTTTTATGGTACTGAGCCCTTTGTGCGCAAGTCCGACTCACACTTGGCTGGATTTTTTTAACCCTTTACTGCATACTGTGCCAAATTTGGAACACTTACATTTTTGTGTTCTTTATCACAACTGGGGTAAATGATAACCCGCCTCCCCCTCCGGCGCTCGTGCCCTCCTCCGGGGATTCGGGGAAATGGTTCCAATCAAGGTGACTGATCTGACTGATTGGAACAACATGCAGTAATGTGACATTTCAGTTAGGTCAAATATGGAACAATTATGCAATACGGTACATAACTTACATGATCCAAATTTGGAACCTCATGCACTGAAGTATATTATTTTATAATGTTTACCAAGAATCAGATTGTTTTAAGGAATTTTTCACAATGAAGTACTAGTTTTTATTTTGTCTTTATTCTCTATTTATTTAAGTGTGTAAACTGGAAAGTTGGTATGTTTTGTTAGTTGATTTGTATGATTGACTAATGAAAAAACTATTTAATGGTTTTGGACGAATTTGCAAACAAATTTTTCTTGCAGGGGTATTACTATAATCGGAGTCTACGCAGGTAGAGCCGCGAGCAGAAACTAGTGCATACATAACCATAACCCTAGTCTGTCCATCATAACTTGTCTTATATGGTAAACAATCTTCACCCAACTCTTTATTGAAATAATCATTTATAAAATAAAACAAATGGTTTTCCACACATAGATTACGAAATAAATTGTTAATAAATTAACAATAATTTCATAAACTTAATAACATATTTTTAAATAATGATTAAAGTTTAAAAGACGTATGACAACTGTCAAAAACTGTTTACCAAATAAGACAAGTAAGGATGAACAGACTTTTACCTGCATAGTGTGCCAAATATGGATCAGCACTAATTTTGAACTAGAGTGCATGTTGTTCCATATAAGGAACATTTCGTTTTATCGAAATTATGTATAACAATATGCATACATATTTTTTTCAAATGATTTAAAAAATCCATGCGGAAAAGGGTTAAAGAAAAGTATCACATTATTTTGACTTAGAGCCCTCAGTGTTTAACTATACATTTGTTAGACAAACATTATTATTAGTATTCATTCCCCACACTTAAGATTGCAATATGTAATATCTTTTATCTACACCCATGCTTTAAATTCTCTGTAAGGGGTTCTGAAACAGTTAGCTTACTGCCATCATTACAATATCCCGAGCGAGAGCTGGGCCTGCAGCGCCGCGCGCCCACGCGCGAGCAACGCATTATGAAATTCAGTACAACATTATAACACTCTTGCGGAAGATATAATGACGAGGAGGGAGAGGAAAGTCAAAGTCATAGACAAAGTCAAAGTCAAAACCTTTATAGAGGAGACATATCATGGGTTTAGATAAATATCATCGGTGTTTTTAATCCATATGTATTAAAATATTGTTTGTTTCCCTAATAAAAATAAAAAAATAAAAATAAAAAAATGGGTGTAGATAAAGTCTTGTATGCAACTGTACATAATTAGGTATTAAAACACTAATGTGATACTATTATCATACTCGGCTTCACCTCGTGTGATAAACCCACATTCGTGTTTTAATACCCCTCGTTATAGTACAGTTGCATAAATAACTATAAGGAATACATGCATAATTTCAATTCAACAGCCTTACGGCCGAATACTCAAAGCTTCTTAGCTAAAATCTTAAGGTCTCCTTAACTTTAAGGAAGCTGTCAGTTTCGTAGAGTTTCTGTCAGGGTTGGAAAAAAATCATATTTTTGCAAAAAATCAAAAATCACTGTTTTGTTGTAAAAAATCAAATAAATCTGATTTTTTCGATTTTTCAGGAGCAAGAGTGGTTTAACAATATTTCTATACATTTTGTAATATCTATTGGTTTATTACAGATTAACGCCACCAAAGGGGATGGCGGTATTTGCGAGATCTGCATCACTCGCCTCCGGGACGCGTGCGACTTCAAGGCCCAAGTGCAACACTGCCAGAAGGAATTGCTAACTAAAATTAAATCTGGAGTGAAAGGTAACCGATCAGAATTAACTCTTACATAACTTACACCCGTATACACAAACATTACTATGAGGTCTTACGGTGTCTGCGGATGCACAGCGTCCCAACTACCAATAAATAAATCAATGCTTGGACAATTTCACACAGCGCCATTTAGCCTCAAACTAAGCAAACCTTGTAATATGGGTGCTAGACTAGTATAGTATTATATTATCTGTGGTGCTAGACAACTGATATACTACTTATATACTATTAAATATATACTTATTATACATAGTAACATCCAAACCCGTCACAGAAATCAAAATTCATCATTTTAATTTCTGCGCGGCCGGGAATCGAACCCGGGACCTCTTGCGTAGTAGGCGGCATGTTGACCACTGCACCACTCTTTATACTGCGCGGCACGCTCCGCGCCCCCGCGCAGATTGAGTCCGTTACGCCAGCAAGAAAGTAGCTTCTAGAGGGAAGCGAGTTTGATGAATAATTTGTGCGCAATTTGGTGTAAATGTGCGCCAAATAAAAAATTTGTGGGCCTTATAGTTTTGGAATAAAACGGGAAAAACGAATTCTGCTGGGGTAACGGTACTCCAGCAAGAAGATTCTAAACTAATGATCGGAGAGAAATAAAAGATATATGGGCGGGTAGCTTGATACTAGCAAGAAATGTGCGCCAAATATATAATTTGTGGGCCTTATAGTTTTGGAGATATTTGATTTCCTGCTGGCGTAACGTTTTGCCGGATCCCAGATCTCGGAAACTACTAAATGTGCGATCTTACAGTAAACATATATAAGTAACCCCTAATTTGTGCTATTTGTGCGGTAGAAAACATTTCAAAAATATTCACAAATTTCGAAGTAATCGGGCATTTTCTGAAAACAGAAAAAAAAATCTAGCGCCTAAACTACCACATAAATAAAGAAACCAAAAACGGTGTTCTATTCTTCTTATTATTTCTCATTACCATAAAAATTTTGAGAACCGCACATCCACACGTTTTTGAATAATACCCACATGAAGGTGAGACCGACCATGTCATGACTTTGACGGTCAGCAGGATAAAAATATCAGAGATTATTTAGATCCTGGCCCAATGAATAATCTGTGCGGTTACTGAAGTACATGCTCTGAAAATTTCAGCTTCAAATTCTTCGTATTAAAGGAAATATCAATTAAAATCCAAAACAACTCTCAGTATTCCGATTAACCGACCAAATTCGATAGACCACAAAAAAGCGACGCGTTCATACATATTGATGACCTCCTTAACTTTGTTGTCGAACAGGTTTGTACACGTCACATCTACGTACATTTAAGTGAAAAAGTGATTTGAGTGAGTGCTTTTATTTAAATAATGAATGAAGTTATTTCTGTTTCATTTCATTTTTACTTGAATTGAAAGAATTTTAACATTATTTTAGTAAAAAAATAAAGGATGTTTTGTAATTTTATTTCGTTTTTTTTGTCATACTTAACTAGGTACTTAATGTACCTACAATGCGATTAATTTAATTGACAATAGACAGTGATGCAATGCCCTTGCATGCAACTTCTACATGGATGTAGGTCTCTTCACAGAGGGCCTAGTACGAGTTGGTATTTTGTTCTCACTTCACTTTGCGAATAGTTAACTATCGTTTTTATTCTTTCACTCGTTCACTCACTCGCATGATTTCCTCTTTTTCACTCGATACTATTCGTAAAGTGAGGTGAGTGAGAAACACAACTCATACTAGGCCCTCTGACGTCCATTATACAAGTTGTATAATGGACGTCAGTGGTCTCTATGGAAAAGAGAAAATGTTACAGATTAAAAAACGTCGTTTTATAGCACAGGCGCTATGAAGTTGGTCACTCACTTCTGTTGTAAAATTAATTGCATTTTAAGTAAGTACTTAGGTATTACACCTTAATAAAATATTATTACAATAAATACCTACTTGTTGCACCAAAACTAAATACCTACCTTAATAATAATACGCGAGTGAAGTGCCCGTTTAATTGATTTTAGTGCTTCTTTCCGGTTTGAATCAAGTTATTTTATAAACACATACCTACCTAAGACAGATAGGTAGTTGTTTTCTGTTATTGAAAATAAAAACAGCTATGCTATTGATGTTTAGACAACAATGATTCTGGTATATTTCACTAAGAAGTAAACAGATCTTCTAGTAACTTAAGAAATTTAGCTGGTTTCACAGTCACGTGTTCGAAGAGTGCCGTCCGCAAAATATATAATCTGGGTGTAATGTAACAGATCAACGCCACATTGTATTGGTATAAATACAGGCTCTAACTAACTATTTAAATGTTAAAACACTATTTACCCACATTTGCCAATAAGAAGTTATGAACGCGACTGTACAAACAATTTTTCTGCATAATACGACACATTAAAGAAGGTCGTCAATATGTATGAACGCGTCGCTTTTTTGTGGTCTATCGAATTTGGTCGGTTAATCGGAATACTGAGAGATGTTTTGGATTTTAATTGATATTTCCTTTAATACGAAGAATTTGAAGCTGAAATTTTCAGAGCCTGTACTTCAGTAACCGCACAGATTATTCATTGGGCCAGGATCTAAATAATCTCTGATATTTTTATCCTGCAGACCGTCAAAGTCATGACATGGTCGGTCTCACCTTCATGTGGGTATTATTCAAAAACGTGTGAATGTGCGGTTCTCAAAATTTTTATGGTAATGAGAAATAATAAGAAGAATAGAACACCGTTTTTGGTTTCTTTATTTATGTGGTAGTTTAGGCGCTAGATTTTTTTTTCTGTTTTCAGAAAATGCCCGATTACATCGAAATTTGTGAATATTTTTGAAATGTTTTCTACCGCACAAATAGCACAAATTAGGGGTTACTTATATATGTTTACTGTAAGATCGCACATTTAGTAGTTTCCGAGATCTGGGATCCGGCAAAACGTTACGCCAGCAGGAAATCAAATATCTCCAAAACTATAAGGCCCACAAATTATATATTTGGCGCACATTTCTTGCTAGTATCAAGCTACCCGCCCATATATCTTTTATTCCTCTCCGATCATTAGTTTAGAATCTTCTTGCTGGAGTACCGTTACCCCAGCAGAATTCGTTTTTCCCGTTTTATTCCAAAACTATAAGGCCCACAAATTTTTTATTTGGCGCACATTTACACCAAAGTGCGCACAAATTATTCATCAAACTCGCTTCCCTCTAGAAGCTACTTTCTTGCTGGCGTAACGGACTCGCGCAGATTAACAAAATCTGCGCGCCGACCAACGCCGCGACAGTATTGCACCTAGGCGTAAGGCCTCGTTCACGAAGACGCGTGGTGTCGCGCGTCGCGTGCAGCGGCGCGGCCCGCACTTAATTCAAACATAGCGTTGTATGAGTGTGTTTACGGAGAGGCGATTTTACACGCATTTGCTTGAAATGGGGCGGGGCCCGCGGATGGCAACGTCGCGGCGCACGCGGCGGCAATTTTCGATGAAGCAATACCTGCGGCTGGCGGAACGTTCTGCCAGTCTTTATTTAGAAATCGTTGAAAACGCTACGTAGTCACCATCGCAATGGAGTACGATTTGATTGACGCGTCACGGGCACCGCCACGCTGCCCGCGACGCGTCTCTATGAACAACACCGTACATTGTCATATGTTTGTGTTTACGCGTGCGATGATAAGTGCCGCTTCATGCGCCGCCTTGCAAAATTCCAGGGGCGCTCATGATCCTAGAATAAGTCTTGGGGCGCAAAATTCAAATCTTGCCAGGGGCGCTCATTAACCTAGCTACAACGCTGATCGTATACCGGGTGTAACAAGATCTTCAACGAAGCCGAGGTCTACGTATTCTGCTCATGATCAGGACCATTTCTATTCAAAATTATTACTGGGAAACGATTTTTATTTTTGGTGTTAAAAAAGCATTGCATACTTTACCATGCAATGTAACGCGTACAACAGACTGCACCTGCGAGTGTATGCTACACAGCTGCTTGCGGCCGAGTTAAAAGGCAGCGTTTATGTGCGTGCTCATGAAATACTTCAAATTTTGATAATATTTCATTGGACAAAAAGTAGGCAATAACAAATAAAATAAAATTACATAAAAATTTAAAAAAAAAATTGACTTTGACCTTTAATAACTTCGTAGCTATTGGTTTCCCAGGTATAGTCTAAAAGACAAAAATGATCCTGATGATGGGCGGAATACGTGGAGTTCGGCTTCGTTGAAGGTCTTGTTACACCCGTTATATACAGGGTCATTTTTTTAACGCCATTCAAATTTTTTCTAGGCCTTACGTCTCATTAAAACTCTTCAATTTTGAAAAAAAAAATAGGTAGGTAATTTTTTGCAAAAAAATATTTTGCCGAGTGAATTATGACAACAGCATGGTTACTAGTCCAATACTATCGCCCTATATGTTTTGAATGAGAGGCAACAAGGAGGGGTTCGCGGGGCGGCGGTGGTGCCGAGAGCTGTACGGCAACTGACGAACAACCCGACTGTCTCGTTCTCGCAGACGTGCGGAACATGAAAGAGAAAATCGCGCGCGTAATCATCTGCTACGCACGGTGTATTGTGTCAGCAAATGTAGTTCTATTTTGGATAACTTTGTAAAGCCTTAACTTAATATTTTAGTACTGGGCGATATTAAAAGAAAAACACTGTTTCATATTTTTTTTCAAAGATTATAATATATAAATTTGGATGGTGTTAAAAAAATGACCCTGTATAATATGTCATAGTTTACTTTTTCAGTGTTCATAGAAGTACTCTGCTCGTGGTGTGCACTGACTCTTATATTTGGATTTTTGCCATCAAAATTGTACGTAACCACTTGTATTTTATTTTCCAGATGAAACTACGCTCAAAGTGAAAGAAGAGGACGTTGATCTCGATAATGATATCTATTTCTTAGGTGAGTTTTCATAGTGTTAATATAACACTACCTATAGCTTTAGTATGTCATGCTCACTTTAATCATTTCTGCGGTGGTGTCGTGTGAGGCGGGTCGTTACGTTCCCTCAAATATGGTTGAGCGAAGCAATGGCTGGTTCATGCGTCATGCTCGTGAACGGGTGCTGTCAGTGGGATTGGGTCTGCTTCTGTCTGCTTGTACTAAGGGCGTCATATAATGATTTTTTCTGTTTAATATTATCAATATGTATGGCACTTCTTACTCAAAACATAAAATTAATAATAATATTTTTTATTGCACACGGAAACACATTACAATCAAAGAAACAGAACAAAGAAGAAAGTACATAATAGGCGGCCTTATTGCTAAACAGCAATCTCTTCCAGGCAACCTTGGGAGAGAGAGAGATATAAGATACAGGACAATAAGGAAGTGGGTGCAACTATTTAGAAGAAAGTCTAAGTACATTCATAAAATAAAAATTCAGGAAAATGGAAAATAAATATTACTAGTGTGGAATAGAAAAAAGGAAATAACTCTCGACTTGATTACGAAAGGATTTATAACTAAACCTTGTTTTGATTACTCATATTTTTTTTATTGCAATCATTTTACTTTCTATAGTCAGTAGTTTTGTAAGTAAAGGCCTATGAAAAGCTTTTGGATATTCGTTTTCAATTCAGTGCCTTAGGATGGGTAGCCTAAGTATGTCATGCTCTCTTTAATCATTTCTGCGGTGGTGTCGTGTGAGGCGGGTCGTTACGTTCCCTCAAATATGGTTGAGCGAAGCAATGGCTGGTTCATGCGTCATGCTCGTGAACGGGTGCTGCAAGTGGAAATGGGTCTGCTTCTGACTACCTATCTTAACGCAATATTGAATATGATATTTGACTGAATTTTTTTTTATTGACTAAACTGACTATCCATGTAAGACGCAGGGGTCTCAGGTTCTATTCCCAGGGGGGTTACAATTTGTACTCGGTTTGGTTGGTGGCAGGACTTATTTTAAGTCCGCCTAGCTAGCTACCATCATCTTAAATTGACAAAACTTTTATATCTGTTTCGATTACGGTTACGAATAGACTTTTATTTCGAAAATCCGATAGTTTCAGTTACAGTTACAGAGCTTCTTAACATCTCTACAGTAACCTCATGGCGGAACTTGACAGACTGATTGTACTCGATCACCTTTGTTAAGCAACGCTCGGTCCGGCCAGGTGTCGGATGGGTGACCGAATACAACTGAGCACTTTCGTGCTTCAGAGGGCACGTTAAACCGTCGGTCCCGGCTGTTGTCATCTGATAACAGTCGTTAATCCAAGTTGGAGGCCTTACAGGCGGCTTGATAAACTCACACCAGAGGTGGCCACTAATCCACAGAATAAATAATAGTACAAGTACAGAAGCAGCACGCCGCAAAGTCATTTAAATAAATAGCTACTTTTGCACCGACACAATAAAGTGCAATTCTGGTCGTGCAGCGCTAATGGCTACAGTTATATTCACCTAGTAGTTGCCTCTCTTTCCATCACGTGCTCTTACCTTTTCTGACGACGCAACGTTAGGGTTGCGGTTGACTTCTTTTAAATGAACTGCGTAGCATATATCATAATGTGAAAAACGACCATTGTTTATTGGTTTTTACCGACTTCAAAAGGAGGGAGGTACTCAATTCGACCAGTTTTTTGTTTTTTTTTTTGTTTTTTGTATGTACACCGATTACTCGAAGACGGCT
This sequence comes from Agriphila geniculea, assembly GCA_943789525.1. Taxonomy (NCBI): domain Eukaryota; kingdom Metazoa; phylum Arthropoda; class Insecta; order Lepidoptera; family Crambidae; genus Agriphila; species Agriphila geniculea. Next base: position 36,137,144 of record OX038870.1, read on the forward strand.
AAACCGATTGAAATGATTCAAACGTTATTACATTAAGTAGACTTCCAAGTTGGTCCCATATTTTTAAATTTTGAAATCGGTTCAGTACTTTTCAAGTAATCTTGAAAAATGCACGAAAATAGTATGATTTTGTGTGAACTACCTCGATGATCAGTCGTATAACTTCTTTGTTTGTGAACTGAATAAGATAATTGTTTTTTTGTTGGAAAAGGGATGTCTTAAGTGTAGTTCTTTAACCGACTTAAAGAAGGAGGTTCTCAGTTTGACCCGCATGTATGTATGTTTCTCCGCGATTAACTCACGTTTGGCTGAGCCGATTTTTCTACCTAAATAATATAATACCTACACTACCTTTACAAAAGGTACCTACACTAAAAATTTAAAAAATAAGAAAATGTTTAAAAAAACAAAAACCGACTTCAAAAAACCTACCCCTAAAAAGCAAGAAATAATATTCGTAATAATAAAAACACGTCTATTGAAGTCGGGTGGGGCTTTTAGAATAAAAAAAAGGAATTTGTACTCCAGCCCCACCCGACTTCAATAGACGTGTTTTTATTATTACGAATATTATTTCTTGCTTTTTAGGGGTAGGTTTTTTGAAGTCGGTTTTTGTTTTTTTAAACAATTTTTTGATTTAGACATCCGTACACGGCACAGTAATGTCGATTTGACATTGTTACTATTAAAATTTATTCAGTCTAGACTGTTACAAGCACTTGTGAATGTCATAGAAGCTACGCCATCGGTTCGCAAACCCTAAGCGGGAGACCTTGTAACGAGAAGAACCGGCAAGAAACTCGTCAAGGGCTGCTTTTTTCTCCCTGTATATTTCATACAGAGTCGTCAACATTGAAAAATGAGCTCCACATTTAAAGTGAGGTCATTTCCCATCACAATAATTATCAAAAGTTTACACACAATGGGTAGGTAGGTTAAAATTAAATCTATTACATTCAGATAGATAATTGTGAGAGTAAATAACTTTCAACTAGTTGAGAAATCACTCTGTCTGCTACTCGAACCAAAAAACAAGACATAAAAAATAAAAACGCAATTCTTACAATTCAATATGCGTTAAGATAGGTACTCAGAAGCAGACCCATTCCCACTGGCAGCACCCGTTCACGAGCATGACGCATGGACCAGCCATCGCTTCGCTCAACCATATTTTATTTTTATTTTATTTATTTGGACAACCAACAAGTACATACACCCTTACATGCTAAGAAGTACATTACATGTTTAATGATTATACATGGTGTTGACTTAATTATAGGCTGCCACGGAAAGCATTAACTGAATCAGAGTCGTTTGGGAGCAGGAAGCATCCCCTAAGTTAAATTAATTATACTTACTTACCTAAATTACTAATATTATTTTAATGATTGTAAAGAAAACAGAATGAAAAAAACAAAACAATGGAGATTTGTGCGACACTTTAAGTGCCGAGTAACATTAATAATTCCTTTTTAAATGCAGGTAATCGTAACTTAAATAAATCCACCACCTTATTTCTACTAACAGTATTATACTGCGACTGTAACCTATTAAGAGGAGAGTTAAGGCCTAGGTTAGTTTTGAAACGCTTAGGATAGAACAATGAATATCTAGATAAACGAGGTAGCTTGCGAGTGATATTGAAAGTTAGTTTTTTTAGCAGTTGGGGACAATTTATATTACCATTGACTAGCTTATGGAGAAAAGATAGGTCTAGGATTTTACGACGATTTTTCAGTGATATTAATTTAAAGTGCTTTAAGCGGTCTGAATAGCTGTGAAGTTTTTTCGCCATATTAACTTTGTACGACAGGTGATACAGGAACTTCTTTTGCACGCGTTCTATTTTATTGGAATGAACTTCATAGAATGGGTGCCACACCGCACTACAATACTCTAGGGTAGATCTGACTAGGCTATAGTACAGTGTTATTATAGAATTTACGTTCCTAAAATATTTAGTGTTTCTAATAATGAACCCCAGACATTTAAGTGCTTTAGAGACTATATGATCATAATGATATTTGAGGGAACGTAACGACCCGCCCCACACGACACAACATTATAAAGAGACAATACCTACTTGTGCATTAAGATGCCGCGCTCGTACGGCGGCGGGCGCGTGGCGGCCCTCTGCTCACTTGTGCCCTCGTAGGCACGGCTAGCGGTAGGTGCTTATCGCGCGACCGACGAGCGAGTGAAGGAGGCCTGACTAATCCCTATTCGATAAGAAGAAGTAAACCTATGATCTTTTGTTATACAGAATTGAAAGAAGAAATGTCGGACTACGACGGCGGTAGGGACGATTCGGACCAGTTGGATGAAATGCTCGGCTTCGGTGACGTCACCGTCAAGAAGAAACCGGTCACCAAGAAGAAGAACGGGAAGAAGCGTACATTGGCGTTAGAGAAGAAAGTTCCTGGTAAGTAAAAAACCGGCCAAGTGCGAGTCGGACTCGCGCACGAAGGGTTCCGTACCAAAAAACGGCAAAAAAAATCACGTTTGTTGTATGGGAGCCCCCCTTAAATATTAATTTTATTCTGTTTTTAGTATTTGTTGTTATAGCGGCAACAGAAATACATCTTCTGTGAAAATTTCAACTTTTAGCTATCACGGTTCATGAGATACAGCCTGGTGACAGACAGACAGACAGACGGACAGCAGAGTCTTAGTAATAGGGTCCAGTTTTTACCCTTTGGGTACGGAACCCTAATAAGACAGTTCTTTAATCCAGCGGTTCCCGATTAGGGTATTTGACTGTTTTTTTTTGTCTAAACATGTTTATTGAAATATTAGCAACACAATAACACAAGTTATTTATTTTCAAATATCTTGCATATTTTCAGCGATATAGAGGATCAAACTTTCTAATGGGGAAGACAATTGTCAAAATGGCGCTGCGTACGCTTGTTCCACGAGAGCTATGAAAACAAAGGACTTTTACTTCAAAAACACGTTTTTTTAGCTTTAAAATGATTAAATTCTGTGTAATAAATAGGCTTTAAAAATGTTGGCACTTACAAATTTTCGAAAAATCTGCATAATAGAAAAAATGGATAAATTCTGTAAGAATAAAAACGTCTTAATTTGGCTTTCAATTCCGGAATTTGCATTGTAGAAACTAGAATAGTCTTTTATATCCATTTTGGGTCAATAGGTCTTTTTCGGTAAAAAAATACCACTAAATAATTACCTATTTTCCCATTGATTTGTTCTGAACGTCTACTGTCTTAGGAACAAGCGTACGCAGCGACATCTACAATTAGCTTTGCGTTGCGAACCCCATTAGACAAGGAGAGCGCTATAAGCAAGTGACGTCACATGCTTGTACCGCCATAATCTCGCCATAGAAAATTTCGTTTTAGTAAGAGATAGCTAGAGTCACAATTAAGTAGCTCATAATTCGCATGTTATAATACAGATTTAATTTATTTTTTCACATTTGTTATTCAATAATGTTATATTTCTGAATGTCATAATTAAATATCTACATTTCAACAACAGTCAAATACCCTAATCTTGAGGCTACGGAACCGTTTTTGGTTCACCGTTTTTGGGCGGAACCCTATCAGCGGTTCCCCAATGGTGTTACGCGGAACCCTGGGGTTCCGTAAGAGGCTCTCAGGGGTTCCGTAAAATTCGACTTAAGTAAATATATTTTCTGTTCTGACTAAATAAATATTTTTATCTTAAAAAGTCCTTCTTTTACTTAGATAGAAGATGCGAAAACCAAGCCAAAAAGCCTCAGTATGATGTAATTTCACGTAAAAAAAAACAATGTTACAGTTTACTTCTTACTTGAGCTAGGGTTTCGCCCAAAACAGTGAATCAAAAAGGGTTTCCGTAGCCAAAAGAATTGGGAACCGCTGCCCTAGCTCACGTAAGAAGTAAACTAACTGTAACATTGTTTTTTTACGTGAAATCCTACCATATTTTCACGTAAAAAGGCTTTTTGACTTGGTATTTGCATTATAAGTTTAGGTTGATTTTAAAAGGACTTTTTAAGATTTTTATTTAGTCACAACAGAAATATATTTACTTAACTCTTGAATTTGAACCCTTGAGAGCCTCTTACGGAACCCCAGGGATCCGCGGAACACCATTCTGGACCCGCAGGGTCTAAACTCCTTTTAAACGTGCATCTTTCTAACTCCAAATTCGTCGAAAATGTGACTGGATAGGGAGGTAGAAAATGATTTTGCCTATTTTTTTTTTACTATGTACTTACTACAGAAGAAACAAGAATTTTAACTGCTTTTTAAGTTCTTATAAAAATACTGTAAAATTTCAGTTACAGATCGCAAATCAAAGAGCATGTTAAACGGGCCAATCAAATTATCTCTCCGAGCGTTCTCTCAGATGGATAAGATGAAACCGCAGAGTACCTTCAGGTTCATGAGCGAGAGCAAAAAACACCAACAAAACATCCGGAACGTACTAAAAAACTCAAATTGTACACCGTTTTCCAACAAAACTTTAGCAGGAATTGTGTGCGTTTATTGCAAAACTACTTATCAAGATTTACCAACGCTAAGAACACATATACAAGACAAACATAAGAATGAAGATATACATGAAAACAAGCGAATGGACAGAAACAATATATGTGTCAAAATGGACATCACCGATTTAAAATGCAAGTTGTGTAACGCTAACTTTGATACCGTAGCAAATCTGAAAAAACACCTAACGAAAGAACATGATATAAAATTTTACCCGGACGTCAACGATTATATACTGGAATTCAAATTGACCGAAACGGAGATATTAAACTGTGCTTTATGTAACTCAACTTTTGAAACTTTCAAAATGCTCCTACAACATATGAATGGGCATTACAGAAACTATATTTGCGACGTTTGCGATATGGGCTTTATAAATCAGCATAGATTAAAAAATCATCAACGCACACATGACGTTGGTAACTTTAAGTGTGCTTTCTGCGAAAAAGTTTTCACTACCCGTGTAAGGAAAATGTGTCATGAGAAATATACACATAATACGAGCGCTAGATATACAACAGCTTGCCCACACTGCGATAAGTCGTTCACAAGTTACTATCAACGTAACCGACATATGTTTCAAGAACATAACATTGCTGCAGCAACATATAAGTGCAATATATGTGACAAATCATTCATTTTAAAATCGAAGTTAACGTCTCATATAAAAAAAGTACACTTAATGGAACGGAATCATATATGTCCGGAGTGCGGTCAAGGATTCTTTATAAAACAATCGCTAGACGAACATATGGTGAAACATAACGGTGAACGAGTGTTTAAGTGTACAGTGTGTCATAAAGCTTATGCTCGGAAAAAAACTTTAAGGGAACATATGCGAATCCATAATAATGATAGAAGGTTCAAGTGTGGTGTCTGTGGTTCTGCGTTTGTGCAAAAGTGTAGTTTGAAAAGCCATATGTTGTCGAACCATGGTATTGCTTTGTCAGAGTATGAGACGGCTAGAACGAGTCCTTAGTGTGTTATTGTTAAGAATGGTTAGCGTGTTAAATAACATAAAGGAGATCTGTCATTTTATGCTGAAGTTGTATAGTTTTTTCTGCAGTATTTTTTTCCATAGAAATAGAATGTCAAAGAACAACAAAGTCAATAAACAGGTGATCTGAAAACGAATCAATACATTTTATATGAGATATGTAAAATATGACATAGATTCATAAA